>JANAVB010035620.1:8117708-8400208 GCA_029216955.1 Iris pallida | reverse complement strand
TATTTTATAAAAAGGGTAAAGTGCAAAAAATCCTTCGTTAAATATGTTACTTTTGCACTAAAAGACCTTTTAGAATTTTTGCTCAGTTTACCCCTCCTTAGATTATATATCCGCTCGATTAGGCCCCTCCAGCCAAATTTTAAAAAATTTATACCAAAAATACCCCTCCCCACCCTCTGGCGGCGCCGGCGAGCCCCCCTCCCAACGCCGGCGATCCCCCCGTCCCCCCCCCCACCGACCCCCCCGACCCCCTTCCCCTCCCGTCGCCGACGATCCCCCAGCCCCCCCGACCCCCTCCCATCGCCGGCGATTTCCCCGCCCCCCCGACCCCCTCGCCCCCCCCCGCCGCCGGCGATCCCCCAGCCCCCCCGACCCCCCTCCCATCGCCGGCGATCCCCCCCGCCCCCCCCGACCCCCTCGTCCCCCCCCGCCGCCGGCGATCCCCCAGCCCCCCCCGACCCCCCTCCCATCGCCGGCGATCCCCCCGACCCCCCTCCCCCCCTCGCCGCCGGCGATCCCCCAGTCGCCCCGACCCCCTCCTCCTCCTTCGCCGGCCCCGACCCCCCCGCTCCCTCGTCGGCCCCGACCCCCGACTCCCTCGCCGGCGAGCGACCCCCCACCCCCGCCCCCCTCCCCCCGCCCGACCCCCCCCTCTGCCTCCGTCGTCGCCGGCGAACACAACCGAAGAAGGAGGGGGGGAGGGAGGGGTAAAATTGTCACTTGGGGGCAAAATGAGCATATTTCAAACTTTTGGAAATTTTAAGAGCATGGGGTCTTTTAGTGCAAAAGTAACATATTTAACGAGGGGTTTTTTGCACTTTACCCTTATAAAAATAGTAAAACAAAACTTATTTTCAATGCACACTTGTATTCTAATTTTTTTTATAAATACTTAGACTGGATCATAAATTCCAGAAAATTTATATTAAATTACTAGAATTAACAAGGATCAATTTAGTATATTATTTCATATAAAATGGAACTGTATAACTATCTTAATAATTATTGGAACATAATGTACAGTCTGATTAATTAATTAATTAATATTGACTTGTGTGTTTTTGGGATGTTTTAGTATCGGGACCGTACCCTACCTTAGTGTAGAGACCTAATTGTTAGTCTAGATGTTGTAACACCTCACTTTAGACTACTAGAGCTTCACTTAGTTAGTGCCCTATTAGGAGCCGTGTCACAACACTAGTGTAATCTTAATCATAACTTAGAGGCTGAGTTGTATATCATTTTTACAGGACACCGGACATCTGTACCTTCATATTATTACTCTTGCTTTGCTCAAGGCAAGTACCCCTACAAACTTATTTACTGCATATGATAAATAAATTGTAAATAAATCTTGTTAGAACACTGCTTTCTGAATAAACTGCAAAGTCGTATCATTACATGCTTTATATGGATTCTCAGTATCTTCACATGCTTAGAAGAGCTTTTACATGATCTCACATGATGTTTCTGGGACACGGGAAAACTGATAGTAGAGTACGTGATTATGCCCTTATTTGTAAGTACGTACCGAGCAAGGTCGCATTGTATATGCATACCTTATCGTAGGCTTTTATTCTGCATTTTTGTACGGATGTACACCTATGCTTGTTACTTGTACGTATGTACATTTTAGATTTATGGCTTGTACACCGGTACATTCTATACCTATTGACCGATCACGTACCTGCTCCAGTTTTAAACTATATATATGCATGTGTCGCCATGACAAATGCATCCTTGCCATGATAGTTATAATTTTACATGATAGATTGTGCCATGTTTAGGATTGCAGTTATTTTATCTCTTACCATGTCATGATCAGTATTATATGTTTGTAGTACAAGTACTTGCTCCCGTCCTGACAAGATAACGTTGTAGGTGTACTTTTCGAAGAGGAAATGCTTTACGACACTTTTTATAGAGCTGCGTTTGAGGACCTGGCCTTTGCTCCAGAAGAGGCCCCAGCGGGGAACCTTGTTTAGACTTGCCAGTTGACTTGAGACTTAGACTTAGAGTTATTACAACTTTTATTTAGTTACTGGACTTTGTCTCCAGTTATTACTTTAGAAGTGTATTAAACTTTAAAACATATTTGCTTTGTTGTGACAAACATCTTAAAATGCTTTAATTATAATCATTAGCACACTTAGTACTATCTTGACTATCTAGAACAGCTTACTACGCTTTTACCAAACATAGGCTGGACATGGCTCGGCCTGGCCCAACAATTTGGGTAGCGGGTCGTGACATATTTTTAGTGGTAGCCCATGCAGGTCTTTGACTAAGTTGTTTGGTTACGTTATTGTACCAAGCATGCCTGCAATTAGGAACTTAAGATAACTAGATAACACCAGGAATAACATTTAGAACACCTAGAGGATTACTAGGATTGTAACATAAGAAAACTCATCACAGCATAGGCCGTTAATCGTAATTAGATTCTGTTTATGATTGTTTATTTAAAATCCTTATAGTCTCCTTGTCTTCCAATAGATGGTTACCACCCGTTTCTCCCAGACCATCGCCTCTGATGACGGTGCACCTTCTACTCTACCCATGGACCCGATGGCAGTCACTGTAGCACTCCTACCACCTCCACCTATGCCTCCCTACGTACTATCCTCCAGACTCACATTCTACCGCCTACCCAGCAGACCTAGATACCTCCACCACTTCATACTCAGCAGACCGTAATACCACCACCTCCTCCTCCCACACCACACCTCCAGCCAGCCCAGGTGTTACCACCCCCACCTCCCATCATACCAGCCCAGTCTTCCGTAACTCTCGACGGAAACCAGCTTCTTGCATTACTTCATGGGTTTCTGACAACCCAGCAGGAGCAGTCTGCCCTCATTCGCCAGAGCATGGAGCGCCCTGCAGAACGGACTTTGACCACACCACCGGCAACACCAAAACAGAGGATTGGGAGCATCAAGGACTTCATGGGATTGAACCCCAAGGAGTTTAGAGGGACTGAGGGCATTGTAGTTGCAGACGACTGGCTAGACTCGGTAGAGAGGAAGCTCCTCGGAGCTAGACTACCTGGTGACCTTTAGGTCGAGGCAGTGGGGTTCCTGCTGATAGACTTAGCAGGGATATGGTTCAGGAATGAGCCAATGTTTGCGAGGGGCAGAGGGACCTGGGAGCAGTTCAAGACCCAGTTCAAGAAGAAGTTTTTCTCGACTACCGCCAGAGTTGTCATGGGGTTGCAGTTTCAGAACCTGCAGCAGGAGAACCGCTCGGTAGATGAGTATGCTGGGGAATTCAGCCGATTGAGCCATTTTGCCCCTAGCTTAGTAGCAGACCCTGAGGAGATGGCACGCAGATTCTGCCATGGTCTGATCCCGGACATCGGCATACTACTGGTGGCAAACGGGACCACCGACTACTATCAGATCCTCGAGCTAGCCCGAGGTATAGAGGAGCGCCTTCAGTCTTACAAGAGGCCAGTTACCGGATACCATGACGGGCCATCCAAGCGCCAGGATTTCCAGCCGAAGCCACCTGCTCAGCACCAGCAGGCTTATCGCCCTCCAGCACAGCATCGACATCAGGCACCACTTGCCAGAGCTCCAGGGCACCAGCAGCAGCAGAGGAGTGTCACATGCTCGTACTGTAAGAGGCCAGGGCATGACTCTACCATCTGCAGGAAGAGGCTGAAACAGTGTGTGAAACCCAGATTTTTGATTTAATGGTTTGGTAGTGTGATATAGTTTAGTTGTGTATTATTATTATTTCTATTACTATTATATATTATTATTATAGTCGGTTTGGGTAAATATTATTTTTATGGACTAGGATCTTTGTTGATCCCGTCCCGATCCCGTGCCCGGGGTCCGACCCCGAGTCTAACCCGACCTAGAACCGTCCCAAGCCTAATTTTTTTTCTTTCAAAAAAATGTGTTTGGATTCAAATATATATATATATATATATATATATATATATATATATATATATATATATATATATATATATATATATATATATATTACCTTTTTATAAAAAAATATATGTAAGAAAGCAAACCTAGAATACTAATCCTAACTTTCCCCCTAACCCACAGCACTCCTGGAGCCCCACGACCCCAACTCCTCTCCTCAAAACCCTCCCTACCAGCGCACCCATTTCTCCTTATAACTCCCCACACACCTTTTCCATCACCACCAACTCCTCTCTAAATAACCCAACACACTCTCTTCCTCCAGAAGAGCAAACACACCCACCACCACTACTTGCTCCTCTCCCCACTCTCATTGTTTCCCTATTTTCTCAAACCCATAACTCCAGAGCAACCCTCCCCTACCGAACTCCTCTCGGCCATCCGCGCCTCATCGACGCGCCCCCGGACCCCCGGCTCCCCGGCGCTCCGTCCCGAGCCGCCCGCGGCGCCTCCATGCCGACCCCAGCAGCACCACCCGCACCCGACACCATCGTCCCGGCCTCCCAGCGCGGCCCGACCCCCGGCCTCCAGCGCGTCCGCGGCTCCCCCGGCCGCTCCCAGCGGCGCTGACCGCGTGCCTCCCCGACTTCCGTACCCGTGCATTGTTCTTTCTGGCTTTCCGTGCCCTAGCACGCGGACGCTGTTCTCCCCGGCGCACCCCGAGACGTGTCCGTTGTTCTGGACAGCTCCTGTCCAGCAGAGTCTCGGGTTTTTCGTTGCGTTTTGGATCTCTTTATTTCTATATTTTGTATCTGAGAGCTCTAGCCGAGCAACCCAAGGTATGACCCCTGTCCCGTCCTATTTTTTTTTGGTCTGTGATGAGATTGATCCCCGATTCCCTCCCGGGAATTCGGTTTTTAGCGACGTCGTAGTTTCGGAACCTTCGGAAAGGTTCTGTTGGTTGTTTTGCTTTTTCGAAACTTTTCGGAAAATGGATTTCTAGATATTTTGGGTTTTCGAATATTTTCGGTATTGTGCTGTGATGTTTTGGTTGGTTTCGGACTCCCAAATTCGTTTCGGGTCGTTCCGAATTAATATTGGGAATGTTTGTGTTTATTTTTATATATATATTTTGGGATTCCCTGGTTTGGGATTTGCAGAAAAATGTTGGCATATTTTCCAATTTTTGGGTTAACCAAAAATAGAGGAAATGCTGCCAAATTTTCCCGTAAAATTTAATTATATTTTAGAAATGATTTTTAAATGGATTTCAGAAAAATATTAATATTTTGGATTTTGGGCGACGACCGTATCGGTCAATGGGCCCCGGCTAAGTGCAAACAAAATCGGCTTCGCCCGGACGTTGAGGCATTAGCCTAAATGACGATTGGACCATATCTGAGACTCATTAAATATTTACTTTATTTTTATCATTTAATTTACTCATAATTAATTATAGGAAGTTTTAGAACTAACGACCATTTTGTCTTATTTTAATTTATGTAAATAAATTGTAATGAGCATAAGCCCAGCTGGTTGTTGGCTCTGTGACTTGTAATTTAGTAGTGTAGATTTTCTGTTGTTTGCTGGTTTTGCGAGTTCTTTTAGCATACGCGTAAATCGAAATAGATAATTATTTTCATATAAAAATTAATAAAGTTTTCTCACATTAAAAATTACAAGTTTTAATATTTAACAACGATCATATATTTCTCATTAAAATAAGAAATTTAGTTTTATATGTATAAATACGAAAATATAAAGTTTTAATAAAATTAATTTGGTAACTACGAGATTTTCCAAAAATACAAAGTTTAAAACGATCTTTCCCTCGTTATTAATTCAATGCACCAATAGTCGTATTTTTGTTCGTGTTTTGTTAATAAAGAATTAAAATTGTTTAGGACACAAATTAGAGATTTCAACTAGCGTAGTTAGATTGGTAACCCTGGATTCTGAGTCAATTTCTTGAATGTAGAAATTCGAGGACGATCCTAAATTTTCATCTCGAAGTCTCCAACTTTCCAGTCCAGTTCATTTGAGGCAAGTACATTTTGTGTTAGTTTACAGTTATTTAATAATCGCTTTACTGCAAGTTTAAACCACGATGCAACACGGAACTCTCCCTGAGAGCACTGACTGTAACTACTGTAACTACTGTAACTATTTAGGGACTGGGGGAGTAGTGTAATGAGTATGAACACATCCCAAAATAACTTAGAACTGTACTAGCTTACCCCTCATACATAAGCCGTATCCGAACTGTAACAAATCCAAGCCGGTCATATTCATTGCCTATTCAAATCACATGTTTTACTGTTAGAAAACTGTTCATTTCTAAATTGTTTAAAAGTGCATGATTCTATTATTATTTCAACTGTCAAATTAGTATAAATTGTACTTTGCTCCCTTTTGACTGGAGATACATTTTTAGGGGACTATGAGATGCTGAGCTGTTATACAACAGCTATTATGACCCGGTTCTGTATCCAGTGGTGCTGCCAGAGCCCCTTTAGAGGACGCAGGAACTGAGGCCGACGAGCCTACTGTTTAGCTAGATTATCTTTCTTTTCGGTTTTGTTGTTCTTTGAAAAAAAATTCTGTTATTTGAATTCAATTTTTTTAATTCCAGTTGTATTTATTTCAAATGTTTAATAAAGTTTTCAATTTCCGAATATTGAGTTGTGACAATTATAGATGTTGTTGTGGTTAACTGCTAATAGAACAACTTACTGCCGCCGTCTCAACAACGGTGCAGGCTGGGCATGATCCGGTTCGACCCAATTATTTGGGATCGGGTCGTGACATGTTTTTAGTGGTGGCCCATACAGGTCGAACAACAACTTAGAAAAACATACCTAGAAACAATTAGAACACTAGAACATTGATTTGTCACAACATAGGTCCGAATCATATATATATAAATAAATATTTTTGTTTGATTATAGACTGGTAGGATTCCTTGCTTATGTGTGCATCCTAAACCTTCCAGAGAATGGCCATTGACAAGACCAATCCTGCTGGCGATGAGGTGTCATGTCTGGATCATACCCCATCTCCTCAACCAAGTCCAGGGTTTATTCCCTCGCAGCTGATTGACCGTCCCCATAATGCATCCAGTAAAGTTTTTACTACACCGGCGGATCCTACCTCTTCTCAAACAGAGCTGCATTTCCTTGAGAAAGTACCCATTCCTAATGCTCCACCAGTACCAGCGAACACCTTCCAAATGGTTGCCCTATTTCAAGAAATCCTGGAGTCCCAGAAGGCTCAAGCTGAAGCCCAGCAGGAATAGATGGATATCACGAGAGAAGTCATGAAGAACATCAATGATGTAGCCTTAGCTATCTCCAAACAAGTTGGAGCGGAACCTCGTCCTAGGAGGGATACCCCTGAATCTAGAAGATATTTGGGCCCTATCAAGTACTCTACTTTCCGACAGTCTTATCGTAAGAGGCTATTGGCTTGTGACTACTGCAAGAGGCCTGGTCATCAGGCCGTTAGCTGCCGCAAGAGATTGAGACAATGTTTGGCATGTGGATCTGCTGAACATCGGGTAAAGGACTGCCCCTTATCTTTCCATCAAACCAGAGCACATATCCCAGCAACACCTGTTAGGCCACAACCTAGGGACTCTCTTCCTATCCAGCAGACCGTGCCTCCTACAATAAGGCATGATGCAGACTCGAGGTTCATAGAAGATGAAGCAGTCGGAGACTGCTCATGCAAGAGCCAGAACCATGAAGAATAGTACCTAGGACTGCTGAATAGCATTTTTTATTTTTATAAGAAGTTGTAACATGATATCCTTAGATCAATCATGAGAGTTTTTCTGTAATTCTCCACATGAATAAAATTCTTAGTTACACCTTTATGGTAGATGTCTTCCCTGATAGTCTTCCTGGATTACCCTAGATCGAGACATAGAATTCACTTTCGACCTAGTCACCGGCTCTTCCCTATTTCTAAGGGATGCTACAGAGTCAATCCGAAGGAGGCCAAGAAGATGAAGGACCAGATTAAGGAAGGTTCTGGGATTCATTCGATATGGAGCTTCACCATGGGGAGCGCCTGTCTTGTTAGTGCACAAGAAGGACGGAACAGTACGGATGTGCATCGACTACCGGGCGCTGAACATTATCACTATCAAGAACAAGTACCCTTCGTCCTGGATCGATAAACTATTTGATCAATTGAGCAGAGCCATGGTGTTTTCGAAGATTGATCTTAGATCTGGCTACCATCGGATCAGAGTCAGGAAAGAAGATATTCCCAAGACGGCATTCAACACCAAGTATGGACAGTTTGAATTCTTGGTTATGTCGTTTGGACTGATGAATGCTCCTGCGATGTTCATGAACCTTATGAACAAGGTTTTCTATGAATACCTAGATCAAATTGTCGTTGTCTCCATCGATGACATTCTGACCTATTCAAAGACGGAAGAGGAGCACGAAGAGCACCTCAGGAAAGTTCTGGAAACTTTGAGAAAGGAGAAGCTGTATGGTAAGCTTTCCAAATGTGAATTCTTTCTAGACAAGGTAGATTTTCTTGGCCATGTTGTCACAGGAGAAGGAATTTCGGTGGATCCGAAGTAGATAGCCGCTGTTGAGAAGTGGTCTATCCCGAGCTCAATTGCTGAAATCAGAAGCTTCTTGGGCTTGGCTGGCTACTACCGGAAGTTCGTGAAGGATTTTGCCAGAATTGCTGAGCCGATGATGAAACTCACTCGAAAGAATAAAGAGTTTATCTAGACGGAAGATTGCCAGGCATCATTTGAGGAGCTGAAGAAGAGACTTACCACTGCACCAATCCTTGCGCTACCCGCAGGAACTGGTGGTTTCTCAATCTACAGTGATGCCTCAGGTAAAGGACTGGGTTACGTTCTTCAACAACATAGAAAAGTGATTGCTTATGCATCTAGGCAATTACGGACTCATGGGAAGAACTATTCCACACATGATCTGGAGCTTGCGACAGTCATCTTTGCTTTGAAGCTATGGAAGCATTATCTATATGGAGAGAGAGTGGAAATATATACAGACCACAAAAGTCTGAAGTATTTTTTCACTCAGAAGGAGCTGAACATGAGGCAAAGAACATGGCTGGAGCTGATGAAGGATTTTGGCATCGATCTACAGTACCACCCGGGTAAGGCTAATGTGGTCACAAATGTACTTAGTCGATACCCTATGGCGATGTTTTTGACCAAGGAGCGGCACCTGTAGTGCCCCGCTCCTTGCGGTCCACTATGTAATACCTACGGCTTGTTGACTCAGTCATGAACTGAGTCTTTGGTGAAACCTTTGCCGGTATCGATTGATCACGGATGAAATACAATGAACCTTTCCAATTGATGGATTGGCTTCTATTGAAATGAATCCAAGAGTTTTGCTGAATATTTTCTCTTCGCTGCTTGGTTTTGATGAATGCGTTTTCGTATTGGTTTTCGATGATTGGTTTTCATTGTTCGCTTTCATCGTATTTCACATTCATTCCGAATCTTGAGAGAAAGAGACGAAGTATGCTAATCAACTGTTGGTGCCATTGTAGGCCGCGTGAATTGTTCGTGAACGGCGCGTGAAGTCCCTCATTCTCTCAACTAAGATTCATCTCGGTGAGTTGCTTCAACCGAACAGACATTGATCTGTACGCCCTAATAAAATGATCTCCAGGTCTACTCTGTTGCCTTGTCCCGATGATCAATGATACCACATCCACAAAAGATAAGAGAAGATAATTGAATTGAATCAAATGCAAGAATATGTGTTGCTACTCTATCTGTTCGATAAGAATGATTATCTGCTTTTTATCAGTATGCTTGAAAATATAGACACGTACAGACGAACTTGTACGTATTGAGATAAACCTGAAGGCACGAATCAAATGTGTCGTATATCTGTGCATAAGTCTAAGTGTGTCTCATCTGATAGAACGGCTAGAGCATGCATTTGGTCTCGGACAACTTGTATACAAGGAATTATTTGTCTCTCGGGTGGTATCTGGAGGCACCTGGAACCGCTCGGCCTAGGAGAGATTATGAGCACACTGGGTGCAAGGACCCATGTTAAAAGTGTAGCCGATATCTGAGTCCTTAGCGATGAGCTGAACAAAAGAGTCACAGCCGCTAATCATGGAGAAAATCCATGGACCAACATGTAGAATAGTCCACCTGCATGACCCGAATGACAACTTCAATATCTGCAAGAATGAATCATGAATTACTCGATATGCAAATTGTGCTAACGTGGTTTTGTGCAGGGATGACTGCCGGCGATGGTAAGTTGCTATGATATATTCTACTGTCATGTTCTTATGAGTTGTTAAAAAGAACCTAGACAAGTAGAAAGATCACTAGTAAATGTTAGCTCAATATATTGATTTAGTGCAGAGATTTGCGAGTTCGGCCAAAAGCCGCTCGCCAGTACATGATGTGTGCTGACCCACGTTGTGGGCATCCTTTTTCAGAAAACAAAAGGAGACAGGAGGATTTCAAGGAGGCACTAAAGCTCGTCTAGCCCAGTAGAGCTGCGGACTGCCTCAAAGCTTTCTTTTATTTCAAGTCAAGTTCAAGTTTCTTTTCCTTCTGAAGGTGTCTTTCAATTCCAGCTTGTAATAAAGGGATATCATGTATGGGCATTGTGGCTAATTTCAAAAGAGTATTTCAAAGAGAATCATGTAGCCAAATTATAAGGCAAATCTGAGTTCGCAAAGCTTTGTACTTGTATTCCAATCAAGCTATGAATAAAATAAGTATTTCATTTCAAATCTCTGTGTCCAACATTTGGTTTTTCTGCAATGGGTGCGTGCGTGTGTTTTGCTTGACTAATGGGTGCGTGCGTGTGTTTTGCTTGACTAGTTGTTTTTGTGCAGGTACATGGCCTTGTGCAAGCGCAACTTAGGCTTGCACGGCATCACGCCTTAGCGAGGACGATCGATCCCGCAGGGATCCAAGCAAGATGGACGACCCTAGCGGGATCGGGGCGTGACAAAGTGGTATCAAAGCACAGTTTTACGTTCTTGGCCTCTTGCAAATATCATTTTCAAAAAGTATATAAAGTACTTTGACGGCTTTCAAAAGTGTCCCGATTTTGAGTTATGAAAACCAATGCCCCATACAATAAGTCCATAATATTTTATGAGACTGACAGAAGTTATACTATTTTGTAGAGAAATGGCTCCTCCTCGTCCATCTGGCTCGACCGATCCGATAGAAAGGATCATGAGAATGTTGGAACTGCAGAGGCAGGATAGTGAGGAAAACAACCAAATACATCAGGCCCGAGCGGCTGCCCAACAAAAGCAGTTGGATGCCCTGACCCAGCTTGTCACGGCGCTTACGACAAATCGAGATGCCACCGCAGCGACGGGACCAACGGAAACGCTCGAGATCGAGCCCGTAGAGGGTGATGAGCCCCAGCCAGCGCAAAGGCACACTGTCTTTAGGCCAAAGGACTTCTTGGACGCGAAACCTCCAGAATTTGAAGGCAGGACGTCACCCGACAAGGTGATGGACTGGATAG
This sequence comes from Iris pallida, assembly GCA_029216955.1. NCBI lineage: Eukaryota > Viridiplantae > Streptophyta > Magnoliopsida > Asparagales > Iridaceae > Iris > Iris pallida. The sequence continues at coordinate 8,388,798 of JANAVB010035620.1, read as the reverse complement.
ATAAAATGGAGAGTCTGTTTGCGTTCATAGGAGTTCCAAGTAGCAAAAAGGTAGTTTGTGCCGTTATGCTTATACGGCTGCGGGCGAAGGATTGGTGGAAGACAAAGAAGCCGGCGCTGCTCGCAACGGCTAGAAATGGGAAGATCTCATGGGCCTTGTTCAAGAAGGCATTTCTGGATCAATATCTGCCTCCAGCCATGAGCAAGAAGATGGAGGATGACTTCATCACACTGAAATAGGGAGATATGTCCGTGGAGGACTATGAGTCTGAATTTGCTAAGTTGGCAAATTTTGCCGCTGCTTTGCTCCCCACGGAACAGACTCGCATAAATCGATTCGTTGATGGTCTGAATGACGACATCCAGTTAAGTGTGCTGAATCGAGAATACGGGTCCTATTCTCAAGCCTTTGAAGCGGCGCTACAGGTGGAATAGTTCCAGCAGAAGAAAGCGTCCAACAAAGTGCAGAACAGTCGGAATCAGCCCGCCAAGAGAAATCATGACGGAGAGAAAAAGACCGATGGGGAACCACGAAATGAAATAATCTGTACCCACTGCGGTCGACGAGGGCATGCGAATGAAGAATGTCGCTTTGAGAAAGGTTTGGTATGCAGTCACTGTGGGAAGCATGGACACACCAAGGAGGACTGTCGTTCCGCAAACCACGCTTGTTTTCGTTGTGGCCAACAGGGTCACGCCATCAGAAATTGTCCGAAGAGAAATCGGAATAGAGATGATAATGAAGAGCGTGGGCAGTTGCCAGGCCCACCGCCCCTTCGAGACCATCCGCAGAACCAGCCGCAGCGGACTAATGCGCGCGTCTTCAATCTCTCCACGTTGCTTGACCCAGAATGCAACACTAGTGGAGGTGAGTTTTGTTTCTTAAGTTTTGAGGACAAAACTTTTTCTCGGTGGGTTATTATGTAGTACCCCGCTCCTTGCGGTCCACTATGTAATACCTACGGCTTGTTGACTCAGTCATGAACTGAGTCTTTGGTGAAACCTTTGCCGGTATCGATTGATCACGGATGAAATGCAATGAACCTTTCCAATTGATGGATTGGCTTCTATTGAAATGAATCCAAGAGTTTTGCTGAATGTTTTCTCTTCGCTGCTTGGTTTTGATGAATGCGTTTTCGTGTTAGTTTTCGATGATTGGTTTTCATTGTTCGCTTTCATCGTATTTCACATTCATTCCGAATCTTGAGAGAAAGAGACGAAGTATGCTAATCAACTGTTGGTGCCATTGTAGGCCGCGTGAATTGTTCATGAACGGTGCGTGAAGTCCCTCCTTCTCTCAACTAAGATTCATCTCGGTGAGTTGCTTCAACCGAACAGACATTGATCTGTACGCCCTAATAAAATGATCTCCAGGTCCACTCTGTTGCCTTGTTCCGATGATCAACGATACCACATCCACAAAAGATAAGAGAAGATAATTGAATTGAATCAAATGCAAGAATATGTGTTGCTACTCTATCTACTCGATAAGAATGATCATCTGCTTATCATCAGTATGCTTGAAAATGTAGACACGTACAGACGAACTTGTACGTGTTGAGATAAACCTGAAGACACGAATCAAACGTGTCGTATATCTGTGCATAAGTCCAAGTGTATCTCATCTGATAGAACGGCTAGAGCATGCATTTGGTCTCGGACAACTTGTATACAAGGAATTATTTGTCTCTCGGGTAGTATCTGGGGGCACCTGGAACCGCTCGGCCTAGGAGAGATTATGAGCACACTGGGTGCAAGGACCCATGTTAAAAGTGTAGCCGATATCTGAGTCCTTAGCGACGAGCTGAACCAAAGAGTCACAGTGGCTAATCATGGGGAAAACCTATGGACCAACATGTAGAATAGTCCACCTGCTTGACCCGAATGACAACTTCAATATCTGCAAGAATGAATCATGAATTACTCGATATGCAAATTGTGCTAACGTGGTTTTGTGCAGGGATGACTGCCGGCGATGGTAAGTTGCTATAATATATTCTACTGTCATGTTCTTATGAATTGTTAAAAAGAACCTAGACAAGTAGAAAGATCACTAGTAAATGTTAGCTCAACATATTGATTTAGTGCAGAGATTTGCGAGTTCGGCCAAAAGCCGCTCGCCAGTACATGATGTGTGCTGACCCACGTTGTGGGCATCCTTTTTCAGAAAACAAAAGGAGACAGGAGGATTTCAAGGAGGTACTAAAGCTCGTCTAGCCCAGTAGAGCTGCGGACTGCCTCGAAGCTTTCTTTTATTTCAAGTCAAGTTCAAGTTTCTTTTCCTTCTGAAGGTGCCTTTTAATTCCAGCTTGTAATAAAGGGATATCATGTATGGGCATTGTGGCTAATTTCAAAAGTGTGTTTCAAAGAGAATCATGTAGCCAAATTATAAGGCAAATATGAGTTCGCAAAGCTTTGTACTTGTATTCCAATCAAGCTATGAATAAAATGAGTATTTCCATTTCAAATGTCTGTGTCCAACATTTGGTTTTTCTGCAATGGGTGCGTGCGTGTGTTTTGCTTGACTAATAGGTGCGTGCGTGTGTTTTGCTTGACTAGTTGTTTTTGTGCAGGTACATGGCCTTGTGCAAGCGCAACTTAGGCTTGTACGGCATCACCCCTTAGCGAGGACGATCGATCCCGCAGGGATCCAAGCAAGACGGACGATCCTAGTGGGATCGGGGCGTGACAGCACCTGCTAGAGGACATTGAGAAGCTTGGACTGGAGACTACACTGCCTGGAAGGAAGGAGCTGGATGCTGATTCATTGTTGATGAAGTTACAAGTAAGCTCGAGTTTGATGGACAAAATCAAGGAGACGCAGTTTCAAAACGAGACACTTTGTAAACTTAGAGATCAAGTGTTGGCAGGAACACTTGAGGGTTTTCTCAATCGCCAGCGATGGAGCACTGAAGAATGGTATGAGACTCTGCGTAGTATCTGGAGAACTGAGGAACGAGCTGATGAAGGAAGCACACCAGTCGCAATATTCCATACATCCTGGAGCTAACAAAATGTATCGGGATATACGTACCATTGTTTGGTGGTTTGGAATGAAGAAAGACGTGGCCAGGTATGTTGCTAGATGTTTAATTTGTCAACAAGTGAAGGGTAGCAGACAGAGACCAGCAGGACTATTGCAGCTGCTTGGCATTTTGGAGAGGAAATGAGAGCACATAACAATGGATTTTGTGTCGGGACTGCCTCGATCACAAGGAGAGAAGGATGTCATTTGGGTTATCGTGGACCGACTGACGAAGTCAGCTCACTTTACCCCCTTCAAGGTTGGTCTATCCACCGAGAGGTTGGCAGTATTGTACATGCGGCATATCTACCGGATTCATGGAGTTTCGGTAAGTATCGTATCTGACAGAGATACTAGATTTACCTCTCACTTTTGGAAGAATTTATATGACAGTTTGGGAACACAATTAAAGTTCAGCACTGTCCATCACTCCCAGATAGATAGACAATCAGAGAGGACAATCCAGACGCCTGAAGACATACCGAGATTTTGCGTCTTAGAGTTTGGAGGGTCTTGGGAAGATCATTTGCACTTGGTAGAGTTCTCTTACAACAACAATTACCAAGCCAGCATTGGTAAGACCCTATTTGAAGCTCTCTATGGACGTCGTTGCCGTACACCACTTGCATGGGACGACGTAGGAGAAAGAGTACTGCTGGGTCCAAAGATGGTGACTGACGCAGTAGAGAAGGTGAATACAAGCTCAGGATTGCCCAAGACAGACAGAAGCATTGGGTTGATAGTAGTAGTCGACCAGTGAAGTTTGAAGAAGGAGATAACATTTCTGTAAAGTTTTCTCCTACCAGAGGAACAATCAGTTTTGACGGAGCTGAAAATTGAGGCCAGGTACATCAGGCCATTTGAAGTTTAAGACGAGTTGGAAAAGTAGCGTACCGGTTAGCTCTACCAGCTAATCTTGAGAGTGTGCACAACGTCTTCTACGTATCACAGCTCAGACGCTAAAATCCAGATCTGAGTCACATTTTGGATAATTCAGAGCTGAAGATTGGACTCACCCTTTCAGTGCCAGAGAAACCAGTTGCAAGCGTAGTCAGAGGTGAGAAGAAGATCAGAATTTGAGCCATCACATAAACTCATATTTCTTATCTTTTCGTTCTAAACTTGACTGATGCTGCTAAGTTAGCCTAGTTTTGCAAGCTATCTCTTTATCAAGCTTGATCATGACAGTATTTTATTGGGTGCACCCACTAATATATTGTCTAATCAGGACCGGTGCATGATGGTCTGATCAACCTCGTGTACTTTGGTTCGCTTTTGTATTTTTCTACATGGATGATATCATAAATGAAACTTGTTCCTAAACCGTCTCATCCACGACTGTCTTGGAAATTCTTATTGTTGGATCTGAGTTACGGGCGTAGTACCCGTACCTGTTTGATTCTCCTACCCTGCCTTTAATTTTGAGGACGAAATTTACTAAGGAGGGAAGATTGTGAAACCCAGATTTTTGATTTAATGGTTTGGTAGTGTGATATAGTTTAGTTGTATATTATTATTATTTCTATTACTATTATATATTATTATTATAGTCGGTTTGGGTAAATATTATTTTTATGGACTAGGATCTTTGTTGATTGCCCCGTCCCGATCCCGTGCCCGGGGTCCGACCCCGAGTCTGACCCGACATAGAACCGTCCCAAGCCTAATTTTTTTTCTTTCAAAAAAAAATGTGTTTGGATTCAAAAATATATATATATATATTACCTTTTTATAAAAAATATATATGTAAGAAAGCAAACCTAAAATACTAATCCTAACTTTCCCCCCTAACCCACAGCACTCCTGGAGCCCCACGACCCCAACTCCTCTCCTCAAAACCCTCCCTACCAGCACACCCATTTCTCCTTATAACTCCCCACACTCCTTTCCCATCACCACCAACTCCTCTCTAAATAACCCAACACACTCTCTTCCTCAAGAAGAGCAAACACACCCACCACCACTACTTGCTCCTCTCCCCACTCTCATTGTTTCCCTCTTTTCTTAAACCCACAACTCCAGAGCAACCCTCCCCCTATCGAACTCCTCTCGGCCATCCGCGCCTCATCGACGCGCCCCCGGACCCCCGGCTCCCCGGTGCTCCGTCCCGAGCCGCCCGCGGCGCCTCCGTGCCGACCCCAGCAGCGCGACCCGCACCCGACGCCAGCGCCCCGGCCTCCCAGTGCAGCCCGACCCCCGGCCTCCAGCGCGCCCGCGGCTCCTCCGGCCGCTCCCAGAGGCGCTGACCGCGCGCCTCCCCGGTTCCCGTGCCCATGCGTTGTTCTTTCCGGCTTCCCGTGCCCTAGCACGCGGACGCTGTTCTCCCCGGCGTACCCTGAGACGTGTCCGCTGTTCTGGACAGCTCCTGTCCAGCAGAGTCTCGGGTTTTCCGTTGCATTTTAGATCTCTTTATTTCTATATTTTGCTTCTGAAAGCTCTAGCCGAGCAACCCAAGGTATAACCCCTGTCCCGTCCCATTTTCTTTTGGTCTGTGATGAGATTGGTCCCCGATTCCCTCCCGGGAATTCGGTTTTTAGCGACGTCGTAGTTTTGGAACCTTCAGAAAGGTTCTGTTGGTTGTTTTGCTTTTCCGAAACTTTTCGAAAAATGGATTTCTAGATATTTTGGGTTTTCGTATATTTCCGGTATTGTGCTGTGATGTTTTGGTTGGTTTCGGACTCCCAAATTCGTTTCGGGTCGTTCCGAATTAATATTGGGAATGTTTGTGGTTATATATATATATATATATATTTTGGGATTCTCTGGTTTGGGATTTGCAGAAAAATGTTGGCATATTTTTCAGTTTTTGGGTTGACCAAAAATAGAGGAAATGCTGCCAGATTTTTCCGTAAAATTTAATTATATTTTAAAAATAATTTTTAAATGGATTTCGGAAAAATATTAATATTTTGGATTTTGGGCGACGACCATATCGGTCAATGGGCCCCGGCTAAGTGCAAACGAAACCGACTTCGCCTGGACGTTGAGGCATTAGCCTAAATGACGATTGGACCATATCTGAGACTCATTAAATATTTACTTTATTTTTGTCATTTAATTTACTCATAATTAATTATAGGAAGTTTTAGAACTAACGACCATTTTGTCTTATTTCAATTTATGTAAATAAATTGTAATGAGCATAAGCCCAGCTGGTTGTTGGCTCTGTGACTTGTAATTTAGTAGTGTAGATTTTCTGTTGTTTACTGGTTTTACGAGTTCTTTTAGCATACGCGTAAATCAAAATAGATAATTATTTTCATATAAAAATTAATAAAGTTTTCTCACATTAAAAATTACAAGTTTTAATATTTAACAACTATCATGTATTTCTCATTAAAATAAGAAATTTAGTTTTATATGTATAAATACGAAAATATAAAGTTTTAATAAAATTAATTTGGTAACTACGAGATTTTCCAAAAATACAAAATTTAAAACGATCTTTTCCTCATTATTAATTCAACGCACCAATAGTCGTATTTTTTGTTCGTATTTTGTTAATAAAGAATTAAAATTGTTTAGGACACAAATTAGAGATTTCAACTAGCGTAGTTAGATTGGTAACCCTGGATTCTGAGTCAATTTCTCGAATGTAGGAATTTGAGGACGATCCTAAATTCCCATCTCGAAGTCTCCAACTTTCCAGTCCAGTTCATTTGAGGCAAGTACATTTTGTATTAGTTTACAGTTATTTAATAATCGTTTTACTACAAGTTTAAACCACGATGCAACACGGAACTCTCCCTGAGAGCACTGACTGTAACTACTGTAACTACTGTAACTGTTTGGGGACTGGGGGAGTAGTGTAATGAGTATGACCACATCCCAAAATAACTTAGAACTGTACTATCTTACCCCTCATACACACGGGGATAAGCCGTATCTGAACTGTAACAAACCTAAGCCGGTCATATTCATTGTCTATTCAAATCATACTATTTTACTGTTAGAAAATTATTCATTTCTAAATTGTTTAAAAGTGCATGATTCTATTATTATTTCAACTATCAAATTAGCATGAATTGTACTTTGCTCTCTCCTGACTGGAGATACATTTTTAGGGGACTATGAGATGCTGAGCTGTTATACAACAGCTATTACGACCCGGTTCTGTATCCAGTGGTACTGCCAGAACCCCTTTAGAGGATGTAGGAACTGAGGCCGACGAGCCTACTGTTTAGCTAGATTCTCTTTCTTTTCGGTTTTGTTGTTCTTTGAAAAAAATTCTGTTATTTGAATTCAGTTCTTTTAATTCCAGTTGTATTTATTTCAAATGTTTAATAAAGTTTTCAATTCCCGAATATTGAGTTGTGACAATTATAGATGTTGTTGTGGTTACCTGCTAATAGAACAGCTTACTGCCGCCGTCTCAACAACGGTGCAGGCTGGGCATGATCCGGTTCGACCCAATTATTTGGGATCGGGTCATGACACAGTACCTTATTTACGGGTCTTCCACCTTCAGGATTGTCCAGCAGTGAGGACACTAGGTACTGGACCACCTGTCAGAGGACCACCGCTTTCGATTCAGCAGCAGAGGTTCGGACAGCACCAGCAGCAGCAGAGAGGACCCCAGGGGAGAGCCTACGCTCTTGCCGTAGAGCCAGCGGAGCCGGAGTAGGGCCCAGAGCCAGAGCCGAATTATTTAGCAGATGTTATCACAGGTCGAATTCATTTACATACTTTTCCCGCCATATGCTTATTTGATTCTGGTGCTTCTCATAGTTTCCTGTCATTAGAGTTTTTTCAAAAACATCATTTAGTAGCCACACCCAACGAAGGAGTGAGTAGAGTGATGACAGGGGGCAGGCCAGTACCCATTAGATCATTTATAGATGCTCGATCACTGTAGACGGAAGGGAATTTCGGGGATGCTTCTTTGTAATGCCACTTCCCGGATACGACATAATATTGGAAATGGATTGGCTTAGCTACGCTCACGCAGTTATAGACTGTCATGAGGGTAGTATTCAGTTCAGTCCCCTGGGAGCAGCACCATTCAGCATCGAGAGATCCGGGCCGGAGATCAGCTTGGAGATGAGCTATAGTGCCGCAGATAGAGTGTGAGCACCGCCGCATCCTATTGTAGTGGAGTTTATGGATGTGTTCCCTGAGGATCTTCCAGGACTTCCACCCGACAGAGACGTGGAGTTCACTATAGACTTGGTACCGGGCTCATCACCAGTGTCCCGGGCTTGCTATAGGGTGAACCCCAATGAGGCCCTAGAGATGAAGGAACAGATCGACGACCTGTTGAGCAAGGGTTTCATTCAATCCAGTGCTTCACCATGGGGAGCACCAGTGCTCTTTGTGCCGAAGAAGGATGGTACAGTCCGGTTGTGCATTGACTACCGGGCGTTGAACTCCATTACCATCAAGAACAAATATCCGTTGTCTCGGATAGATGATCTGTTTGACCAGTTGAGTGGAGCGAAGGTATTCTCCAGGATAGACTTGAGGTCAGGCTACCACCAAGTGAAGGTCAGAGCTGAAGACATCCAGAAGACGGCGTTCAACACGAAGTACGGGTAGTACGAGTTTTTGGTGATGCCATTTGGTCTTACAAATGTGCCAGCTGTCTTTATGAACTTGATGAACAAGACATTTCACCAATATCTTGATAAGTTTGTCGTAGTGTTTATCGACGATATCTTGATATACTCGAAGATGCCAGAGGAGCACGAGGAGCACTTACGGACAGTTCTCGGGATTCTGCGGAAGGAGAGACTGTACGCAAAGCTGTCGAAGTGCGAGTTCTTTCTTGACCGAGTGGAGTTTCTCGGTCATGTGGTTACTGGAGATGGTATCTCAGTGGACCCCAAGAAGATTGCTGCCATCGAGATGTGGAAGGCTCCGACATCAGTAGCAGAGATCAGGAGTTTCTTGGGCTTAGCAGGCTATTACAGAAAGTTTGTCCAAGGCTTTGCCAGGATAGCCGAGCCCATGACGAAGCTGACACGGAAGGACGCGGAGTACATCTGGACGGAGGCATACCAGGCAGCATTTGATGAACTGAAGAGAAGACTGACGACTGCACCGATTCTTGCACTACCATCAGGACCATGAGGCTTCACTATTTACAGCGACGCTTCAGAAAAGGGGCTAGGATGCGGTCTAGAGCAGCATGAAAAAGTGATTGCCTATACATCTAGGCAACTGCGGACTCATGAGCGGAACTATCCTACTCACGACTTGGAGTTAGCTGTAGTGATTTTTGCTCTCAAATTGTAGAAACATTATCTGTACGGAGAGCGAGTGAAGATCTTTACACACCACAGGAGCTTGAAGTACGTATTTACGCAGAAGGAGCTGAATATGAGACAGCGTAGATGGTTGGAGTTGATGAAGGACTTTGACATTGATCTGCAGTACCAACCCAGGAAGGCGAATGTAGTAGCGGATGCGCTGAGCAGGCATCCGATGGCATGGTACATGAGAATGGACCGACATTTGCGGGAGGATCTAGAGAAGCTTGGTATCGAGATAATTCTACCAGGAGCTGAAATACAAATGATGGTGCTGGATATTCAGTCGGGTCTGATAGATCAGATCAAGGAGACTCAGTTTACAGATGAGAGCCTCCGTCGACTCAGAGTTCAGGCTTTAGCTGGACTGCTTGATGACTTCACCCTTGCAGAGGATGGATCTTTGAGGCACGGCAGTCGGTTATGCGTGCCGAAGGGCGAGCTGATTGAGGCGATCTTGCAGGAGGCGCATCAGTCGCGATATTCTATTCACCCTAGTGCCAACAAGATGTATCGTGACTTACGGGAGCATCTCTGGTGGCACGGGATGAAGAAGGACGTAGCACGTTTTGTCTCGAGGTGCCTAGTGCGTCAGCAAGTAAAGGCAAAGCGACAGAGACCAGCGGGTCTATTGCAGCCTTTACCCATTCCCGAGTGGAAATGAGAACACATTACTATGGACTTCGTTTCAGGGCTTTCTCGTTCCCAAGGAGGAAAGGATGCCATTTGGGTGATCGTCGACAGATTGACGAAGTGTGCTCACTTCATACCCTTCAAGATGGGGCTGTCCACCGAGAAGTTGGCAGAGCTATATGTGCAGCAGATAGTTCGTTTGTATGGAGTGCCAGTGAGCATTGTATCAGATCGAGACAGCAGATTCACATCCCACTACTGGCGGAGCTTGCATGAGGAGTTGGGCAGCCGACTCAAATTCAGCATGGCGTACCACCCGCAGACTGACGGACAGTCGGAGAGGACGATCCAGACACTCAAGGATATGCTGAGGACTTGCGTATTAGACTTGGGAGGATCATGGAAGAGTCATCTTCACTTGGTAGAGTTTTCATACAACAACAGCTACCAAGCCAGCATCGGCATATCACCTTTCGAGGCATTGTATGGACGGCGATGCTGCACGCCACTCTTTTGGGATGACGTCGGAGATAGAGTTATGCTCGGACCATAGATGATCACTGAGGCGGCAGAGAAGGTCCGGATGATCAGAGACAGACTCAGAGTTGCTCAGGACAAACAGAAGCACTGGGCAGACGCTAGTCGCAGACCATTGGAGTTCGTCGATGGAGACATGGTGTTGGTGAAGATATCACCTACCAGAGGGACGGTCCGATTCGGACGAGGGGGCAAGTTGAGCCCTAGGTACATTGGTCCATTCGAGATACTCGGCAGGATTGGGGAGGTAGCCTACAGAGTTGATCTACCACCCAACTTGGAGGGCGTTCACAACGTCTTCCACGTGTCTCAGCCGAGGAGATACGTTCCCGACCCCAGCCATGTACTGGATCATTCAGAGCTGGAGATCGGACCGAGCCTTGGAGTCGCAGAGCAGCCCGTGGAGATATTGGACCGCAGGGAGAAGAGGCTGAGGAACAAGGTCATCCCCTTAGTTAGAGTAGCATGGAGCAGACACTCGCCAGGAGAGTCCAATTGGGAGTGGGAGTCGGACATGACGGAGAAGTACCCTTATCTGTTCGATCTACCAGCCGAGAGAGAGTAACCTTTTGCTTGTCACCTTAGAAATTTCGATGACGAAATTTTTTTAAGGAGGGAAGATTTGTAACCCTTGTTTTTAAAAATTTTAATAAATGAAAAATATTTCCAAAATTGCCCCAAATTGATTCCATTAGGTTCTAAATATTTTTCTATTAATTTTAGAATTTTTCTGCGATTTGTTTGGAGTCGTTTGGACGACATTTTAATTTTTTGGAATTAAATAACTGCTACCTTAAAACCCTAGGGTCAAGTTAGTAATTTACCATGGTTAGTTGCCCTAATTTTATTTTTCTATAAATAGGCACTCATCCCAATGTAAAAATCCTAAACTCAAAATCAATTTTTAATTGAATCATCAAATTAATTCCTTTCTTAATTCTTTCCTGTTACTGTGCAGTGAACAGTAACCTGAGTTACTGTTCACCGCCGACAAGCTCGTCGCCGGCCACCCAAAACCGGCGAACCCCATCCTCATCACCCCGACGCCGCCGTCAACCGTCGAGACCACCGTCGAGTCGAGCTCGACGAGCTGGACGCAGCGCCGCCGTCCGTTCTTGTCGCCGACGACTGCAGCACCGTCGACGACCACCGCCGAACCTAGGTCAGCACCGTTCTTCCCCAATTCTTAGGCGATCATTGATTTCTTCACACGAGCGTGTTCGTCTCAACACGACGAATATTTTGCCCCTATTTGCGTCGCGTCTCGAAACCAGGACACAGAGTAATACCTAGCCCTAAGCAAGACACGCGGACACGGGGGAGTTTCATGACATGGAGACACGAGACAGCTGTCGCTCTGGTGAGAATAACACGGGGATCACATCCCAATGTCTCGACACGAGAAACACGAGTCAGTAGGCTCGAGATACGAGCATGACACGAATTTTCGTGCCCCGTCCACGAGACACAAGGACACGAAGGAGGAGACCCAGGTTCTTTCCTTTGAAATAAAATTCTGCGAATGCTTACCTTAACAAATGGCCGAACTGCCTACTGGCCAGCGCGCGTAGGTGTGTCAGCCCCTTTCTAAAGACGTGCGTTCGAACCCTGCTTATGGCAGTTTGGTTTTGGTTGAATTTTGTTATATTTTTTGTGTGTATATATATATATATATATATATATATATATATATATATATAAAATATATATATATATATATACAAAAAAAAAATATAGAGTATTAATATGGTGTATACTGTAAAATACAGTATAGTATATGTGAACAGTAAACACTGTTTAAATATTGTCAAAAATCCTATTCTCTGTTTCTTAGTAATTATTTATATATATATTTGTATATATGTTTTCATATATATTTGTATATATATATAATGTATATAATATTATATATTATATAAATACATATATACATACCATATAAAAACTATGAAATATAGATTTTCTGTCCAAATTTGATTTCTACATATTTAAATTAATTAATATTATTTTTGTATATATATGTATATATTTGTGTATATATATATATATATATATATATATATATATATATATATATATATATATATATATATATATATATATATATATATATATATATATATATATATATATATATATGTTTAATACATATGTATATATATTTCAATTCTGTCATTTAAATTCAGTCATTTAATTTATATTATTTTTTATGTCAATATAAATACAGTGCCTATACTGTAATATGTATTTAAATTATGTCATTTAAATTCAGTCATTTAATTTATATTATTTTTATATCAATATAAATACAGTGCCTATACTGTAATATGTATTTAAATTATGTCATTTAAATTCAGTCATTTAATTTATATTATTTTTATGTCAATATAAATACAGTGCCTATACTGTAATATGTATTTAAATTATGTCAATATAAATATAGTGCCTATACTGTAATATATAAATAAATACAATGCCTATACTGTAATATATAAATAAATACAGTGCCTATACTGTAATACGTATTTATAAATACAGTGTCTATACTGTAATATGTATGCTTTCAATTTCTGCAATTTAAATTCCATGTATTTAAATTCCACATTTATTTACGATTTATGTACTTTGTGCAAACGACCACTCTGAGTCCAAGTCTAGCATAGGTTGATCGGACTCAGGTGAGCCTACAAATATTCGGGGTCTAATCAAGTCATATTGGACTTGATTCACGGCTTCGGGTTCTGTATCTGGACTTCGGTTCAATTTCGAATACATGGACAAAATATTAAATAATTAATTATTTATTTTCCAGAAATTATTACTTGCTGTTTTTGAATATATATATATATATATATATATATATTTTAAGTGCTGTAAAAATTTGTAAAAAATTGTATTTAAATACTATTTTAATTTAGCTAATTTATTATAATTTTTCCATCATTTAATAAGTACTTTTAGAATTTTTTAAAAATAGTAAAACAGAACTCATTTTCAATGCACACTTGTATTCTGATTTTTTATAAATACTTAGACTGGATCATAAATTCCAAAAATTTTATATTAAATTACTATAATTAACAAGGATCAATTTAGTATATTATTTAATATAAAATAGAACTGTATAACTATCTTAATAATTATTAGAACATAATGTACAGTCTGATTAATTAATTAATTAATATTGACTTGTGTGTTTTTGTGTGTTTTTGGGATGTTTTTGTGTGTTTTTGGGATGTTTTAGTATCGGGACCGTATCCTACCTTAGTGTAGAGACCTAATTGTTATTCTAGATGTTGTAACACCTCACTTTAGACTACTAGAGCTTCGCATAGCTAGTGCCCTGTTAGTAGCCGTGTCACAACACTAGTGTAATCTTAATCATAACTTAGAGGCTGAGTTGTATATTATTTTTACAGGACACCGGACATCTGTGCCTTCATATTATTACTCTTACTTTGCTCAAGGCAAGTACCCCTACAAACTTATTTACTGCATATGATAAATAAATTGTAAATAAATCATGTTAGAACACTGCTTTCTGAATAAACTGCAAAGTCGTATCATTACATGCTTTATATGGATTCTCAGTATCTTCACATGCTTAGAAGAGCTTTTACATGATCTCACTTGATGTTTACTGGGACACGGGGAAACTGATAGTAGAGTACGTGATTATGCCCTTATTTGTACGTACGTACCGAGCAAGGTCGCATTGTATATGCATACCTTGTCGTAGGCTTTTATTCCGTATTTTTGTACGGATGTACACCTATGCTTGTTACTTGTACGTATGTACATTTTAGTTTTATGGCTTGTACACCGGTACATTCTATACCTATTGACCGATCACGTACATGCTCCAGTTTTAAACTATATATATGCATGTGTCGCCATGACAAATGCATCCTTGCCATGATAGTTGTGATTTTACATAATAGATTGTGCCATGTTTAGGATTGCAGTTATTTCATCTCTTACCATGTCATGATCAGTATTATATGTTTATAGTACAAGTACTTGCTCCCGTCCTGACAGGATAACGTTGTAGGTGTACTTTCCGAGGAAGAAATGCTTTGCGACACTTTTTATGGAGCTGCGTTTGAGGACCTGGCCTTTGCTCCAGAAGAGGCCCCAGCGGGGAACCTTGCTTAGACTTGCCAGTTGACTTGAGACTTAGACTTAGAGTTATTACAACTTTTATTTAGTTACTAGACTTTGTCTCCAGTTATTACTTTGGAAGTGTATTAAACTTTAAAACATATTTGCTTTCATCTATAAATGCTGTGTTGTGACAAACATCTTAAAATGCTTTAATTATAATCATTAGCACACTTAGTACTATCTTGACTATCTAGAACAGCTTACTACGCTTTTACCAAGCGTAGGCTGGACGTGGCTCGGCCTGGCCCAACAATTTGGGTAGCGGGTCGTGACAGTATGCAACAGTTCCTGCAGTTTGCCAAGGCATTCCCTCAGTACATGGATCGTACAAAAATTAAGTGTCCATGTGTGAGATGTCGTAACTTGAAATATCATTCGGAAGTGGATGTAACATATTATTTGTATTCAAGGGGTTTTATGCCAAATTATTATCAGTGGACCGCACACGGAGAACTTGTGCCTTTAGCATCCGAGCCGGAGCCTTATGTGAAGCCTTATGTAGATGTCCACGAGCATGCTGAATACGACCAAGGGTGGACGAACATGGTTTTCGATGCTGCGGGACCTAATTTCGATCCGAACAATCAATATGCAGCTGAGGAGGCACCGAATGCCAATGCGGCAAAGTTCATGGAGTTGCTGGAGAATGCAATGACTCCTTTATATCCTGGTTGTGATGACCATTCACTGTTGGAGGTGATTACAAGATTGTTGAGCATAAAATCAGATTTCAACACGTCTCAAGAATGCTACAACCGAATCCTGGAGTTAATTAAAGATATATTGCCGGAGGGTGGCAAGTTACCTAAAGACTTCTACCGATCCAAGAGAATGGTGAGATCGCTCTAGATGGGGTATGAAAAAATTGATGCATGTCGCAACGGATGCATGTTGTACTATAAGGACGACAAGGATGAAGACGCCTGCAGATTTTGTGGTACCGATCGCTTCAAGGCAACTAGTACAACAAGGACTTCTGGTGCACGCAAGTCAACTGATTCGATGCACTATTTGCCTTTGACGTCGCGATTGCAGAGGTTGTTTATGGCAAAGGAGACACCTGATAATATGAATTGGCATAAGCGAGAACAAATAGATGGAGTACTGGATCATCCATCCGACGGGGAAGCATGAAAGCACTTTGATCGAGTGTATCTCGATTTTGCTTCGGAGCCGCGTAATGTCAGATTGGGGTTTTCCTCTGACGGTTTTACCCCATTTGGACTTTCGGGCTCACAATATTCTTGTTGGCCTGTGATTAATGTTACTCCGTACAACTTGTCGCCTTAGATGTGTATAAAGACTCCTTATATGTTCCTAACTGTTATTATTCCAGGTCCGAAGAACCCGAAGAGGAACATCGATGTGTACTTACAACCCTTGGTAGATGAGCTGAATCAGTTGTGGGAAGTAGGTGCAACCACATATGATGTTTCCAGAAAGCAGAACTTTCAGATGAGGGCCGCACTAATGTGGACCATCAATGATTTTCTGGCCTATGGAATGTTATCGGGTTGGAGCACCCATAGTCGTCTTGTATGTCCGTATTGCATGGATCACACTAAGACTTTTCGTTTGAAACACGGAGAAAAATCGTGCTTCTTCGATTGTCATCGACAGTTCCTGCAAAAGGTGTCACGACCCGATCCCAAATAATTGGGTCGAACCGGATCATGCCCAGCCTGCACCGTTGTTGAGACGACGGCAGTAAGCTGTTCCATTAGCAGGTAACCACAACAACAACATCTATATTTGTCACAACTCAATATTCGAAAATTGAAAATTTATTAAACATCTGAAATAAATACAACTGGAATTTAAAAGTACTGAAATAAAAACTGAATTCAAATAAACAGAAATTTTAAATGAAACAACAAAACTGGAAAAGAAAATCTATCTAAACATTCGGCTCATCGGCCTCAGTCTCTGCGTCCTCCAAAGGGGACTCTGGCAGCACCACTGGATACAGAATCGGGTCGTAATAGCTGCTGTATAACAGCTCAGCGTCCTCAATATCCCCTAAAAATGTATCTCCAGTCAGGAGAGAGCAAAGTACAG
The DNA here is from genome assembly GCA_029216955.1 of Iris pallida. Classification (NCBI taxonomy): domain Eukaryota; kingdom Viridiplantae; phylum Streptophyta; class Magnoliopsida; order Asparagales; family Iridaceae; genus Iris; species Iris pallida. The sequence continues at coordinate 8,372,134 of JANAVB010035620.1, read as the reverse complement.
TTAATGCTAATTTGACAGTTGAAATAATAATAGAATCATGCACTTTTAAACAATTTAGAAATGAACAGTTTTCTAACAGTAAAACAGTGTGAATTGAATAGGAAATGAATATGACCGGCTTGGGTTTTTTACAGTTCAGATATGGCTTATCCCCGTGTGTATGAGGGGTAAGCTAGTACAGTTCTAAGTTATTTTGGATGTGGTCATACTCATTACACTACTCCCCTAGTCCTCAAATAGTTACAGTAGTTACAGTAGTTATAGTCAGTACTCTCAGGGAGAGTTCCGTGTTGCATCGTGGTTTAAACTTGCAGTAAAGCGATTATTAAATAACTTTAAACTAACACAAAATGTACTTGCCTCAAAATGGACTGGACTGGAAAGTTGGAGACTTCGAGATGGGAATTAGGATCGTCCTCGAATTCCTATATTTGAGAAATTGACTCAGAATCCAGGGTTACCAAGCTAACTATACTAGTTGAAATCTCTAATTGTGTCCTAATCAATTTTAAATCTTTATTTATTAAACACGAACAAAAACGCGGTTATTGGTGCATTGAATTAATAACGAGGGAAAGATCGTTTAAACTTTGTATTTTGGAAAAACTCGTAGTTTTCAATTTAATTGATTAAAACTTTGTATTTTCGTATTTATACATATAAAACTAAATTTCTTATTTTAATGAGAAATACGTGATCGTTGTTAAATATTAAAACTTGTAAATTTTTATGTGAGAAAACTTTATTAATTTTCTATATGAAAATAATTATTATTAGATTTACGCGTATGCAACAAGAACTCGCAAAACCAGAAAACAGCAGAAAATCCTATGCTACCAAAATACAAGTAACAGAGCCAACAACCAGCTGGGCTTATGCCCATTACAATTTATTTACATAAATTAAAATAAGACGAAACTGTCGTTAGTTCTAAAAACCTCCTATAATTTAATTTTGAGTAAATAAAAAATAAATTTAATATTTAATGAGTCTCAGATATGGTCCAATCGTCATATAGGCTAATGCCTCAACGTCCGGGCGAAGCCGGTTTCGTTTGCACTTAGCCAGGGCCCATTGACCGATACGGTCGTCGCCCAAAAATCCCAAAATACTAATATTTTTTGAAATCCATTTTAAATTTATTTTGAAAATATAATTAAATTTTACGAAAAATTCGGCAGCATTTCCTCTATTTTTGGTCAACCCAAAAACTGGGAAAGTGTGCCAAATATTTTCCTGCAAAATCCTAAACCAGGGAATCCCAAAATATATATATATATCAAAATAACCACAACCATTTCTAAAATTAATTCGGAACGAACCGAAACGAATTCGGGAGTCCGAATCCAACCAAAACATCACAGCACAATACCGGAAATATCCGAAAACCCAAAATATCTAGAAATCCATTTTCCGAAAAGCAAAACAACCAACAGAACCTTTCCGAAGGTTCAGAAACTACGACGTCGCTAAAAACAACCAACAAAACAACCAACAGAACCTGGCCGGGGTTCGGCGCTGGAGGCACCGCGGGACTGCCGCGAGGGCGCTGGGGGTCGGGGCGCGGGTGGCGCCGCTGGGGGACCGGGCGCGGAGGCGCCGCTGGGGTCGGGCGCTCGGTTCGGCGGGAAGCCGAGGGCGGAGTCACTCGAAGCCGAGGACGGATGGCCGAGAGGGGCTCGGGTGGGTTTGCTTAGGAGAAGGTGTAGGAGCGTAAAAAGTGCTTCAAAGAAAGAGTCAAAGTGATAGATCATTCCACTCCAATTGATCTACTTTACGCCGCAGAGAGGCTAAACACTTTACGCCCAAGACAAGGCTAATCACTTTATGCCTAAAGCAGGCAGATCATTTTACGCTCGGGTCTACACCCATGACTTTTACGCCAAGGACAGATCAGCCACTTTTACGCTGGACAAAGCTGTCAAGTCTCGTATTTAATGCAAACTCTGACATGGAGATATTAATGATGGCATATATCACAGAATTCAAAGAGATTTTTTTTTACACAGAGACCAATATTGTCGTTTAGTATGTGGATTGAGCTACTTTACGCTCACACTATGGCTTCTTTTACGCATGAAGACTATACGAGCTTTTACGCTCAACAGTTGACGTGTGCGTAAAGTCTATTTGAGCTACTTTTACGCTCAAGGTTATTTAACAACCACTTTACGCGGGAAGTCTATGTCAGGGCTGTTTTACGCCTAGTCTACTGCTTTACGCTCAGAGTACATTGGGGTTGTTTTACGCCCTATTCTTCTAACCAGCTTGGAACGTGGTTTGCCTACATGGCTTTAATGCCACACATCCCGAAGAACGTGTGTATGTGCATCGTATTCTTAATGAAATGATGGGACACGTGTCACCATATACAGAGGATGACTTTGGTCGTGGGTGGCGGTTGTTGGCGTAAAGACGGAACTTTTGCTGAGTTTTTACGCACAAGAGCCCAATCCTATAAATGGACTTATTTTTCTCAAGAGACACACACAGAGACAGGAGAGAATACAGAGATCAGAACTTAGAGATTTTGATTTTCGAGAGCATTCTTCTTCAACCTTTCTTCCAGAACAGAGTGAAGCAAAGCAGGAAAGCATTCGGCCTCGCCATCAGTGCCCAAGTGCGTCGATACCTTTCTGGTGACTTAGTTCTTCCGGTTGTTCAACTTCAAGCATCGATCTTCATCATCATCATATAGTCCAAGGAACAAAGTGATCATTTACAGATCAGACTTCCATAGCAATACTTTCCCAGAATCAAATTTGTACTTCTTGTACTCTTCAAAATGACGACTCTACTGGGGACGACCTTCTCCTCTGACGAGAAGGCAATTGCTCAATATGATGATGTTTCGGTCGGTTTGACCAAGAAAGCTCTGGTTGTACACTTCGACCAGACTGCCTATGAAAAAATGCTCCGAACTGGGGGTGGTTCTCGCTACTCCAATGTTCAAAAATCACGCAAAGCACGAAAAGTTTGGATTTCTAAATCCAAAATAGCTTCTGATCTCTCTGTTGCTGCTAGTGGCAAGGGAATTCTTCCCACTCCTGTCGTAGGGGCTCCCGTTCGTAACGAGGCAGTCCTTACTTCAGAGTTGCACTCAAAGTGTGACGATTTATCTCCCGTTTGTAACGGTGAAGATAATCAGGTTTCACGCCCACTGCGTAAGAACCAGGTTTTACGCTCAGTGGATAAAACCAACTTTTACGCTCAGTACATAAAGATGAGTCTCCCATTTGTAATGTGGCAGACTCTAATGCTTCTGAGGGTAAGAATAAGTCTACCGTCTGTGATGTGGTAGACACACACAAGTTACGCTCTTCGCGTAAAGGAAAATCTCCCGTCTGTGACATGGTAGATAACCAATTTTTACGTTCTACGCGTGAAGGTAAGTCTCCTGTCTGTGACAGTGTAGATAAAATTCGCAAAGATGTTTACACATCTAATATGAATGTACCTAAACGTGTGCAGCGTAAAAATGTTGTTGGTAAAGCTTCAGTTCTACACCAACAGCCTTCTTATACTGCTCTACGCAAAGTACCAAATCTACAAATTACACGCAATGAAAATGGAGTCCTTCGTGCTAAAAAATCTCAAAATCTACGCACACAACTCCAAACGCGTAGAAATGTACAATTTGGTTCTGCGAATGCAGCCAGTAATCTTCTTTATACACAGGGGACTAAACGTTTCTCCACCCCAAATGTAATAAAGAAGACTACTCCCTTCACTCCTTCTGACTTACGTGAATTGCTAATGCAAAAACGTAAGAATAGACAATCTCCGGTGACATTTCCCCAAGAAAAAACATCATTGTGATTATCACTAGGTTGTGATCAATTGTTGTTGTTCGGCTTCAAAATGGTCAATTTTTGATCGATTGAGTATTAATGTGCCTCAACATCAAGCTGAAGACCAAGAACATGAGCTGTCATATGCATCAGTCAACATGGCGTCTCATACTAACAAAGGACGACGTCCAAGACGAAATACGTCCCAAACCCCAGGTCAGCAACAGTTCAACAGACTTCTTGATTCTTTTGAGGGGGTATATCAAAATACTCGATCAAGAAGACAAATACAAATGCAGACTTCTGATTCAGAAGCTGGGGGTACTCAATCTTTTGAGTCCGAAACTGACAGTGTCGATTCATACTTCTATACTGATCCTTCTATATCTTCAAGAGAGATTGAATCCTACGCTTTTGGAGATGAACCAGAGACCTCATCTGTTAATACAGAGCAGCGTCTCACTGCCGTTGAGCAATCACTGAAAGACATGCTTAACATGGTGCAAAACATGCATTAGATAATTTTGAATCAGCAAACTGCTCAGCCGACAGTAGTGACACCGGCACCAGTAGCAGCACCAACTCAAGATAGTCAAGGGGCTGAAATACCTTTGAATATTCAGGAGCCTGCTGTTAATCAAAATTCTGCATCTCCAGATTCCATCATTCCTGAAGACGTACCACCTCCAGTGGGGGTTACGGTACATCCAACAACCATTCAATCAAATGTGCTTCCTCAAACCAGTGAAGCCATTCAAGCAGTGCGTGAGCTCAAAGCACAGTTTGAAGTCTTGAGGCACAAGGATCAACTCCAGAGGTTAGGTATTAAGCAACCTTATCCTCCTCATTGGAATGATGTACCCTTTTCACCGAAATTCAAGCCACAATCTATGGTTTTGTTCGATGGAAAAGCATCTCCCAGTCAATATATCAATTACTTTGATATTATGACTGTACATCTGCAGAAAGATGACGCTCTTCTCACTCGAGTGTTCATCGGGTGCCTGACGGGTTCGGCTTATGATTGGTATCAAAGTTTACCCGACAATTGCATTTCGTCTTTCGACGAATTTAAGGCAATATTTCTCTCCCGCTTCTATGAAGGAGGTATGGACATGAATATGTCCTCCTTGATAGAAATCAAACAAAAGGAGAAAGAAGATACTCGGACTTTCATCGAACGTTTCCGACAGGCGACTTTAAAGATGCCCCCGGGTATGCCAGATTCAGCACTCATTGATACATGCAAGATAAATCTGCGACCATCTATTGCTGTTTTTACGGGTTCTCAATTCACAGATTGGGCTTCGTTCATCATAGCAGCAATTTCTGTCGAGACCAATGGTAGGTTGGCTCGTAAATATGGGATGATTTTTGCCTCAGATGATAGAGGAAAGAAAAGTAATCCTGGTAATAACCCCGGTAATCGTAATGTGAAAGGAAAAGATACCCTCATGGTTAATCTTTCCAAGAATAAAATGATGTCGAATAGTCAAGAATCTTCCAGGCCAAAGGAAGAAAACTCTTTTGATGAGAGTGATATCCCAAGGATATTTCAGTGTCTGGTGAAGAGTGGCAAACTTCAGATTCCAGAGCCAAAGAGGCCTAATAAGGTGAATCTGACTGATAATCCCAAATATTGTATCTATCATAGATACATTAATCATCTTACCAGTGCTTGCTATGTCCTGAAGAAGAAAATCCAGGAGCTAATAAATGGCGGTGCTATCGCCTTAACTAATGATGACCATACGGTTACAACCAATATGGTTTCTCTTCAATTCGGGGATTTTCCTCCACAGCAAGTCCCAGATGGAATTACCCCAATTCTGAAGGCGACAATGAAGATCGTGAATATCCCGCCTGCCAGAAAAGAAAATGCAGGATTGCTGCCACTCACACTAAAGAATGGTGAAATCATGTGGGTACATCCTGACTTAGTGCCTGAATTGGAAAATGAAGGTAAAACTTCAAAATCCAAGAAGGGTAAGAAAGTCAAAACCTGTAACATAATTTCTCATGATATTCCAGATCCTGATGACTTGGATCGGCTATGGGATGGCTTTCCTTTAGAAGATAGATTGAGAGGACTGAACATCTGTCCTCCAAGTCTAGGTCCTCCTACTTAGCTCAAGCTTACTCACCAGCAGTGGCTAGCCATGAATAGTGTTCCTTTATATCGGGCGCAACAAGTCTTCGCTGCTTATGAAAAAGCTCCGACAGGGATTTTTCCTCGTATCCCGAATCCTTCTCCTCCTGTGGCTACAGAGACATCCATTCTTCATTCTTCTGTGGATACAGAGATCTCTTCTTCTTTCTCTGTGGAACTATTTGCTAAAAGTCTACTGCCCATTCATCTGTACAGTCAGCAATCTGTTATTCTCATAAAAAAATGGGTTATGACTTTCAGAAGGCAAAAGGTTTGAATTATGATAAAGGAATACGATTTCCTTTACAAATTCAAAATCAAAAATCCACTGTTGGACTGGGTTCTGAAATTCCTCACAACAAACCTTACAAGAAAAAGGCTAAAGGGAGGAAGACTAAATCCTGTAATATGGTACTTCCTTCTCTTGAGTCTGAGGAAGAAACTTTTGTTGGTACAAGATTCGGGAAGGAGTACCACAAAGATTATGAGGGATCTTCTAAAGAAGCAGAAGACGTAGTGGAAACGCTACCGACTCAACCTTCTCCTGTTCTTGCTAAACCCTCAGTAGTTGAAAAGGGGAAACAGAAAGCAGTACGCTTTGACGTTCCATTGAAGCCTGCTTCCAGTCAGGGGGTGGCGATAAAACCTTACAAATTTGATATTCTAGCTCAGTTAGCCAATACTCCGACTAGACTATCTGTATTTGAACTGCTTCGCCTTTCTAGAGAAAGTAGGGAGACTTTGAATGAAGCTCTACTTCAGGCAGATTCATGCTTGGCTCAACTCAAGAGTCCTGATAATACTCCAGTTTTATGTCCGTAATGTTATAGTGTGATGGAAGCAATTCCCAACATCACCTTTACACAAGAAGATATGCTGTTGAAGCATAACAAACATGACAGGCCTCTGTGCTATACTGGGTATATTGGATCTACTGAAATTGACAGGATCTACATTGATCCTGGGTCTTCAATTAGCATAATTCTTCAGAGTATGCTAAGACCCCTGAGGATTCCTACTAGTGATTTGACTTACACTAGTACTACAATAGTCGGTTTTAACTCTGGCAAGAGTAAACCACTGGGAAAGATTCGTCTGTAGATTCAGATTGGCGATCTCCGAACTATGGTAACCTTCTATGTTATCAACTCAGACGTATCCTACAATATCCTTCTTGGAAGACCATGGTTACATGAGCATAATATCGTGCCTTCAACTCTCCATCAATGCTTCAAGTATGTGGATTCCCAAGGAGTTGTGAAGACTGAGTTTGCTGATATCAATCCTTTCAAGGGTATCGAAGCCTATTTTTCTGATTCAAGGCTTTATAAACAAGAGCATATGAAAGAGATATCAGACATAGCTGAGGATCAATCATCTACTGAGGATCAGTCTCTTAATGAAGATCCACCAGAAGAGCAACCTTTGAAGATCATAGTCAAGGGACGAATCCAATCCCAACCTGTCAATGATCAATCTTTGATAATCAAGGTTAAAGGAAGAACTCAAACTTTATCCAAGGAATCAATAAATATTCCTGCTAAGAACCAAGTTCAACCTTTTGTGATCAAAGTCAAAGGGCGTACTTCTTGTACGAATGATCCACAACTACCATTGATTGTCAATCTTGGCAAATCTACGCAGAAGATGGATAATGGTCCACTGTTGATTAATCCGAAGCGTAGTAATCAGATTGTAAATGATGTAAATATTGATCATTTTTTACTTCTTGATATCAATGAAGATTTTTTTTTCGAGTATATGGCTGTCAAGTTTATTGAAAGAATGACTTTATCTTCGGATAAGCAAAGTCATCAATATAAAGGCGACATGGAGCCAGAAGGAACTTTATACATTGATCATAAGGAAAATTCTTTTCCTCCTCATATGAATGTTGGACCTTACGTTCAAAGGTTCCTGACATCTTCTCCCTATCTTCTACCTGTAGCCGCTTCATCACAAGCCTGCGTAACTTTTGGACGTCACGAAGAATCTTATTTTGTGGTTCCGTCTAATAAAAAAACAAGCGCCAAATCGTGTTTGGTCTGGCTAGAAATATCCCTGTTGCTCAGGCAGATGAGCTGAAAGATAAAGACAAAGGAAGAATCCGAATTGACAAGTATAGTCAACAATCTATCAAGATTATCCAGAACATGGGATATGATTTAAAGACTATGCAAGGTCTCAATCAAGGCAAGGGTAGACGACTCCCATTATGTGGTGATCCATTTTACCAGAAGACTCGTCATGGATTGGGATATGATCCATCCCATATGTTTAGTGACGATATACAAGAAGAATTCTCTTTTAATTCCTCGCAGTCATCAGATTCGGAAGAAATCCAATTCGTCGAATCCGATATATCTCATACTTCATATGATGAATCCAGAAAAATATTCTCAGTCAATATGGTTCAAATTGATGGTGAATCAGAGCCATTTGAGAATGATCCTTGGGCTCAACATATGGATACTCAGTGGAAACTCCGTTTTGAACAGCGACAGCCACCTACAGAGGATGGGGTTATCCAGATTGATGTTGGAGATGGAACTACGTCCAAACCAATATTCATCAGTAAGAACCTGTTTGACGATGAAAAGGAAGAGTTGATAAAACTGATCAAAGAATATATTGACATCTTTGCATGGAGTTATAAGGATATGCCGGGTCTAGATCCTAAAGTTGCTACTCATAAGCTTAATATTTTGCCTAACACCAAGCCTGTAAAACAACAGCAACGGCGCTTTAGACCAGATATGATGGATGCAATCGAAGCAGAAGTCAAAAAGTTGATCACATGTAGATTTGTACGTGAAGAGCAACACCCGGATTGGGTTGCCAATATTGTTCCTGTTATGAAAAAGAACGGAAAAGTCCGAGTTTGTATAGATTATCGAGATCTTAATTCGGCTTGTCCAAAGGACGAATTTCCACTTCCCATCACTGATGTCATGATAGACAATACATACGGTTTTGAACGTATGTCTTTCATGGATGGATTTTCAGGATACAATCAGATCAAGATGCATCCAAAAGATGAGAAACATACTTCTTTTTGAACACCCCTCGGAGTTTACTGTTATACGGTTATGCCGTTTGGTCTTAAAAATGCCGGAGCTACATATCAACGGGCCATGAGCAACATCTTTCAAGAGCATCTACGAAAGACAGTTGAATGTTACGTAGATGATATCGCTGCTAAAAGTCGATCAAAAGATGATCATATTCAAGACCTAAAGACAGTATTTGAATTGATGCGTCAACATCAATTGAAAATGAACCCTACCAAGTCTTTCTTAGGGGTTTCCAGTGGCAAGTTTTTAGGATTTGTTATTACTTCTCAAGGTATCCATGTTGACCCTGATAAAGTTAAAGCAATCCTCGAAATGCGTCCTCCTCGCAATCTGAAAGTGCTCCGTGGCTTTCAGGGTCGTATTGCCTATATCAGGAGATTTATATCTAATCTCTCTGGGAGATGTCAACCTTTCTCCCGTCTGTTAAAGAAAGGTGTATCTTTTGTCTGGGATGAAGCGTGTCAAGAAGCCTTCAATGATATTAAATAATACCTTACAAATCCACCTGTCCTGGTACCTCTAGTGGTAGAAAAACCATTTTTGCTATATGTTCGAGCCTTGGATCATTCACTTGGTGCTCTTCTCGCACAGAAAAGTGATATGGGTCATGAACATCCGATTTATTATCTTAGCCGAATGATGGTTGGAGCTGAAAACAGGTATACTCCTGTAGAAAAGGAATGTCTGGCTTTAGTTTTTGCCGTACAAAAGACAAGACATTATGTGACAGGGCAAACTATTCATGTCATCTCTAGAATAAATCCTATTCGGGTATTGATGAGAAAGCCAAGTATTCTTAATTCCAGATTAGCTACTTGGCAATGTTGCTCACTTCTTATGATATGATTTATGTGCCTCAAAAATCAGTAAAGGGTCAAGCATTAGCTGATTTCTTAGCTGCTCACCCTATACCAGAAACATCAAAGTTATATGATGACATTCCAGATGAAGTCGTGGATTGCAACATGATTCTGAAGAATGATATATGGCAATTATATTTTGATGGAGCATCACGAGTAGGATCTAAAGGCAATATTGTCTCTGGGTTAGGAATCGTCTTGGTTTCTCCTGACAAAATGGTCATATACCGTGCCTATTCTCTCAATGAGCCATGTTCCAACAATGTAGCAGAATATAATGCTCTATTGATTGGTCTCCAAGTAGAAAAACAATTAGATATTGAGTTCCTAGAAGCTTATAGAGATTCTCAATTGATTGTTAATCAAGTTAGAGGAACTTATGAGGTCAGAAACCCGGATCTCATCCCTTACCATCAAGTGGTAGTCGAGTTGGTCCTTTCATTCAAAGGATTCTTCATTGAATTTGTACCACGTTCTCAGAATGTTGAGGCTGATGCTCTTGCTAGTCTAGCTGCAGATTTGGCTGTTCCAATCCGAAGGCAAAACATAATTACTTTGTTGGACCGAGATCTGTGCTGTATCAAGAATAATCTGTATGTTGAACAAAGTTTAGTTTCCAACAGAGGGATTGGAGAACTCCATTCATTGACTATGCAGTTCACGAAATTTTGTCTGAAGGTCCAAAAGAAGCTGCATCAATTAAGAGACGATCATTTCGATTTTATTTTGATTCGTCTTTACACATGTTATATCGTCGATCATATGATGGACTCTTATTGCATTGTCTCTCAGAAAGTGAAGCCAAACAAACACTACGAGAGGCTCATGATGGTGTTTGTGGTGCTCATCAACCAGGTCCTAAATTACAAGACCGTATTCGAAGAATGGGGTATTATTGGCCTTCTATGATAGCAGATGCTGTAGACTATGCCAGAAGATGTAAAGCATGTCAGATTCATGCTGATTCTATTCATCAACCGTCTAAATTTCTATATCCTACAACAGCTTCTTGGCCCTTCGAAGCTTGGGATATGGATGTCATTGGTCCTATTAACCCTCCTTCTGTTAAAGGACATCGGTTTATATTAGCTATAACCGATTATTTTTCTAAGTGGGCAGAAGCAATTCCCCTTGCTGAAGTGAAAACATCTAATGTGATTAGCTTCATCAAACATCATGTCATTTATCGCTTCGGAATTCCTCGACGAATAATTCATGACGATGGTCCGCAATTTACCAGTCAGGCATTTTATCGGTTCTGTGATAAGAATCGAATTCAGAATCTGGCTTCTACGGCTTATAATCCAGCTGCTAATGGTTTAGCTGAAGCTTTCAATAAGACGATCATCAAACTTCTCAAAAAGTTTGTCTCTTCTAATAAACGTGATTGGAATGAGAAACTCGAAGAATATTTATGGGCTTATCGAACAACAGTCCGAACTCCTAATGGTTTTATACCATTCTCATTGGTTTATGGATGTGAAGCTGTCCTCCCATTGGAAATCCAGATTCCATCCCTTCGAATAGCCATTGCTAATGAGCTAACTACAGAGAATAATGATCGCTTACGACTCCAAAAACTTGAAGGATTGGATGAGAAGCGTCTTCAAGCACAACAGCATATTGAGCTATATCAAGCCCGTATATCTCGAACTTTCAATCGTAAAATTAAAGAAAGGGTATTCAAGATTGGCGAACTGGTATTAGCCGTTCGAAGACCGATGGTGATGACTCATAAAAGCAAAGGGAAATTCCAAACAAATGGGAAGGCCCTTATGTAATTGAGACTGTGTTTTCCAATGGCGCCTATCGGTTATCAAAGCCTAATGGAGATTTAATCATGATGCCAATCAATGGAAATTTTTTTAAGAAATACTATGTATAAAAGAGACAGAATGAAAAAAAGTTTCTTTTATATTTATTTTTGTTCAAGACAAAAGATTAAGGACGAGGGCTACTCCCTTCCTTATTGAATACATAGTCAGCCAATGCATAGAAGGCACCGTTTTCTGAACTCATGAAAAAATTGCGGATAGCCGTCCTCGATGCTTCTTCTTCAGGAGTTTTCCCTGGCTCTATTAAGAAAGCAAGGATCTCTTGGGGTGGCTTGGGCGTAGAAGAGGAGAAATAAGAATGAAATGTTACAAGCAGTTCTCACCTATTTATAGAAGAGGACTATAAATGAACCGGTCTTTGAAATTGAGAACAACCTTTCATTCCCAAAAAGACCTGTCCGTTCGTTCTATCAGGTTCATTCATTTAATTATGGAATTAAATCAATGTTTTCTTTTTCCGAAAGTTACGTTGATTCATTCATACATTGATATGGACCTATATGCTCATGACATCTGTCTCGTTATTCCCCAGCTACCAATGTTTGGTTAAGCTGATTTCTTGTCTCCTGGGAAAGAGATTTTATATCTTCTATTTTTCAATTGATTAGAAAGTGGGATTCGTTATTTATCATGTTTCCATGACCTCTGGATAAATACTAAATCTACTTACTTTTCCTATCTATCATTTCTATTTGACCTATGCATAGATACTAATCTAATTTTTTTTGAGTTCATATATACTATTATGTCCATATTACCTCTGATAGTATTATATACTCTAAAAACAGAAAACAAGATTTCATTTATCTATCATGTCCACATTACATCCAGATAGATACAAATTATTGAGCATAGAAGAATTATCATTTCTATTCTCATATCATAAAAAGTCTATTATATTTCTTAGACTTTCTTACAAATTATAATGGAAATCTATTACATCTTGGATTTTTATTCTATACACACAACGATAACCTAATGGAGATCTATTTCTTCTTTGGATCTTCTTCGTCGGATTCGTTGTTGGTGTCAATTCCTTGCTGTCCGAGCCTTTGTGGCAACCAGAGCAGTATGAATCAAACTCTGGTCTTCTCTCTCAGACGAGAGGAGAATCCCAGAGTATGGCAGCCCAAAGACGTGTTGCTGCCAATACAACTGGTGGAGTAGGGGCAGCCTTTCAGAGAAGATAGGAATGTATCCAGCATTGGGATACAATTCCTAGTCCTGTCGTGAAAGGAACTCTACTACCTGATTTTTCGGGATAGCGTTGACTCCACCATCCAACTCTCCGTGTATAAAGGCTCTTCCTACCAACAGAGGAAGACCCGTCTATCTCACGAAGAGTTTTGAGTTGTCTGATTTGCGCGTCAAAAGCGCATGAGCTCCCTGAAGTTGATGTCAAAAGAACGCTCTTCACAGCGTCAAAGTCGCCAATACCGGTTCTGGAAAAGCTCTTCAGCCAAATTTCTGCAAAAAACAACAGAAGTATCATCAGATGCGTATTAAACGCTAACTAAAAACAGATGACAAGGCTTTTTACGCCAGTACTTCAGGTGTATCACTATTCAGCAAGGCTTTTACGCCAGTGCTTCAGGTGTATCACTATTCAGCAAGGCTTTTTACGCCAGTGCTTCAGCAAGACTTTTACGCTAGTACTTCAGCAAGGTTTTTGGCGTATCCCAGGTGTGCCACCATTCAACAAGGCTTCTACGCCGTTACTTCATGTGCACTTCATTAGCAAGGTTTTTTACGCTCGTCAAGAATTTACGCTCATGAGCAGCTGTTTTTAAATTTTTTTTTCTTTGAAAGGCAGATAATTGCTTACGATCAGACTTACCACTTTGGTCAAATGGTTTGGCTCTAATAGTGGATGAATCTACATCTGGTGATTAGGCGTACAAAGGAACGCCATTGGAAAGCATCGCCATCGTCATTTGCTGAAGAACGTCATTGCGAAAAGTTATCTTCAGAGGAATGAGAATGAGAATATATGAAACATTCTCGGCTATTTATAAAGACTGAAGAAACTGTTGGGAGTCTATTTCGGAAAAAAAATCCTATTAAAAGGCTCTCGTGACCACAAGACAGACGCCACGTGTCGGTTTGTTTCTTGGAAATAAACAACCATAGAAGCAGTCAAAATAAGTGTCGAACAGTTCTATGTACCAACAGATGAGATTAACATCAGACTTTATTTATAAAAAAGGGGGAGTGGACCCCTACATATAAGAGAGTCGCAATACATGGAATATCATTTTCTCTCTCCTTCGTTGGGTTGACGAAGGGAGGCACCCAACTCGTGCATATTGCGAATCCCAGAGCGACGCATCAGATTTAAAAATGCTTCTGCATCTCCTGAGCCCTCATATGCAATCGGAGGACCACCATCGATGCGATTGAAGACTGCTGGAGCTAATCCGAAGCACTCTACAAAGTTGCATGCTCACTCAAAGTCAATCCTTGAGCCCGAAGCCTCTTCATTGTTAATCTCCTTCTTTGGCGCCATGTCACTATGGAGATGAATGACAAGAGTGAAGAATTTCTCCTCATTTATACGATTAAACCAACTCTCCATATTCCTCATTGGCAACTGTTCATTATTAATGCAAACTCGGGGAAGTAAAAAGGCGTTCGAAAGTTTCGAGAAGAAAATTCATTGTGACGGTTGAATGTTGACCGACACTATTTAATGATGTTTTACGCCGACTGTTGGATATCCCTGCTTTTACGCGGATGACTGTTGCGTATCCCTAATTTTACGCTGACTGGTCAAAACTCAATTTTTACGCTTCTGTTCAAAGTGTTCCAAATTTTGGAGATATTTGAAAACTTTGAAGGGGGTCTTGTAGGAGCGTAAAAAGTGCTTCAAAGAAAGAGTCAAAGTGATAGATCATTCCACTCCAATTGATCTACTTTACGCCGCAGAGAGGCTAAACACTTTACGTCCAAGATAAGGCTAATCACTTTACGCCTAAAGCAGGCAGATCATTTTACGCTCGGGTTACACCCATGACTTTTACGCCAAGGACAGATCAGCCACTTTTACGCTGGACAAAGCTGTCAAGTCTCGCATTTAATGCAAACTCTGACATGGAGATATTAATGATGGCATATATCACAGAATTCAAAGGGATTTGTTTTTACACAGAGACCAATGTTGTCGTTTAGTATGTGGATTGAGCTACTTTACGTTCATACTATGGCTTCTTTTACGCATGAAGACTATACGAGCTTTTACGCTCAACAGTTGACGTGTGTGTAAAGTCTATTTGAGCTACTTTTACGCTCAAGGTTATTTAACAACCACATTACGCGGGAAGTCTATGTCAGGACTGTTTTACGCCTAGTCTACTGCTTTACGCTCAGAGTACATTGGGGTTGTTTTACGCCCTATTCTTCTGACCAGCTTGGAACGTGGTTTACCTACATGGCTTTCATGCCACACATCCCGAAGAACGTGTGTACGTGCATCCGATTCTTAATGAAATGATGGGACACGTGTCACCATATACAGAGGATGACTTTGGTCGTGGGTGGCGGTTGTTGGCGTAAAGACGGAACTTTTGCTGAGTTTTTACGCACAAGAGCCCAAGCCTATAAATGGACTTATTTTTCTCAAGAGACACACACAGAGACAGGAGAGAATACAGAGATCAGAACTTAGAGATTTTAATTTTCGAGAGCATTCTTCTTCAACCTTTCTTCCAGAACAGAGTGAAGCAAAGCAGGAAAGCATTCGGCCTCGCCATCAGTGCCCAAGTGCGTCGATACCTTTCTGGTGACTTAGTTCTTCCGGTTGTTCAACTTCAAGCAGCGATCTTCATCATCATCATATAGTCCAAAGAACAAAGTGATCATTTATATATCAGACTTCCATAGCAATACTTTTCTAGAATCAAATTTGTACTTCTTGTACTCTTCTTCGTTTTATTTTCAAAATCCGACTTCCAGGCATTTTTTTAAGTGAAACAGAAGGAAGAGAGGGGAATTGTGAGTTGGTGGTGGGGGAATGGTGTTTTAGGAGAATGGGGAGGAGTTTGTGCTGGTGTTGGTGTTATAAAGGATGTTCGGGAGTGATAAGGAGTGGTGGTGTTATTAAAGGGAAAAGAGAATATACGTGTGGAGTGGAGGAATAGATGGGAGAAAGAATAGTGTGTGGGGGTGTTGTGCTGGTCCAGCGTGGACCAGCTCAAAAGTAATATATATATATATATATATATATATATATATATATTAATAAAGAATAATCAGAATTTTAAGAGAAAAGGCTAGGACCGGGTCTGGGTTTCGGGAATCGGGCTCGGGTCAGGTCAGCACTCAAAATCCATGAATTTAATTTTGAAATTAATTTCCAAGCTCATAAATAATAATAATAATAATAATAATAATAATAATAATAATAATAATAATAATAATAATAATATTACACATTTCAAAACTGGATTTCACAAAAGGATCATCCGTACCGGAGGAACAAGAATGCTTTTCGTGCTGGCGTGGTAGAGAAGCCCAGACTACCGCCACGATGGTTCGGGGACACGATATGGGAGGAAGTTAAAGAATTGTCAAGTGCTATTGAAGAGCCTACAGCGGGGTACAAGTGTGATAGATTTGGCCGCGCTCACAACTAGAAGAAGAGGAGTATATTCTGGGACCTGCCATATTGGAGTGACAATCTGCTCAGACATAACCTGGATGTCATGTATATCGAGAAGAATGTATTTGACAATGTAATAAATACTGTGATGGACGTAAAGGGGAAGACGAAATACAATTCCAAGGTCAGGTTGGACTTAGAAGAAATATGCAGACGTCCATAGTTGCATTTGATAAAGAAAGGCAGTGGAAAGTATAAGCAGCCCAAGGCTATTTTCTCACTGGATAAGGAGGACAAAAGTAAACTTTGTAGGTGGATCCATGGCCTAAAATTTTTAGACGGGTACGTATCGAATTTGAGAAGATGTGTTGACCCGAAGGAGAACAAACTACATGGTATGAAGAGCCACGACTGTCACGTTTTTATGGAGAGGTTAATCCTGATTGCATTTCTAGAATTCTTACCTTAGGTCGTTTGGGATCCACTGACAGAGCTTAGCATATTCTTCAGAGATCTTTGTTCTACTAAGTTGCTCGTCGATCGGCTTGAAAAGCAGGAGAAGAACATTACAGTAACATTGTGCAAGCTTAAGAGGGTGTTCCCTCCTGGATTCTTCGACTCTATAGAGCATTTGCCAATTCATCTTTCCTATGAGGCACGTGTTGGTAGGCCCGTCGGTTATCGGTAGATGTACCTGTTCGAGCTCTATCTAAACCACCTGAAGAGGAAGGTGAAAAATAAGGCACGGGTCGAGGGTTCTATTTGTGAAGCTTATGTCCTTGAGGAGATTACAAACTTTTGTTCAATGTATTTCAAGCCTCATATTGCTACAAATAGAACAAGAGCTCCGAGGAACGACGATGGAGATATAGAATATAATGATGCATTATTGAAAGTCTTCAATGCTCTTGGAAAGCCTTCTGGAAAACTGAAAAAGAGATATTTGAATGATGATGAACTACGGGCTGCCTAGTTATATATATTACTCAACTGCGAGGAGGATGAAGTGGAAAAACTAGAGTGGTAAGTAAAAATCTTCACTGTTCAAGTCATCTATTTGTTGATTACGTTATTATAATTTAACGAGTGTATCCCGATATTTATTGGTTTTTAGCAAATTTAATGATGAGATAAGGTCAAGTAGACCATACATTGCAGATGAAGAAGTAGAAGAAGAAATGAGACTTTATTTCCCGTCTTGGTTGAATGCATATGTACGTAAGAAGCTAGTTAGAATCTTCCTCCATTTGTATTTGCATAAAAAATAACTTAACATTGAACTTAATTTTGTATCTTCTCGTGTTTAGGTCGATCGTCCGGACGTCACCCTTGAGAATGAATCTATTAGAACTCTTGCCAAGGGACCAATTTATGCCGTCAAAATATGGCCAAGTTATTGCGTGAATGGGTTTAAGTTCAAGTCAACAAATGCTCCCATCAGAGATAGCTTCCTGGATCTTGATTCCACAAAAAATAGTTGCTTGTGTATCAAATCTACAAACTACAAAGATGTCACTCCAGGCAATAATTTTTATGGCGTCTTACGGAAGATTGTAGAATTGACGTACAACTATGGCACAAAGACTGCCAAGATCGTATTGTTCAAAGTTGATTGGTTCGATCCGATACAAGTTCAAGGATGGAAAATTGACAAGCATAGTCTTGTGGATATTAGCTACCGTCGTCGATACCAAAGATATGAACCATTTATCCTAGCAAGTCAAGTTCAACTCATATATTTTACAACATATCCTAGACGGAGAAAACGAGGTACGACTGGTGGACAGTATGCAAGACTAAAGCCAGAAATACCTACGACTTCAACGAAGTGGCTTATTAGGAGGACGAGCTGCCTCTTGTACCAAATACAGTTGATGTCAACTCAGCAGAAGTTCTCCATTTCATATCTACTTGTGTAGAAGAGGTACAAGTATCCGAAGGGGAAGACGAAGAAGATGCTAGTGAAGATGAGGAGGAAGAGGAAGAGGATGAGGAGGAGGCAAACGAAGAAGATGAATTTTCAGAGGATGATTGAGAAACTGTGATTTTAATGTATTCATATTTCTGTAATATTAAATTACGAACTATGATAATTTCTATTAGTATTCAGATTTTTGTAAACTTAAATTATGAACTCCAATGTATGCAGATATTTTTAAACTGTCATTATATTTATTTATATTTTTAATCATATGTTATTACCAGCATGGCAGGACGACGCGGAGGCATAGCAGGACGACGCGGAGATAGGTCAGGAGGAGCCGTATCCTTAGGTGGGCAGAGAGCTCTATTACCAGAGGATGGCTCCGGACCATCGTCTGACCCGAGCACTCCATTGTACCATACGGTCGCAGGTCCGGGTGGCAGTACACCTGGGACGAGCAGTTTCAGGCTTGCTGATAATCCTTCCCTTAGCCTTCCTACTGCTGACAGCAGCATAGCGGGTGGGGAGCAGGTAGAGGAGGTAGTCCCTACTCCCGTCCGTGCGGATCCATACAAGAGCGACCCTCTATGCGCACCTCAGGACGAGATGAGGATAGAGATTTGGGCCGACGGTCCTATGAAGTAAGTTAAATGAATATATATATATATATATATATATATATATATATTCATTAATATAATTATCGTTGTATACAGATATCGTCCCTCGTCGGTACAGAGAGCGTTGGGCTCCTTTTTGAGGTCCAACTATGGGGGTCCGTGGATCAACTACTCGGATGCCTCGGAAGAGAGAAAGGCATTCTGGTTTGCCCACTTCAAGGTAATTAAAGATAGTTAATTTAGATTAATATAATTTTAAGCATTTTTTAGAACTTATTATTTTAATTTGTAATTCTTGTAGAGGACTTATTTTTATCCACCACACTGAGCCGAACAGATTGAGAGGCAGTTTCCTGCCGTCGCCGCCAAGCTGATCCGTGATGCAATTGACGATCAGAAAGCTCGTTAGTGCTCCGAAAAGCCGATTACTGGTTGGATCACACCTGACCAGTGGACCACGATGATGGCTCGATTTGAGGAGCCCCGGAACAGAGAGTGGTCGGAGAAGGCGAAGGCGGCTAGGACGAGGGCCGAAAAGTGGTGTGGTGGATCGATTCATATGACAGAGCATTTTCGTCGTTTGGTATGTAATTTATTGCAATATATAAGATTTTATTGATAGTAAGAGTATTAACTTTCTATTTTACTAAAGAATAAAATATGACAAATATACAGGTACAGAGGCGTGAGGACGCAAACATGGTGACCGTCTTCCTGGCCACCCATCGGAAGGACGGAAAGCTCATCGACGACCGGGCTACTCAGAGCTATGTAAGTACTAATTTAGATTTCGTTAATTTTTAACATAACTTGAAGAATATACAGATAACCATATAGTTAATAATAATTAAATATTTTAGAAGTTTATTAGGCTAATTTAGGTAAGTACTAATTTATAGAGATACACAATAATTTCTAGGATGAGTTTGTTAGGCTACGTGAGCGTGTGAGTGCTAATGCACCGGCAGAGGGAGGGGTTGGTACATCGCAGTCCTCTCTGCCTCAGTCGAAGGACGAGCTCTAGAAGATCGCCGTTGGTGGTCTTCATAGAGGTACGTACTATGGTACGGGGTCCTACGACGCATTTGTTGCGACACATGCATCCAGGGCTCCCTCTGCCAGTGCGCATTCACAGCCCTCACAGGCCGAATCGTCCCGAGTCGAGGATACCATTGCCCGCCATATTTCTGAGCTGCACGACGATATACTGAGGAGCATTTCTAAGCAGCCAGGGTGTAATGCCCCGCTTCGCATCAGTGCATTATCATGAGTCGTTGACTCGAAGAGTTGCATTGACCCGATGAGATATCGATGCAAATCGATGCAAGTGTTACGTTGGCCAAAGGTAAGCTTTAAGTCGGTTGGAATCTATGAATCGAATCGATGCAAGTTTGAGCAAGTGCTAATGTTAGTTGATATGGTGTGCAGGCTATGCCTTTATACTGGATTACGGATTGTGGCATGGGCGCAATAGGCCAAATCAACCGAGTAGAGCAAAGGAATGGCTAAGTCCGAGAGTTAGCTATGCGACCAAGTTATGGAAGCGAGCCGCTTCAACTCGGCAAAATGACAAGGCGTATCGGCTTAAGGTGGGCGGGTTCTTGACTCTCTCTCCCTATTTCTTCAAGTCTAATAAAATATGTTATGGTATGCGTAAGATGTTATTGAGTTAAGGAGCGTGGCTCGGCGACGAAAGATCTAAATATGCATTGAACACTAAGATAGAACATTGAACGATCGAAAATTGAAGCGACGTACATCAAGTGCATGGGTCGCGGTAGGGCATGATGGTAGAACATTGAAAGACAATATCGAGATGTGCATCATGTGCACGGCTCCGAGAACATTGAACACTAGGCGTAGAATATTGAATACGGCGTTGAGCGTGCCTTCGGGCACAGAAGCTATGAAATAACTGAGTAACTTACGAATGGTACACATTTAATATGAGTACGAGATGACTAAGCCGTTGGACGTCGTGCATCAATATGGATGTGTTGGGACATAACGCCGACGGAGCTCCCCATACCAATAGTAGATTATGTTTACGAGATGCGACTATGTTTATGAGGCAGGACTATGTTTATGGAATACGAGATCGGTTGGTATGCTATGGATTGTATGCTATGGTACGTATTGCATGGTCAATGGACTCGGATGGCCCATGCACGGGTACGGCTTCTCTTGAACGGTTACGCCGGGGCGCCAGGACCGTTCGGCCTAGGAGGGAATTATGTCTGGTATTTATGGTGCATAATATTCGGACGGATTGCGATCGTCCAGTACTGTGATAAGCTATGATATCCGTAAGTTTGGGATCCTTCGGATACTGGGCTAGCAACCTGTATCGAAGCGATTGTAGGCTTACACATAAGAGATGTCAAGTCTATTACGGTGCGAAACACCGTGACCTTCATATAGATAGGGCCGGTGGGCTGAGATGAGAGCTGGGTGCAGGCGCAGGGCCTGCCACCCATTATGCATATGTTTACATTTATGATTGGTCGGTTGCACGAATCGTATGATTACTTATGTAAGTTCTAACCATGGCAGGCTAGGCAAAGAGGAACGAGATGTGCACGATCACTATGTTTATGTTCCTATTATGCCTAACTGTATCTGCTGCAGGAACACGGGATATGGGACACATTTATGATAAGTTGTTATTTATGAAGATTGCCCTGAAACTGATCCTAAGGCTAAGTAGAAAGATCACCAATAATGATACATGTTCCACTAAATGATTTAGTGTTTGGTATGGGTGCGAGCGGGTCTCGATCAGTGCGAAGCGAGGACGAAAGCACTAATCCCCCACTAGTTTATGTACAGGCTCAGGTTATGATCGGCTCGGGGTGGAGCTTGGCTTGGACGTGCCGAGGCATGGAGTCCTTGGCGTTCAAGAGAAGCTTCCGCATAGGCGTTCGGACTTGCGACATGGAGATGTTCGGTCGAAGACAACTTGGTGGCTATAAAGAGGTATAATGTATGGAACAATGTAATCCTTTGTGAGCTAGAGAGATCATGAGCGTTGTAGCCAATTGGCATATATGTTCGGCTATTCAGAGCCTTTGTAATCTTAAGTTCATTATGAATAGAAGAGATTTTTGTGTTATACTTTGTTTCCTTTCGCTGCTTATGTTACGAATTTGAGATAATCACTATGTAAATCGTTATCTTGTCTTGCACGAGCGCAACTCCAGGCTCGTGCGGCATCACACCCTAGCGAGGACGATGATTCGGATGAAATCTAGCGAGGACGAGCGATTTCCCGGATCGGGGCGTGACAAGTTGGTATCAGAGCGGTTCCATCCTCTGGACCGTGAATGAATCTCTTTGACCCTCAGTTGCTTCGCTATCGAATTCAGTTGACTCTAAGTTGTTTCGGCAACCGCATGGCTCATGGATCTGCTCGACGCTACATTGGATGTTCCATACAATAAGTCTATATTAAGTGCGTACGTCTGCCACAAGTATGTCGTAACTATCACGGTATCTCCGGGTGCCATCGGAGAGTGTTGGTTGCACGAAGTGCAACGGGTTATGAGATTATGGTTTTCCGAAGTGCAAGAAAGTTGTGAATGCTGGTCGTACGAAGTGCAACGAATATGGTGATGTTGGTTGCATGAAGTGCAATGATATATGTGTTGTCGGTCGCACGAAGTGCGAGGAGTTATGTGTTATCGGTCGCACGGAGTGCGAGAAGATATGTGTTGCTGGTTGCACAAAGTGCAACGGGTCGATATGTGAGGCGATGCGTGTTATGTTGCTATACGAATGATTATGTGTTGTGGGTTGCACGGAGTGCAACAAGTCGTGAATCGTTCGTTGCATCGGTGCAACGAGTCGATATGGTATGAAGCGTGTTATATGGCTATGCGGATGGATAGCGATATGTTGTACGAGATTGAGTAAAAAGCTTGAGTATCGAGAATGAGTTGTTGCACGAGTTGCAACGAGCGAGATTCAGAAAGATTGCGGATGCGATAGTAACGAATCGAGTTGGTCGCGGAGACGAGTTGAGTAGGCGAACATATATGTTGGCCGAATATCGCGTTGAGCTTTAAATAAGCGAATGTTGCGGACGTGATCGATATGATCGCTAAGATACGGTTAGATTGAATGTGTGTCAAACTTGAGCTAACGCTAGAGCTGGGATCGGAAGGATCGCCATACGGGATAGTTGATTGAGAAAGAGATGTCGGACCTATGCGGAATGTGATGTCAGGTAATGACTCAATTTCGAGTGGTATATGCAATACCAATTGTGCGAGCAAGAGTAGCGAAGTATTGCATCGATACCGATATGCTCGATCCTGAGTGGTATATGGAATACCGCTTAGCGATAGCTATGTTAAGCCGTTTGGTGTCTTGCGATAGATTTTGTCGAGACGATTATGTTGTTACGCTATGTTTGTCCTCAACGGACGGAGTAGTACCGAGACTCGGGTAGGAATGACTTGAGAGAAAGTCGATGCAAGTATGCTTCGATGAATTGACTTGAGCGATTATGCGTAAAGTCGTACATATGGATGATACGTCGGACGAGGATTCGTTAAGTATAAGTCGAACGATAGGCGGAGCATAGCGAAGGAATGTTACGTTAAGGAAGTGGTCGACCCGATCGAACTTATGTTGAATTAGTACGAAGACTTCTTCGGAACGAATTGAGTAGGCACGGAGAAATTGTGCGAACGAATATGGGTTAGTGCGATGAGTCGGTAGCACGATTGCAAGTACGAGTTAGAGATATGAGGATGAATATGTGAATTAGAAATTGTGTCGCGATTATGGTAGTGAGTTATAACGGAATGAATCTTGATAAGTGCGAGACTTGATTTGTATTCGAGTTCAAAAAATGGCAATGATTGCAACGGGTTTGAGCTTATGAGAAAGAAAGATGTTCAAGTTATGCATATCGACGATGGTATTGAGGGGTATCAAAGACGATATGCAATAACTCGGAAATACTCTGATCGAATGAACGAAAATTATGTTGAGCATTGTTGTTGGATGAATAAGATGCAAGTTAAGTTATGGCAATTGAAATGATAATAGTAGTAGTGCTTCGGAGAATTTGAGAGTGGATGAATACTGCTTGGATGAAATCGAAAGTGTCTGGATTGATTCGTGGATAACCACTATGTTGACATTCTTGTCTTATGCGAGTGCAACTCCAGCATCGCACATACGTCACGCCAAATTAGAGTGATCATTCTGCGTGAGCGTTGGTATGGTGATTCATCCAGCGGGGGTGATCGAACTTACAAGGCGTGGCAAATTGGATTCGACTTGTGGTTTGATGCGAACGTTGTTCGAGGATGGTTTTGATGAGTATGGAATGTGTCGGACTATGATCACGAATAGGTAAACTCGGACGTGAGGCGAGTAGATGTTATACGGCTAGCGAAAAATTGTCGACGGTAATTCATAAGTGATTCGAGTAGTAAACGGCGCATCAGTTACACGGGGATAGATAAACTATGGATTGATGCGTTTCGCCAGATTGGATAAAGTCTCGTAGGAATTGTCGGGAATTGATTTAGCTCCGCGATAGGATATAGCATGGTTCGTTGTAACTGTCCTTCGTTGATGATCTTCAATTATCGAGCGTAGTTTCGGGACAGATGACCCTAGAAGACTTGACCGCCAAATCAAGTGAATGTTGAAGTCCTATAGGACGACCCTAAGGAAGCCGCATAAGAAATTTCGTCGAGGATCAAGGATGATGTAGTGCATGTTGAGGATAAGTCTAAGCGAGTAAGTATCGTGTTTCGGAAGTTAGCGAGTAGCCTTCGCCTAGATCGATATGGTTAGAAAGTTTATGATCGATCGAATGGATACGCAGATAGATTTGGTTAGTCGAGGATCGAGTATATATTGAGGAACGTGTCTCGTATAGTGATGCGGTAAGGCGATTGCAAGGATTCTGCAATGCGCGAGAGCAACGGATAGTAGAATGACCCTAAGAGTTGTGTCGTAGATCGGCTTGAGTAACGGTTAGACTATGTGTGTTTGGACGCATCGTAAGAGACCTTGGGTCAGAAAGATTGTTGCCTTTGAGCATCGTAGGCTCAAGTTGACCTCTTGAAGTTGGGAGAGCACGAGCATGTATGTCTAGATAAGTTACCTAGTGGGGGTAGCCCCAGACGCGATGCGTAGGCAGTTCGAGAACATGGGTCGTGTTGGGATAGTTGTGTGCGAGACTTAGTACGAATTGTAGACAAGGAAATTGATGACATGTTGACTTAGTCCATGTCGTTAAGGCCAAGTGTTATGAATGATTGGATGAAAGACTTGAGTTATGTAAGAGACAGACAACGGTTGGACGAATAGGCGTTGCACAGAATTGTTGTGATCGGATGCGCAATGACTCGATGCAATGCAAGTGTTAGGTGGCCGACGAGAAACTTATGAGATCGAAGTTACGGGTCTGAATCAAGTTATGTACAGAGATATATGGAAGAGGATCGCATGTTATGGGATGATGCATACGAGAAGTATTTGGGAATAGGCGCTAAGGTATGACTAAGTCGAATACGGAATGATTGGTGTTAAGGATTTAAGTTGAGCATGTTAGCTTTGTCCCGATATCCTACAGCTGAGCTTGGCTGAAATGCTTATATTGGTGGGACGCCTAAAATATGTGTATGATCCAAACTAAGTTGTATGATTCTAACGATAGTAGCACGAGATCGTGAAGCGATCTATGCGAGGCACTTGGATTAATTATTGGTTTCGGTTCGAGGACGAACCTGATTTTGAGTGGTATATTATGTAATGCCCCGCTCCGCATCGGTGCATTATCATGAGTCGTTGACTCGAAGAGTTGTGTTGACCCGATGAGGTATCGATGCAAATCGATGCAAGTGTTACGTTAGCCAAAGGTAAGCTTTGAGTCGGTTGGAATCTATGAATCGAATCGATGCAAAGGATAAGTTCCGTTTGAGCAAGTGCTAATGTTAGTTGATCGTGTGTGCAGGCTATACCTTTATACTGGATTACGGATTATGGCATGGGCACGATAGGCCAAATCAACCGAGTAGAGCAAAGGAATGGCTAAGTCCGAGAGTTAGCTATGCGACCAAGTTATGGAAGCGAGCCGCTTCAACTCGGCGAAACGACAAGGCATATCGGCTTAAGGTGGGCGGGTTCTTGACTCTCTCTCCCTATTCCTTCATGTCTAATAAAATATGTTATGGTATGCGTAAGATGTTATTGAGTTAGCGAGCGTGGCTCGGCGACGAAAGATCTAAATATGCGTTGAACACTAAGATAGAACATTGAACGATCGAAAATTGAAGAGACGTGTATCAAGTGCACGGGTCGCGATAGGGCATGATGGTAGAACATTGAAAGACAATATCGAGATGTACATCATGTGCACGGCTCCGAGAATATTGAACACTAGGCGTAGAACATTGAATACGGCGCTGAGCGTGCCTTCGGGCACGGAAGCTATGAAATAACTGAGTAACTTACGAATGGTACGCATTTAATATGAGTACGAGATGACTAAGCTGTTGGACGTCGTGCATCAATATGGATGTGTTGGAGCATAACGCCGACGGAGCTCCCCATACCGATGGTGGATTATGTTTACGAGATGCGACTATGTTTATGAGGTGGGACTATGTTTATAGAATACGAGATCGGTTGGTATGCTATGGATTGTATGCTATGGTATGTATTGTATGGTCAATGGACTCGGATGGCCCGTACACGGGTACGGCTTCCCTCGAACGGTTACGCCGGGACGCCGGGACCATTCGGCCTAGGAGGGAATTATGTGTGATATTTATGGTGTACAATATTCGGACGGATTGCTACCGTCTAGTGCTGTGATAAGCTATGATATCCGTAAGTTTGGGATCCTTCGGATACTGGGCTAACAACCCGTATCGAAGCGATTGTAGGCTTACACATAAGAGATGCCAAGTCCATTACGGTGCGAAACACCGTGACCTTTATATAGATAGGGCCGGTGGGCTGAGATGAGAGCTGGGTGCAGGCGCAGGGCCTGCCAACCATTATGTATATGTTTACGTTTATGATTGGTCGGTTGCACGAATCATATGATTGCTTATGTAAGTTCTAACCATGGCAGGCTAGGCAAAGAGGAACAGGATGTGCACGATCACTATGTTTATGTTCCTATTATGCCTAACTGTATCTGCTGCAGGAACACGGGATATGGGACACATTTATGATAAGTTGTTATATATGAAGTTTGCCCTGAAACTGATCCTAAGGCTTGTGAGCACCCTGAATTTCGGGTTAGTTTTTTTTATTATTTTATTTTCTGATTGATTGGTTTTGATAAATAATTTATTCTGTTATTTTTCCTTAAGTGTGTTTTTCGTGCCTTTGATATTTGGAGTGTCAGGGATGTTCAACTCTGGAAATCTTTTTCACGAGTTTTGGAGTGGACATGATTAGTATACCTAGAGGGAGTATGGACATTTTAATTTCGAGGACGAAATTTTTATAAGGTGGGTAGGATGTGAGCACCCTGAATTTCGGGTTGGTTTTTTTTTCATTATTTTATTTTCTGATTGATTGGTTTTGATAAATAATTTATTCTGTTATTTTTCCTTATGTGTGTTTTCCGTGCCTTTGATATTTGGAGTGTCAGGGATGTTCAAGTCTGGAAATCTTCTTCACGAGTTTTGGAGTGGACATGATTACCTTCATGACGGTATATAGTGTCCCACTCAAACTTGTTCTCTTGTGCTCTTTTTGCTTCGCTGAACTTCTGGTCGATTTAGACCATTTGATTATTAATTAATTTTCTCACTCTTTTCCTTGATCATTATTAGCACGTTACTGTGACTTTTAATTTTGGAGCGCAAGACCAGTCAGTTTCTTGAAACCAACTTCTCATGCAAGATCTACTCGAGACGCTCGTCCCCCATGACCTTCGTGTCCCACTCAGACACGCCATCTTGTGCTCCATTTGCTTCACACAACTTTTTCGACACGTGACCTGATTTTATTTCACCCCACGGTGTCACATTTATTTTCCAACTTGATTTGTGGGTCCCCTATCGACCAAAACCTGTCAGCCCCAATTATGGACATGGCCCACATCGAGCCTAGTACCCGCCTGCCACTTGTGTCCCATTTATTGGAATTTCCATGTGCTACTTATTTGTCCATGATCATCAATGCCTATTTTTAATTCGATTTTTGCACAATGTCCGATTTTGACCCAATCCGGCTCCACCGAGTCCAGCCCAGCTCCATGTTATTCTCTATCATGACATCCTCATATTTTCTTGTCCAAAAATATCAAGTACTCACCTACCCATTTTTTCTATATTTAATAGAAATTTTGTTGAATTAAAATTCCTATAGGATAACATATTTTTTCCTATATTTAATCATAGCCATTGATTTCCCTCAAATTAATCCCATCCATACATTTTTCTACATCCAAATCAGCCAACCTAGGTCGGCCCTAAATTTTATGTGGAAAGAATTCTCTCTTTCTCTCCCTCTCTCTTTAATTTATTACTCTTATCCTCTCTCTCTCTCATTTTCCCTCAAACCAAACAAAACACCAACAGCAACACAAGCCATGCACCACCACCTCCCACATGGCCCGACCCCCACTCCGGTGTAGCCTCGCCACCGGCCACCCTGGCCAGGCAGGCCGTGCGCCACCACCAGCTCCTTCATCCAGCTCTCTCCTCCTCCTCCTTCTCCTTCACTAAACCATCCCCACCACCAACCCGAGCCAACCACCCGACTCCACACAGCCCGCCACCACCAGCCCTTGGCCGTGCCACCCCTGGCCTCGCTGGGCCAGGCCAGACAAGCGCGCCGCCGTGCCTCGTCGTCGGCCAGGCCGCGCGAGCCCGACAGCGTGCACATCAGCGTGCATGGCCGGCCGCGTGCGCACGAACGGCGCTGGCCGCTGCCGTCGGCCATTGCGCCGCCGTGGGCAGCCCCCCTCTCTCCGGCGAGCTCCAACGTGCAGCCCCCTGACGGCCACCGTCCTCCGGGACGCGCCGTCGAGGCGATTCGTGCATTTTGCACGACGTCCCGTCGTGACGTGCGCGGAATCGAGTTCGTTTTGGCACCCCGTCGCAGCAACTTTGTGCACATTTTTCCAGAAATCCGACCGTTGGATCGGCGATTTCTTCACTCCATCACAATCTCGGTATATCCACTTTCACTCCTGTCAATTTTTGTCCGTTAATTTTATCGTTTGATACATCAAAACCGGCCACCAATTTGACCGTTTAAATTATATTAAATTTGGACAGTTTCGTGGGGCCAACTTCGTCAGCTTGTATCTCCTCCACCGCAGCTCCTTTTGGCATGCTATTAGTTCCTGTGCGAAGCTGGTATAACCCTCTTACTACCCCTCCAGTTTCGTTTCATTATGAGCTTGTTTGATTGGTTGAATTCGACGCCAAAGTTGGCCGTCCGAATTCGTAATTTCCAACTTGTAAAATTCTATTTTTGAACACGGGACTCCAGATTTTATTTCTGACACCACCATTAGATTCGTGTCGTCGTTCTGGCATGTTTTCATATAAAATTTGTTAGATTTGAAGAACGTGGGCCCTGGCACGCATTTCGGTGCAAAGTGGGTCCCACATTCTGGGTCAACGGGACATTTTGACGTCGGCTCATCGGAATCCAATTTCGGATATACCGTTGAGTTTGTATCGTCATTCTGAACTCGTTGACATATAATTTGCTAGGTTTTGGTGGACATTGGATCTGGCACGCATTTCGGTGCAAGTCGGATACCAATATCCGGATCAACGGGTCATTTTGAGATCGGCTCATCGGAATCCAATTTCGGAGATACCGTTGAGTCTGTATCATCATTCTGGACTCGTTGACAGGTAGTTTGATGAGTTTTGAGAACATTGGCTTCGGCACGCATTTTCGTACAAACCAGAATTTCCAAGTTCTGGTCAACGGACCAAATTGAGATCGGGTCAACGGAATCCAATTCTGGAGATACCGTTGGGTTCGTATCATCATTCTGGTTTCATGGACATATAATTTTTTATATTTTATAGACTTGTTTTCTTGCACGATTTTTGGTGCAAAACGGCTCCGACACGGACACCGTTTTGACCCGAAATTACCTTTTTGCCCTTGTGTCCAAATTGGACCGTTGGGTAGGCTATCGTAGCTAATTTGACCATTCTGGACACGTTGGCGATATTTATTTCATCGTCCGACAATGTTTGTTGATAATTTCTCTGAGTTTAACCTTTTTAGAATTAATTAATAATTAATTCTAATAATGTTCGTATTTCGGGATTAGTACAACGAAACTGAGCTCAGTCAATCCCAGTGATCTCACATCGCTGAAATTGATAAGATGGACACGTGGATCACTATAATAAGATTATCAATTTTACCGATAATCTTTTTATCTCGATTTGCGTGACGTAAGTTTCGACGTACGAATAAAGAAGTACACTTTATATCTTTAATAATTAGACTAAATTTGACCCTGTTTGACCAAAGTTGACCCAAAATCAACTGTAAGTCAATGCTTGACCTAGTTTGGCTAAATTATTGACCGGAGTTGACCTAGAGTTATTTTGACTTAGAAGAACCTAGGATAAAATAGATTGTTTGTGGATTCATTTATTATAACTTGAACACCTTGTAACCTGTGTTGCTTTAAATAGGACTCTGTGGCTTCAGTTGGACCCCCCTATACTTATCAGCTGTTCAGGTTATCAGGCGAGTACATTCTCTGATCATTTTATATCCTGCTTAGAACTATTTCCTGTAGTATATTACTTTACTTGTACTGTCACGTTGGTCACACGGATTGGTACTATATGGATCCCTTCTTGAGATGTTATCCTTAGGGATCATCGGGTACTCTATGTTCTGCGCGTTTCACTTACATAGCGTATCACTATGCTTCGTTGATTCTTCGATCACTTGTGACATATACTCTTATGATCACAGAGTCTTCCTGGAATCCTTATCCCATTTATGGGTCTACTATGTACCACCCTTCGGGGGCTATCACCTTTCGGAGGCTTACCACCCTTCGGAGGCTACCACCCTTCGGGGGCTTATCACCTTTCGGAGGCTTACCACCCTTCGGGGGCTGTACATAGTATCATAACATAACCTAGTTGGATCCTTGTGTATTGATTGGGGGTACGGGGGAGTAGAAGTGGACATGTGAATAATACACCAGTAGTGTAGCATCAAAATCATTCCATAGTGTAGCATCAGAATCATCCCATGCCATTTACATGTCCATGTTGTACTCTGACTCACTAGCTACATATTAGTTCTCTATTTATTGTAGATATTTCTATTACAGCCTTCTCTCTCTGTTTACATACTGCACTTCTTTCAGTACCTGTATCTTACTTTATTGCATGATTATATCTTGTAACCTGCTATGAACTGTTGAGATGTACTGTACTCGCTCCTGTCCTGACTGGACCTGTTGATAAATTTTACAGATGGCCTGGGATTGCCTGCTAGCCTAGAGGAGACACAGTAGAGGTTGTTTAGGTAGTTATTTCATTTTGTCTGGAGTTGTATTTACTTTGTGGATTACTGTATCTGTATTTGAGTTTTGAGATGTATTTCTGGGTTTATGTATCTTAGACACTTAGACTTCTATCTCCTGTATCTCTTTCGGATTTCATGTTTTATCTATCCTTATCATGCTCTACCTTAGATGTGATTGAGTCTGTATCTGCTATGTCACCCCCATTCGGGGAGTATAAACTGCTTAGCATTATATTGTTAAATATTGTGACCTAGGACATCGTTCTACCGCCGACACTGCGGCGTAGGCTGGGCGTAGTTACGTTCTTGTACCCTAACAGTGGGTGCGGGTCGTGACAAGGCTAAGTAGAAAGATCACCAATAATGATGCATGTTCCACTAAATGATTTAGTGTTTGGTATGGGTACGAGCGGGTCTCGATCAGTGCGAAGCGAGGACGAAAGCACTAATCCCCCACTAGTTTATGTGTAGGCTCAGGTTATTATCGGCTCGGGGCAGAGCTTGGCTTGGACGTGCCGAGGCATGGAGTCCTTGGCATTCAAGAGGAGCTTCCGCATAGGCGTTCGGACTTGCGACATGGAGATGTTCGGCCGAAGACAACTTGGTGGCTATAAAGAGGCATAATGTATAGAACAATGTAATCCTTTGTGAGCTAGAGAGATCATGAGCGTTGTATCCAATTGGCATATATGTTAGGCTATTCAGAGCCTTTGTAATCTTCAGTTCATTATGAATAAAAGAGATTCTTGTGTTATACTTTGTTTCCTTCCGCTGCTTATGTTACGAATTTGAGATAATCACTATGTAAATCGTTATCTTGCCTTGCACGAGCGCAACTCCAGGCTCGTGCGCCATCACGCCCCAGCGAGGACGATGATTCTGGTAAAATCTAGCGAGGACGAGCGATTTCCCGGATCGGGGCGTGACACAGGGTCTCAGGCGCAAGGGGACGCTGCGTCGGTCACCGCACGCTTTGACGAGCTCGAGCACACCGTAAGGGATGTACATGGGATGCATGAGTCCATTCACGGCACCGTTACTAGGATAGCGGCTTGCATGGAGCAATGCAGCGCCAGACTGCTAGCCCTAGAGGAGACGCGAACGCACCCATCTCCAGCGGTTATACTGCCTCATTCTCCAGCGGTTACACTGCCTCCTTCTACAGCGGTTGCATTGCCTCCTCCTTCATCGTCGTCGGTGGTTCTTACACCGGAGCAGTATGCTTACCTTCTTTCCAGAAGCGGTGATGCTCCTCCTGATCAGTCGTAGTCGACATATATATTGTTGTGTGATGGCCCATTGTTGGGTCTTTTATGTGTTTCTACATACGTTGTTATTGTGTTTCATTATGTTTGACACATTTGTTGAAAATTTTCATATATCTGTGTTAAGTGATGTGTTTGTGTTTCATACGTGTTCGTGATTGTGTTTCATATTGTCTGATACTTTAGGTTCGTGATGCTCCTCCTGATCAGCTGGTGTTGAGTAGTGTTCCACCGAAGGGATCGACGAACCCAGGGAAATGCTGCTGTAGGTGTTGATTGTGTTTCATATTGTTTGCTGCAAATGCTGCTGTAGGTGCTGCTGCAAATGCTGTATTTTTTTAATATTTTACCAAATTTAGCGACGTTCAGCGACGTACATCGACGAACATGCACGTCGCTAAGTAAGTATCGGAACGTCGCTAAATATGATTCACCTTGTCGCTGATCGTCACTAAACGTCGCTAAATACAACGTCGCTAAAACATCGCTAAACGTCGACAATATAGCGACGTATAAATGTCGCAGAACGTCGCCATTTTGCTGACATGTCAGGTCAGCATCGATGTATGTAACGTCGCTAAACGTCGCTAGATGACGTCGACAAACGCAGTCGTTGTACATCGCTTGTAGTCGCTGAATTAGCGATACGACTGCGTCGCTAACTGTCGTTGCAATAGCGACGTATTGCGACGTCCTGGTGTTTAGCGACTAAGTAAATTACGACTACATCGAAACGTCGCTAAATACGTCGCCAATTAGATTTAGCAACGTATTTTCCCTTTTTAGCGACGTCCCCTGGCGTCGCTGATTTGACAGATTTTAGTGGTGATATATAACGGCGATATCGACGAGGCTACACTTAACAGTCTGGCAATGACTAGGCAAGGCTAAAATAGCAGCTTGGACTAGCCATATATATGGATGTACCTCCTCATATGTCCTTCCCACTAAACACTTGGCAATGACTAGGCGACGATGTTCCCTCCTCCTCCTCCTGATCAACAGTAGTCATAGTTTGGACATATTTGATGTATTTATTTTATGTGTGCGTGTAATGGCCCCATTGTTGGGTCTTTTTGATGTATTTATTTCATACCTTTAGTGACATTATATGATGAGATAGGATATTTATTTCATACATTTATGTATTTATTTCTTGGGACGTAGTGTAATGCAAATATTTTTTTAAAAGACTACTTTGTTATTGATATTAACTATATATAAATTATTGGTGTAATTGAGTGTTCCACCGAAGAGGTCGACAAACCCAGAAAATTCAACAGAGAGTTGTTCCTGGTCTATTTTGATAAACTACAGACAATTTCGACGAACAACGACAAAAGGAAAACATCGCTAACATGAATCAGAACGTTACTACGATGTACTGTGGATGTCGCTAATATGTTGCTAAAATGTTCATGTGGCAAAATTTTGCCACATCAACATTATTGTAGCAAAATGTCGCTAACGTACTCGCTAACTTAGCGACATTTAGCAACACTATAGGACGTCGCTAAATAGGCGACGTCATGGCATTAAACGTCGATAATTATAAAAAATGAGCGACATGTGGTCGTCGCTAAATTATGTCATTGTGGCGACTAATATCGACATTTTTATTGTCAACGAAAATGTAATACGCGAAAGCATATTGACGTCGCTAAACATATTTAGAGACGTTGATTTACAAATTAATGATATTTTTAGGCATCACTAATTTGACTTATTTTGGTAGTAGTTAACATATGGAGCAAACTTTGGGTTTCCGCCCTTCCTGGATTCAAGGTTACATGACTGAATCACTCTCAAACTAAAGTTAGAATGGTTAGAGAACTAATGAACACATCCACTAAATCTTGGAGACCGGACCTTGTGTAGGGGTGCAACTCGGACGGGTTGGGTCGTGTTTGAGGTCAATCGAGCCCAACACGATGAGTCATAGCCTAGCTCGATCCGACCTTGGGTTCAACATATGAAGCCCAAGACCAAGCCAGGAGGATCGGGTTTGACTCGGGTTGAACTTGGGTTGGGTCGGATCCATCGAGTTTGTCGGGCTCTAGTATAATATTTGAAATAATTTTAAACAAAAGTAATATTAGACACGTAATCAAATAGCAACGAAGTCTTGATTATTACAAAATACAAACTGAAATAAAATTTAGAATAAGGAGTTGAAGAGTTTGGGTGGAAAAATTTAGGATTTAAACTTTGTATTTAAGAAGTATTAAACTATATATATATATATATATATATATATATATATATATATATATATATAAAGTTGAGTTTCGGGTTCTTCGGGTAACCCGACATATGAACCCGAGCCCAACCCAATTTTTGATCGAGTTCAAATATTTTGACCCAAATTCGAGCCCGAATATCTTCAACCATAGCCCAACCCATTAACGAATTTACCAGTCGGATTCGAATTTAGCCCGTCCGAGTTACACCCCTACTTAGTGCATCAACTTTCCAACCACATGAAGCCACAAAGATCCTAAATATTAACCTAAATGAAAGGGATGGAGATGATTTATTAATGTGGACCATGACACGTAATAGCAGATTCTCTGCAAAATCCTTATATGAATAAATTCAGCAGTCTCCCATCCTCGTCAATCAACAATTAAATCAACTTTAGTTGGACACGCCTCTGGAAAGTCCCAAGTTTGGCTTCCAAGATCTCTCACTTTATTTGCAGATTAGCTCATGAAGCTCTTGAGAATGGCCATCGGGAAACACTTAAACGTTAATCGACACATCAAGTCCGTTCTGCCGCCTCCAGGAAGAAACTTATGGCCACTTATTTCTCCATTGTCCAACTGCTAAAGCAATCTGGTTCGCCTCCTCAATCAGACTGAAGAGTATGAGTTCTCAACTCTTGGCTATCCAACCTGCTAGATGGCAGAAAATCAGTAGATCGAGCCACGTGGATGTATTATTTTTTTCGTTTATTTGGTGGGAGTTGGAAATGACGTGCACAAAGTTTCGTGCATATGAACTCTCACATAGAAGACAACCTTGTAGAACTGGAAAAGCAAGTCATGTTCACGGAGTTTGGGCTATCAAACAAGAACAAGGACTTTAATCCCTCTAAATGCGACACATTCTATAATATATAGTATATATTCGACAAAATCTATGAATGGACGACCAACAATGGGGAAGGAGCAGGTTCCCTTATCTGGCAGTTAATGGCCGAAGGCATGGAACAATACAAAGCCTTCTATCGATAGGCTGGTAAAGGATCAGTGGTGTCGGCTTGAAGCGTTGCGGCAAGGGAAGGATTGGGCTAGGAGTGGTCTCAATAAAATCTGCTAAATTCTTGTTTTCCCTACTGTTTGTAGTTGGCTAAGAATATCTCCTCCTTTACGTGTCCACCTTGTGTCATATATATATATATATAGTACTTTCAAGTTTCAAATTAATGTGGTATAGTTTCCTACTAAGATGAACAAGGGCAAAGCAAGATCTTGGTGTTACTGATTTTATGATAACTGTTGTGTTGGTTGTTCCATAAAATTATTATTGACTTTATGATAACTGTTGTGTTGGTTGTTTCCTACTAAGCTTGTGATTTGCCGATTGTGTTTTGTAATTCCAACTTGTTAGTGTTTGCATTAGTTATCTCTAAAGAAACAAAGGAGGGAGAATTTATTCTTCTCAAAGAAAACAGTTTTGAGTGTTTTTGTGTGAATTGGTACTTCAATCAACACCAAATATAATTACTATCAATATAAGTTCATTAAACAAGGCGAGCAACTTTGCGTTATTACATAGGTAGGAGAGGAGCCATAGACTGGCTTCCCCTCAGTTTTGCAATATTGCAAGCACACACAATCACAGACACACAGACATACACATCCAGGTTTTCTGAACACAAGTACACAACAAGATACTTATTAGCACATGTTGCTTCTATATATGTTTAGTTTAGAGCCCCATTTGAAGTTGATCATTTGCCGCAGCCGCAGTCCACGCAGGTGCAGTTGGATCCGCACTTGCACTTGCCGTCGTTCTCGGCACCGAACTCCACGATTTCCTCGACGAAGCTGCAAGACAGCAATAATAGAGATATTAGTCAGAGTTATGAAGTCACAGTTCAACTCTAAAACTCCATAACTTCATGGTGGTTCATGAGAATATATAGTTTGGTAACAGGATTTTGATTGATGTAGAGTGGAAAATTACGTCTTCTCCTCGATCACAGCACCGTAGCTGTTTCCCTTCTTCCTGCAAATACCAAATTAATCAGGTTAGTTATTTCAGAAAACAAACAATTAAAGGTGGAATGTTGAACAAAAATTAAGCTATT
Organism: Iris pallida; assembly: GCA_029216955.1. NCBI lineage: Eukaryota > Viridiplantae > Streptophyta > Magnoliopsida > Asparagales > Iridaceae > Iris > Iris pallida. The sequence continues at coordinate 8,335,188 of JANAVB010035620.1, read as the reverse complement.
GTGAATTGAAAATTTAGTAAGCTATTTATACAACCATGCATGATTCTTCCTCTCAGTGAATGATTTGACAATCTAGAGGTATCAGTTATGGAAGTATAAAAGTATTGCCTTCAGCTTTGCATCTGTAACAATTGGTTACTATTACTTCTTTAAAAATAGCTAGAACAATAAAATGGGCTAACAACCTTTTTTTTGGGATGTTTGTTTAAGCATAATTTTAATTACATAAATTTTCTTATATTTAGATTTTGCACATATATTTTTATATATTTCACTTAGAAATACTATATATTTTCTTTACTCGCCTTTGATAGAAACATAAATACTTCAGTCCAAACTAGATTTTGAGTGAAGGGTGATGCAAAACATTGAAATAAGCAAATTTTAAAAATGAGAGCCAATTTGGTTTAGCCTCCCTGCAACTAATTCAAGCAAATATTGGCTTAGGATTTACATGACTAAACAACTCTATTACAAATTCTAAAGATAAGCGAATAAGTATGATGTAATTAAAAACAATACAACTATGCTAAGCAACTTTGTTAATACTTTCAAAATAATAATGATAAGTGAATTCACTCGTAGGGCTGAAAATCGAACGAACGAGCTCGAACAAACTGTGTTCGAACTCGATTTGACTAAACTATCGAACGAGCTTTATTCGAGCCGAGCTCAAGCTCGAGCTCAAAAATGGTGTTTGAACTCGGTTTGATTATAGGCTCGAAACGATCGAGCTCGACTCGATTTAGTTCTCGAGCTCGGACGAGCCCGAGCCAAGACCGAACAAAAGGCACATTAAATTTGTTGTACGGTTACTCTCAAGTCTTAAAGATTTTTTTGTTGAATTAATTATGCTTTTTACATCACAAATTTACCATCATATAATAACAAAAAAAGAGTAAATTTTCTAAGACAAAATTTATCAACATCCATAAAAATATATATCATATATTAGAAAAAGTTATAATATTAGAAACCGAGCCGAGTTCGAGCCAGTTCGCAAACAAGACCGAGTCGAACAATCTCTGGTCGAACTCGGTTCGAACACCACTTCGAACAAAAAAAAAAAAATCGACCGAGCTCGGTATCGACCTGCCCACGAACGAGCTTCGAACCGAACTTGGCCCGAGCCGAACGCGAGCCGAACACGAACTGTTTGAATCGTTTTACAGCCCTATTCACTCGACACCAAAATTAGTTAACAAACTAGTAAAATTGGCCAACATGGTTCCGGGGGCGGATACAGAAACTGAAGTAGGGTGGACTACAACTGATTCGGATGGATTAGAAGTTATGAAAAAAAAAAAAAAAAAAATATGGAGAAAGAAAGATGATTTTTTTTTGGGAGTGCAGCTATATGCTGGATCCGTCCGTGTTCGGCATGCAATAGACATGCAAGAGCTAGCGTGGAATGGAATATGTACTTACGGGCAATTGGTCTTGTCAGCGCAGTCGCAGTTGCCACAGGTGGACGACATGGTGATACGAGTAGCTTGAAGGGAGAAGGAACAAGAAGCTCTTGGAGATTTTCTTTTGCTGCTTGCTTGGGATGGGCTAGAGCTTGATGGTTCGGCCGGTATTTATAGGGAAGACGTACTCAATTGTGCAATGGCTTGGAGATGTGTAGTCAGTGCACGGGTCGCGTACGCCATCACATTTGTGTGGCGTGCCGGGCACACGCCTCTAGGAGGGAATCTTAGATAATGAATGGTGGTGGCTGATCTTTTGGGTGGTGGTGGATTGCATGGACCTCTCATGTCAAATCCTCCTCTCCCCAAAGATGAGTACAAATGGGCTACGTATTGATAAGGCCTTGGGCCGTCCTATTGACTTTAAATGGCTTTTTTAGGAAAGGAAATGGAAAATGAGATAAACTATTCTATCATAGGAAATTTTTAGGTTTTACTGTAAAACTTTCATGTTTCAAAAGTGTTCATCTCCAACACGTGTGTGTGTGTGTACACACACACACACACATAAAAAAAAAAATATACACACACACACGTGTCGGAGATGAAAACTTTTGAAACATGAAAGTTTTACACACAGTGTGTGTGTGTATATATATATATATATATATATATATATATATATATATATATATATATATATATATATATATATATATATATATACACACACACACACACACACACACGTGTTGGAGATGAAAACTTTTGAAACATGAAAGTTTTACACACTGTGTGTGTGTGTATATATATATATATATATTTTACACACAGTGTATACACACACACACACACACACACACACACACACACACACACATATATATATATATATATATATATATATATATATATATATATATATATATATATATTCAAATTAGCATGAAAGTCCTACTTTACTTTAGATGATACGCCTCGCTGAACTCTCTCTTGGGCTGTGAAAGCAGTGTGAAAGAAGTTGGGCTACCTTGCGCGCCTTGAGAGCTTCCCCGGTTACTGAGTCTGTAATTGAATTGTAAGTATTTGCTTCCATCTCGAAATGCTCTTTCATGATTGTATGTACACAAGTTCTCGCGCATAAGCATAGCCATATGATGAGTTGAAAGCTTCAGAGTTGGGAAAAACCCTCTATAGTCTAGGAGCATATTCCCACTCTTTTTTGTGTTCATTCAATGCTTTGCTTGTGGATTGGAAATGCGGTAAGGTCCAGCCCCTGACTCTTAGATATATATCAGCATAGCTTCGTAATTCAATTTCTCGCACATCTGCTCTGAAAGCGAGAGCTTGAGATGCATTCGTTCTGAAAGTAATCTTTCCGAATCAAGATATAGAATATGGGCAACCTTCTTCCCTAGCAAGAAGGGAGACAAGATATATATATATATATATATATATATATATATATATATATATATATATATATATATATATATATATATATATATATATATATGTTTCGGTTTTTTCGAGAAACCTGACACATGAACCCTTTTTTGAATAAATTCGGCATAGTCTCTGTAACGACCCGCTCCGTCCTAGCGGAACGCCGATTCAAACAGCAAGTTCAACGACTCAAACGAGCCGTCGACCCGAAAAGTTGGCCTCGACCAGATGTAGAATCGATGCAAGACTTGCATTGGCCCGTCAAGATGAATCCAGACTTAGACTTTCAAAGGCGCTCTCGAAGTATCGCTCGGCCGATGCGAACATGGCTAAGGTGGGTGGCTCCGATGAACCCGTCTTTGCTTAGCCTAGACACATAACAATGCGGACACTATCACGAGAATCGCTAGACGATAACCCCGCGCATGCTAATAAATGACTCAATGCACCTAGTTAAGGGAATAATCCCATCTTGCATGCTTGTTTAGAATATGGAAAAGAACTTGGAAAAAATGTGAACTCTCGCACCGTCCTCCACGCTCGTGCTACGGCACAAGCTTACGTTCAAGTCCCGTACGCGTTCAACAATGAAACAATGAATGGGTTACAACAATGAAACAGAAGACTATCGACATAGTCGTTCCGACTAGAGTATAGCATCATTGAAAGACTTCGGGACCGATGGGTCGCCAAGACGACTCCCGCAAGGGGAGTTGCATAATGTATGAATGAATCAATGAATGAATGAATGAATACGTGAAACATGAATGAATGAACGAACAAGTGAAAGAAAGAATTGAAAGAGTAAATACAAGATAAGACATGAAAGACGTTAGCGACAGGTATGACGGGCACGTGCAACGGGGCTCGCTACCCGCGCTGCACGGACGCCAACCTGGTCGATAACGTATTATGGCTAAGGGTTAGCCTACGGCTCGGAGACAGCCGTTATGTTAAATGACAGGTAAAATACGAAATGGTCGTGGACAAACGGCACGGGCGATGGGGGGGAATACCGTGGCCGTCATGAGGAAGGATTCCGCGGCACGATCGATGGGGGGTAATCGTGGCCGGCCTAGACGGAATCAATACGTGGCTTACGGGCTGCCTGGGTACGGGATTGGGCACCAGGAGACGTAAGTGCAGGGTATATTCAAGAGACTTAACGGGGTGTACCAGCCATCACCCTACGCTAAGTTGAGAATTACCAAGGGGAATGTCCAAAATGGCTTGTAAAGCCAGCGACCCATGCATGGAGATTAAGTGGACTATGCTGGTGGCAATCCACGTACAAGTCCTTGCATTGAAATCAAAGTAGTCTAAGTTAAATGAGCAAGTGCCTCCTGAACGTGCTTGAAATATAACATCCTGAACATGAACATGCCCGAAATATAACACTCTTGAACATGCTTGCAATGTAACATCATGAACATGCTCGAAATACAATATTCAAAACATGCCCACGACGTGCTAGGACCCGAGACATGAACACGCCCGTAACATTGAATGTTTACATGAATCATGTTATGTTGAGATATGTGAATTGTTGACTAACTTAGTTTATCTTGGACAGGGAAGGCCGGACGGTAAGTATGGATAAGTCGTGCATGTATTTCCATGCGACACTTGATTTCAGCAACACGAGATAGGTCATGATATGTACCATGAAATTGACCTTAAGGCAAGATTAGAAAGACAATGAATGATAGTCAGTGCACGAAAGTAAATAGAACGTGTTTGGTAATGATAGCATTGTGGGCGAGCTAGCCTCCCCACCAGTGCATAACAATGTACTGATAACCCCACAGTCTGCTTGCAGGAAGCAGGAAACGTCGGCGGGTGCGGAGCTTTCCTCGAATGTGCTAAGGCGCGGAGCTACCTCTGGGGCCTTGGAACGTTGCAGAAGCTGGAGCACCCTATACAGGACATAATGTATCGAAACATCGCCATGTATCATTCCATTTTGTAAGCCACTTGGCACGCCTTTTATGTTTCAGAGAGAGAGCTCAAGCGATTTGTAATATCGGCCTAGCGCCGCTTGTAACCTTCTTGAATATCAATAAAGAGTTCGAATTCGCTTTTACTTGTGTTTATTTACTTTCCGCTGCAATGGGGACACTCTGTGCGACTATGTGGCTCAGCTCGAATCGACCGTTTCTGGACTTGGCCTTGCACGGGCGCAACCTAGGCCCGTGTGGCATCACGCCTTAGCGAGGACGATCGCTCCTACGGGAGCGGGGCTTGACTTATTGGTATCAGAGCACGGCTTTACGTCCTTGGACTTCATTCGATTTTCTCAGTTTTGAAAGCTCGGTTGGAAACAAAAGAAGTATACGCTCTCTCTCATATGCCTTGGGATGTTCCATACAATAAGTCTAATATTTTCAAAAGCTCGTACAAGTACTCGGTTGAACGGGATCGATAGGCGAAGGCCTCTGTGCCAAACCACGACAGATTTGAGTCGAGGAAAACTAAAATGCTAGAAGTTAGCAAACGCAAGGCGTGCTTGAATAATCTTATGCTAACTATGTCGAACGATGTTAAACTTGACTCGATAGAGAACATATGCTAAGTTAACATGTCGCGTGCGTGCCTGACTAGTCTTACGTCGATCTAATAAGTGAGCATGCAAACTTGAATATAGTCCGTACGAGATGGTTATGCGGCACAACTTAGTTTGCGCGACAGTCCGCACGAGATGGTTATGCGGCCCAACTTAGTTCGCGTGTCGCGCACCTCGACTTCTGGTGCAATCGAGTTGCGAGCGATATCAAGTACCGTTCGGTCGGAAACGGAGATACACTTAGAGTGTATATCGATAGGAACACTATCGAGTTAACGCTTAGGCGTACTCGAAAAGATTGGCTTGGACTTTGAGGATTAGTGCGAACGACTTAATACGTCGAGGCGACGTGAACGATTACGCTAGAGATTCGTCGAACGAATCTGAAGGATATCTTAGCGCATGACGCGAACGTGATTGAGGACTAGATCGTATGGCTTGAATCCGAGTGGTGTATGTGATAGGTTCGGAGAAGAATAAGAATGAGTGTCGACGACTAGTCGAGTGGCTCGAACCCTGAGTGGTGTATGGACGTTAAAAGAATTGTCCGAGCGAGACTAAGGGATATACAGATAGAACGGGTATGTCGGCAATGCGATTCCACAAAGCCATAGAACGCGTCACGCTTAGTTGATCGTGACTTCAAATGTCCCGAACGAGATGTTGTTCGGACAACTTGTGAATGGGCAACGCATGTTAGAAAACAATTCGGAATGATGAATAAAAGTGAATGGTCTTGATCGAGGAAACTTAGAGGATCGCGCTTACGATTTCGGATTGATTCAAATAAATTATGACTTGAGCTTGAACAATGATCTTGAAACAGTCTCGAGGAATAGCGATCGAACTTGATCTTGAATATCGAGAAAATTGTGGAATATCCAACTCGGATAACAGCAACAACGCATGACTCGAAATTGGTTGCAAAGGAAGATCGTCAGGTTATGCATATCGTCGATGGTATTGAGGCGTATCAAAGATCGATATGCGATAACTCGGGTGTACTCTGACTCGGCGAATGACGATCGTACAAATGCCATTGTTCCATTGGATGCTATACTTGGGATATTGAAATGTGTCGAGGAAAATATGGACGTGGCTCGAGGATTTTTTTAGTTGAACGAAATGATGAATGGACTATCGATCTTGGCTCGGATAGAAAATGAAATGTTGGACTTACTTCGACGATAACCCCAACGTCGACATGCTTGTCTTATGTGAGCGCAACTCCAGCCTCACACATGCATCGCGCCGATTAGGGCGATCACTCCGCGTGAGCGCTGGTATGGTAATTCATACAGCGAGGGTGATTAACCTAGCTTGGCGTGACAATTTGTGTGCTTCGATTTGTGGTTTGACGCGAAGGTGACTCGAGAATAGATTTGTGTGCTTAAAGAATCGAATTTGAAGATTGAGTAGGTCCAATCCGCGTATCGAAAATGAGTTAGTCTAAACTCAAACAAGAGTTACGCCCCGATGAGAATGATTATTCCGTGGGTGCGTTGCATGGTGATTCATGAACCACCGTGGATAATCGGACTCGCGTGAAATTGGGGCGCAACGTATTGTCGAGCTAGATAACCTCGTGATCGAATACATGAATTGGTTAGAATTAGTGATTTTAATGGATTCGAATACGGCGACGAATGCGTTGATGCGAATAGGTGACCGTGCTCGATGTTTAGAAATCTGAGTGACGCGATCTTGGGTAGAAAATCCCGTACTATCGACTTTGGTTTGACCCTAGGATTGGGGTCAGTGTTGGCATTATTGTTGGAGAACTATGATTCCAATCCTGACATTGACTTAGCCTCGAAAAGATGGCCTAGCGGGTAGGCGAGACGTCCTGTTTCATGAGTTATCAATCGAAGGATTGATCTTGAGGATTGGCATGGATGGATAGTGTGAATCACGAATATAGGAATACCCCTCACGAGATTTGGCTGACATGCATATATTCAGGGACGCTTGAGTATGTGCACGATGCGACTCGAATGAGAATGACAAATTTCTAGATCATGCGGCTTGGCTGAATACATGTACTTTGGAGGCGCTTGGAATGCGTGTACGATCCAGCCAAGTGATACATTGAGTTCAAACAGGACTTGAGGAATGGGAGAGTGTCGAAGATCTTGAGATTGCGTTAAATAAAGGATCGATACTAGTACGAACGTGGCTCGGAATCAAGAAACGTGTGAGCGGAGTGTGCGTGAACGACAACGAGATTGGCCCTAAACAAGTGAATGATATGGAATCGATATTGTGCAAGTAAAAGTTGGTATAACAAAATTGAACCATTGATAGGAAGATATACCCGATAATAGCAAATACTTGGTCTTGAATTGGACGAAAAATTACTTAGACTTGGTCGACCCCGCTAGAAAGAAATCATACTGATTTCGTGGACACGAACGCTTGAGAACTGAATCGGGTCATCTCAATGACCGAGATAAACGAAAGTGAGTTTGCCTCAACCCACGATCCGCGCGCTTGATAAATTACAACGTGCCTCGTGCTACCATTTTAGTCCCATGACCCGAAGAAATAGCAACCAAGACGAAGAAACACTTGAATTGAATAAGTGCCAACAACTCTAAAATGAATGGAAAGTTATTCAAAAAAAAAATCGACCAAACGTATGCGACACGGAACTTAGAAAAGTATCGAGCATGGTTCGATGCCATCGAACGATAGAGCCGTTCATTAGAATTGTCTAAGAAACACGACGACACGAGTTAAGGAATGATAGGATGACCTGCACTCAAGAAGTCTCGAGGACGAGACTTATTTTGAGTGGTGTATTATGTAACGACCCGTTCCGCCCTAGCGGAACGCCGATTCAAACAGCAAGTTCAACGACTCAAACGAGCCGTCGACCCGAAGAGTTAGCCTCGACCAGATGTAGAATCGATGCAAAACTTGCATTGGCCCGTCAAAATAAATCCAGACTTAGACTTTCAAAGGCGCTCTCGAAGTATCGCTCGGCCGATACGAACATCGCTAAGGTGGGTGGCTCCGATGAACCCGTCTTTGCTTAGCCTAGACACATAACAATGCGGACACTATTACGAGAATCGCTAGACGATAACCCCGCGCATGCTAATAAATGACTCAACGCACCTAGTTAAGGGAATAATCCCATCTTGCATGCTTGTTTAGAATATGGAAACGAACTTAAAAAAATGTGAACTCTCGCACCGCCCTCCACGCTCGTGCTACGGCACAAGCTTACGTTCAAGTCTCGTACGCATTCAACAATAAAACAATGAATGGGTTACAACAATGAAATGGAAGACTATCGACATAGTCGTTCCGACTAGAGTATAGCATCATTGAAAGACTTCGGGACCGATGGGTCGCCAAGGCGACTCCCGCAAGGGGAGTTGCATAATGTATGAATGAATCAATGAATGAATGAATGAATACGTGAAACATGAATGAATGAACGAACAAGTGAAAGAAAGAAATGAAAGAGTGAATACAAGATAAGACATGAAAGACGTTAGCGACAGGTATGACGGGCACGTGCAATGGGGCTCGCTACCCGCGTTGTACGGACGCCAACCTGGTCGATAACGTATTATGGCTAAGGGTTAGCCTACGGCTCGGAGACAGCCGTTATGTTAAATGACAGGTAAAATACGAAATGGTCGTGGACAAACGGCACGGGCGATGGAGGAATACCGTGGCTGTCATGAGGAAGGATTCCGCGGCACGATCGATAGGGGGTAATCGTGGCCGGCCTAGGCGGAATCAATACGGGGCTTACGGGCTGCCTGGGTGCGGGCTTGGGCACCAGGAGACGTAAGTGCAGGGTATATTCAAGAGACTTAACGGGGTGTACCAGCCATCACCCTAAGCTAAGTTGAGAATTACCAAGGGGAATGTCCAAAATGGCTTGTAAAGCCAGCGACCCATGCATGTAGATTAAGTGGACTATGCTGGTGGCAATCCACGTGCAAGTTCTTGCATTGAAATCAAAGTAGTCTAAGTTAAATGAGCAAGTGCCTCCTGAACGTGCTTGAAATATAACATCCTGAACATGAACATGCCCGAAATATAACACTCTTGAACATGCTTGCAATGTAACATCCTGAACATGCTCGAAATACAATATTCAAAACATGCCCACGACGTGCTAGGACCCGAGACATGAACACGCCCGTAACATTGAATGTTTACATGAATCATGTTATGTTGAGATATGTGAATTGTTGACTAACTTGGTTTACCTTGGACAGGGAAGGCCGGACGGTAAGTATGGGTAAGTCGTGCATGTATTTTCATGCGACACTTGAATTCAGCAACACGAGATCGGTCATGATATGTGCCATGAAATTGACCTTAAGGCAAGATTAGAAAGACAATGAATGATAGTCAGTGCACGAAAGTAAATGGAACGTGTTTGGTAAAGATAGCATTGTGGGCGAGCTAGCCTCCCCACCAGTGCATAACAATGTACTATAACCCCACAGTCTGCTTGCAGGAAACAGGAAACGTCGGCGGGTGCGGAGCTTTCCTCGAATGTGCTAAGGCGCGGAGATACCTCTGGGGCCTTGGAACGTTGCAGAAGCTGGAGCACCCTATACAGGACATAATGTATCGGAACAGCGCCATGTATCATTCCATTTTGTAAGCCACTTGGCACGCCTTTTATGTTTCAGAGAGAGAGCTCAAGCGATTTGTAATATCGGCCTAGCGCCGCTTGTAACCTTCTTGAATATCAATAAAGAGTTCGAATTCGCTTTTACTTGTGTTTATTTACTTTCCGCTGCAATGGGGACACTCTGTGCGACTATGTGGCCCAGCTCGAATCGGCCGTTTCTGGACTTGGCCTTGCACGGGCGCAACCTAGGCCTGTGCGGCATTAAGTCTTAGCGAGGACGATCGCTCCTACGGGAGCGGGACGTGACAGTCTCCCATCCTCGTCAATCAAAAATCAAATCAACTTTAGTTGGAAATGCCTCTGGAAAGTCCCAGGTTTGGCTTCCAAGATCTCTCACTTTATTTGCAGATTAGCTCATAAAGCTCTTGAGAACGGCCATCGGGAAACACTTAACGTTAATCGAAACGTCAGGTCCGTTCGCCGCCTCTAGGAAGAAACTTATGACCACTTATTTCTCCATTGTCCAACTACTAAAGCAATTTTGCCTCCTCAATTAGAATTAGAGTTTGGTTAGCAATTCGACAAACGAAAAAAATTTGGGGCGACAAAAGAGCGGGTATAAATTGGCACAATTCAAGTAAAATACATTAAAGAAGGGTCACATATTCGTCAAATGAATATATTGAGGTTAGAAATTTCATATGCTTAAATAAGTTGTCAAATTTGATTAATTTAACATGTTTTCATCACGTTTTCTGGTCAAATTTTTTCAATAATTCATACGAAAAACAACCAAAATTTTACATGCTTAAAATTTACATACTACTTCGAATCTGTCAAAAGTACGCAAATATTTTAAGTTTCTGAAAGATATAAAAAAATTCACATATAATACGAGTTTTATTCGGGTGATTGCTAACAAGGACTTAGAGTAGATATGAAATAAATGAGATTCTCAACTCCTGACTATCCAGTTCTGAATCACTCGAGATATTTCGTATGGGAGCTATCCTAATATAGATCATCTAGAAATCCAGATGCAATCTGAATTTTGGGAAAGTAGATCTACATATCCCTAAGATCATATATTATCTGCCTCCAACTTATATATGTGAACATGGAGAACTGAAGACCTAAAATGACTACAACAATTGAAACTCAATGCGACATCCCCACAAAAATTAATGGCTGCCCCACCCCCTAAGCTCCCCCACCAAATGCAACTAGTTTAAGATTAATGTCAATGGAGCCACTTCATTCTCTCACTTCGCTTCAGCTACAATAACAAGAGATCACACAACAACAACGACGTTTGTGAAAAATGTTGTTTAAACGTCGGCTTAACCTATGCCAACATTTTTGGCCTTTTTCCAGATGTTTTATAAACATTGTTAAAAATCAATTTTCTTGTAGTATAATTTATCACATCCCTGGATGAGAAAATGGAAGGTGACCTATAAAAGCAGGGGCGGATCCAAGGGTAGCTTGGGGTGGGCTCAGCCCACCCAAAAAAAAATTTATATTTCTTTTTTTCATATAATTTTGTTTTGATTTTTTTTTGGTATGGATTTATCTACTTCCAGTCCACCCAAATTTTTGGTAGTCCATCCCAGCTATAGTTTTTGGATCCACCCCTGAATAGAAGACGGCTTTGTAGAACTGGAAAAGCCAGTCATGGTCACCAAGTTTGGGCTATCAAATAAGAACAAGGACTTCAATCCTTCTCGACGCGACACATTCTATAAGTATATATTCGACACTATCTACAACATGTTGGAAATTATTCCAAAAAAATCTGCAAACAAAATAAAATAAAGTAAATATTACCGGCCTCCGGGAAAGTCGCGCACGAAGCACTGTCCTAAGAGTTGATTCGGGTCTATGTGCAGACTTATTTCGAATGCTCCTAGTAGTAAAACTCCCGCTCTGCCGGTATCTCCTCGTCGCACACAACTCGGAAAGAGCGACCCCGAACTTAGCTTTTCTGTCTAGAGCACAAGCCGAAGAACAATGCTTTGAATTGAACAAGAGAGAATGAGAGGGAGAGAGTGGAGTGAAGAATGTGATTTTTATTGAAAGGATGCTCTCTTATATAGCATTAAGCATATGCTAAAGATAGTCTATGCTTAAAATAGCCTATACTAAAATTAGCCAAAAGAGGCTAAGTCTCCAACTTAAAAATGACACATGTTGAAGACTTGGCTTTTGAGGACTTGGCTTTTGCATGTAATATGCAACAATCCTCCCCCAAAAGTCAAGTTCCGAAAAACATAGAGATGACAAGGAAATAAGAATTGATAGAGGATTTCTGGGCAAATATATATTATGCATAGATGAGATGGACTACAGCCTTGAATCTCACTTAGTTACTATTGTCTTTGTTTGAAGAAGTGCTTGATGGACTATGCCTTGAATCAGACTTCTTGAACCAGATTCAGAAAATAGTACACATAATACGCTAGAGGTTCTTTGGGTCTATCGGGTGGCGCTTTGACTGGCCATGCACACTTTTATACATTCATGAGAGTTGTCTAGGATCGTCCTGTCCTATAGTCGTGGCCTTCACGACCTTTCATATAGGTAAGTCCTCAAGACTTGGTGATAGATTTCAACCCTGCATATTATGCTTGGACTTATTAAGAGTTTAAACTCACCCTAACCATATCACACCGGAACACTGTCACCATAGGGATGGGGTATCAATGTACACATGTACAGCCTCCTGGGCTTTTATTTAAAAAGATTTTAATCTCAAGGTCAGTGTTCCATATTAGTCACTAGTTCAGTTTGTTCCTACCCATTGAACCGGCTTTTTAGGATCTCCAGTCAGACTCGGTTGGGTTGCCACTGCTTGTGACTAAATTATGGGCTTAACCCTATCCCCCTCAATGATTCTAGGATCAATGTCTTAGACAGGCCCTTCGTCAAATGGTCTGCAAGGTTCTTTTCTGACTTTATATAGTCAAGAACCACATATTTGCCCAATAGGCTCTTTATAGACTTGAAGCGCAGCTGCAGGTGCCTGTTCATCTTAGCATTCACAGAATCATGCTTTAGTAGTTCAATAACAGATTTATTATCACAATTGATAGAAATTGCAGAAACAGGAATATGATAAACAGGTATATGCATAATTAGATTTCTAAGCCATTCGGCTTCTGTACAAGTAGTGTTAAGAGCTATCATTTCAGAGTCCATTGTACTCCTAGCTATGATAGTTTATTTGCATGAACTCCAGGAGATTGCTGCTCCTCCTAGAGTAAAAACATATCCAGTAGTGGATTTCACATCATGCGAATCAGTTACCAGTTTGCATCTGAATAACCTTCTATAATATCAGGGTGTCTAGAATAATGAAGTTTATAATCTAGAGCACCTCTAAGATGTCTAAATACTCTATCCAATGCAGTCCAATGTGACTGATTTGGATTTCCGGTATATCTACTAATTCTTCCAATAGCAAATGCAATATCGGGTCTGGTTCTATTTGATATGTACATAAGGGACCCTATCATCTGTGAATATCTATGTTGTTCTATAGGTGATCCTTCATTCTTCTTGAGGCCAACATTACTGTCATAAGGAGTAAGGGCTGATTTTTTGTCAAAATACTCAAACTTTCTTAGCATTTTCTCAATTGAATGTACTAAAGATAGAGTATAGCCCTCTTTGCATTTTGACACTTGCATTCCTAGGATCAAGTTGACTTCTCCTAGGTCTTTCATATCAAACTGGTTAGATAAATAATTCTTAGTATTATTTATCAGTTCCAGTGAAGATCCTAGAATAAGGATATCATCAACATACAAGCATAAAATGACACAACTTCCACCAGAATTTTTAGAGTATATACATTTGCCATACTCATTTAGCAAGAAACCATATTCTATAATCACTTTATCAAATTTGTTGTGCCATTGCTTGGGAGCTTGCTTTAGGCCATAAAGTGATTTTACTAATCTGCAAACTTTCTTTTCTTGACCTTTAGCAATAAAACCTTCAGGTTGCTCGTAGATCTCTTCTTCTAGATCTCCATTCAAAATGCTATTTTTACATCCATTTGATGGATCAACATGTTATGAATGGATGCTAAGGCTAGAAGGGTTCTAATAGAAGTAATCCTAGCTACAGGAGAATATGTATCAAAATAATCTAATCGCTTTTTCTGAGTGAAACCCTTGGCTACTAATCTAGCTTTGTATTTCTTTATAATACCGTCAGCTCTGAGTTTCGTTTTGAAGATCCACTTGCAACCTATGGGTTTACTACCTAAAGGTAGATCTGCAAGAAACCAAGTATTATTCTCCATAATAGAGTTATACTCATTGTTTATGGTTTCTTTCCAGAAAGGAGCATCAGAAGAAGATATTACTTCTTCGTAAGTTGAGGGATCACCCTCTATCAAATAAGTGAAGAAGCCTTTCCCTAAATTCCTTTCAATCCTTCCTCTTTTACTTCTTCTAGGTTCTAAGTCTTGGTCAGGTTGTAAGCTTGATGAATGACAATCACTACCAAAATTTATCGATTTAGCGACGGCCGGATCCGTCGCTAAGAAGACGGTAATTACAATTAACGACCGAGTACCGACGGATATTGGCCAAAAATATCCGTCGGCAATCAGCTCGTCGCTAATAACCGTCCGTCGCTAAGTTGTCGTCACATGACGGATTAGCGACGGATAGTCGACGTTACAATACGAAGACTTAGCGACACGTTCCCGACGGATTTTCGTCCATTTCAACTATTAAGTATTGAACTGTGTAGGAAATAGCGACGTAACTTTCCGTCGGTAATCCGTCGTAACGGCGTATCAGATCGTATCGATCCGTCGCTATGCCGTCGGTATCCATCGGTAATTAACGACGGCTTTGCGATGGTGTTATGACGGACTATCCGTCGATCATGTTCTGGAAATGCTTGGCATTTCCAGCACCATGGCGACGGAAGAGTCGTCGCGGACCCGTCGCCACCGCGACTCAACAGCGACGGATTACTAACTGATTCGTCGCCATGGTTCTGGAAATGTCATGCATTTCCAGAACCATGGCGACGGATAATCAGTCGCTAAGCCGTCGTAAAATACAGCGACGGATTAGCGGCTGGTTGTCCGTCGCCCGGGCGACGACCTGTCCGTCGCTGTTCCGTCGAATCTGATCCCACAAGAACGTTGCCGACGGATAATCCGTCGATAATCCGTCGCTGCCTGAAAACAGTTTAAAAACTCCAGTTAGCGACGGATTATCTGTCGAAAACCCGTCGGTAACTGGGATTATCCGTCGCTAAACGGTCACTAGTCCGTCGCTAACTGAGAATATTTTGAAAAAAAATTACTGCTTTTTAGCTGTTCGCAAAAATTTGCATAAACCAAACCAAGATATAATGCACACCAATTATCCAACAATCACATAGACCAAATATATTATGCACACCAATTATCCAAGAATCACATAGACCAAATATGCACATACGAATTTAATGCACACCAATTATCCAAGAATCATATAGACCAAACCAAATTAATATAAAATAGACATCAGTTATCCGGAAGAGTAACCTACTATCCATCGTTATAATCCGATCATTGCACAAATATTCCAAATTTTTCACAAATATTCCAAAACACATAGGAAAGAGTTGGCCAGTTACAGTAACCTAATATCCAATCCTGACGACCGATCATAGCACAAATATTCCAAAATTTTCACAAATATTCTAAAACACATAGAAAAATCGACTTTGGCCTCAACAAAGACCACAAGTCAGACGATGAATCCTCACAGCCAGGGATGATAGTTGCGTTGAGGCATGTACCATTCTATCAGCCACTTTGCATACGAAGGCTCAATCTGGTTGAGGTCTTCTGTAGGGATAGGAGGGTCGGTCCCGATGCTACTACTCTCTGACGGTGGCTCCTCCTTAGCTTCAAGCTTGGGAGCAATCTCTTCCCTGATGGTCATCGGTTCTTCTTTGACAGTCACCGGCTCTTGTTTGACGACGGAGACTTCCTCCGTGTCGACCTCCAAGGGTTTCTTGCCTCGACCCCTTCCTCGACTAGCAGCACCACCTCGACGAGTCCTAGGAGCCATCTTTCTGACAACAGAAATTTTTATATAGGGTAAAGAAATTGACTCAAGTTATAAAAGTTGTGACGTTGGTTTTTTGCGTTCATCATCATTAGAGGGAGCAGCACTCGAAAAGTTGTGACGTTGGTAGCATGAGAGAGTAAAAATCTGTATCACAAGACTAACAGAATTACTATGTAATCATGTACCCACCAATAATCGGATGTAACTGGAGTCGTTGGTACTATCGTGCAGTAATTTGTGGATCCACAGAGATGCTAGATGTACTTTGTATCTAGTGTATCAGATTAGTATCGGTCTATCGGTTTGGTATAGGACGTATCATATTGGTATCGTCCTATATCCGATATGTACATGTATCGGCCGAATAGCTAGGATTCATATTGGTCTTATCGATTTGGTATCGGTCATATCCGATAGGTATCGGCCGTGCTGGATTAGTATAGACTATTTCGGATTAGTATCGTGGAAGGTTTAGTAACAACTGTACTTGAATTTCTCTCTTCTCGAGCTAGAATACCATTGCAAGAGAATCACCAGATCGTGATTGGCCAGTTACAGTAACATACATACTTCATTTTCTATCAGGAAAAGCGAGATTGAAAAGGAAGTATGTATGTTCTGTAACTGGCCATCTACGCTCTCGTGACTCTCTTGCAATGGTAATCTAGCTCTAGAAGAGAGAAACCCAAGTACACTTGTTACTAAACCTTCAACGATACTAATCCGAAATGGTATATAATAATCCAACACGGCCGATACCTATCGGATATGACCGATACCAAATCGATAAGGCCAATATGACTTAATGGCTATACGGCCGATACATATCGGATAGGACGATACCAATTCGCTAAGGCCAATACCAACCGATACGGTCCATACCAAAATGATAGATCGATACTAATCCGACACGGTCAATACTTATAAGTACCTACGGTCCAGGAGGTTGATCCGCTAGTACATCCATGTACGAACAACGAAGTAACGATCAATTTCAATTTGGATGTAAAAATCTGTATCGTAAGACAAACTAAACATAATCAGTTCTATTTCACATGCTTAATTGTCAAGTATGGGAACGAATAGCTCAGAACACAACCCAAAATTTATTCTAGATGAACTCACATAATGTTTACAGTCTTGGTCTCAACTGTCTTCGATTCTATGATCCCATGTCTTAGGTTAAATAAATCACTAACCTCATCACGGTGAGTCTTGGTGTAGCACTCAAATGTGGGGCACCCGTAAATTCGCCGAGGTTTTAAATCATCGACATTGAGTTTTAAACCCTCACGTAGCCTTTCTGCTTCACTTCTAGGGTCGAGCAGCATCTTCTTGCAAGCTTCGGTCTCCAAATACTTAGTGTCAAGATTCTGGACGCTTTTGTAGAGCATGTCAACGCATCCTAGCGTCAATTTACTCGACAGGAAATTGACGCTAGGATGCGTTGACATGCTCTACGAAAACCTCTGTACTTCCTCCGGGTCATGCTGCAGGCTGTGCTGCTTCCCCCTCATCTTCCTGCCTACTTCTTCTTTCCCGACTCTACACTTGAGCTGGATGTCATATGTGGCTGAGAGAGTCAAATAAAAAGAAAAGAAGTAGGGAGGAGCAGATTGGTTCAGAGCCATGGTGGAGGAGAGGAGAAGGAAGATGCTTGATCAGAACGGATGGCTCAGAACACAAGTCAAGATTCATTCTAGCATACATTAGTGTGAATCATCTATGTTCTTATCGTATATAGTATCTGAAGGACGTAACAGAATCAAGATGAACTCACTAATGTAATACTAAGACATCATCTACTACTATATAAGATATAGTGATAGGTTGTCGTATCATCATTGCCGAGGGATGAGGGTCGGAGGACAGGCAACTTTATCTACGGCTACATAGTTTCTGCATCGCCAGTCGAATGGCTGCAGGGACTAATGCAAATGGAGCTGAAAAAATATGCATAAACCAAACCAATATATAATGCACACCAATTATCCAAGAATCACATAGACCAAATATGCACATACGAATTTAATGCACGCCAATTATCCAAGAATCATATAGACCAAACCAAATTAATATAAAATAGACATCAATTATCCTGAAGAACGTAACAGAATCAAGATGAACTCACATAATGTAATACTAAGACATCATCTACTACTATGTAAGATATAGTGATAGGTTGTCGTATACTCTGATAATATCTCCTCCAGCACTCAATCTCACTACTGATATCATTCTTGTAATAGTGATCTCTCAGAGTATACGTCATACTGAGATGGATCTAATATTCTCTCTTGTTGGTTGTCGTATCATCATTGCCGAGGGATGAGGATCGGAGGACAGTACAAATAGTCTAATACAAAAACAACTCAATAAGTAGTCCAATACAAATAGTCTAATACAAAAATAACCCAATACCAATAGTCCAATACAAATAAGTACTAATAGCTAATGAGAACCACGCTGCTCACGCAAACGCTCAGTGATACGTTCACGCATCCACCTCGAAAAAGCAAGATTTTTGGCGCGAGGAGAGATGTCGTCCCTTGCAAGGATTGCATCAAGAGAACTCTCGGTCTCACTAGCTACCGGTGCTGGATGAATAGAACTCCCGGTCTCACTAGCAACCGGTGCCACTTCCTCCTCAACTGTAGGAGGAGCCACCTCAGCATTCACTATTTTCTTCAAACGACGTGCCGCTCCTCGGGTCATGGGTGCCATCTGGTAAGATCGATAGTCATAAATAATATAATTGTAACATAAGCAAGCTAACTAAAGGAACCATCATGTAATTTGAGTACATTTTCGAAAGCCGATAAAGTATAAAAAATTCGATTTTTTGCCAAGTGTGAGAACGGATGGCTCAGAAGACAACCCAAGATTCATTCAAGCATACAGTAGTGTGAATCATCTATGTTCTGTACATATGGTGTAGTATATGTTCTTATCATATCTAGTATCTGAAGAACGTAATAGAATCAAGATGAACTCACATAATGTAATACTAAGACATCATCTACTACTATATAAGATATAGTGATAGATTGTCGTATCATCATTGCCGAGGGATGAGGGTCGGAAGACAGTCAACTTTATCTACGGCTACATAGTTTCTGTCTCGCCAGTCGAATGGCTGCAGAGACTATGTCCTGATCACCATGTCGTACCGTAGATCAAATGGAGCTGGAACTGGAGCCAAAATACAGTACTACTTCACCATGTCGTACCATTTTACTCTCTCTCTCTCCTCCCCCCTCCGGCACTCTCACTCTCTCCGGCGCTCTCACACTACTAATTCCTATGTGTTTTAAGTGTGAGAACGGATGGCTCAGAACACAACCCAAGATTCATTCTAGCATACATTAGTGTGAATCATCTATATTCTGTATACATATCGTGTAGTATATGTTAATCTTATCGTATCTAGTATCTGAAGGACGTACGTAACAGAATCAAGATGAACTCACTAATGTAATACTAAGACATCATCTACTACAATATAAGATATAGTGATGGGTTGTCGTATCATCATTGCCGAGGGATGAGGGTCGGAGGACAGGCAACTTTATCTACGGCAACATAGTTTCTGCCTCGCCAGTCGAATGGCTGCAGGGAATATCCGTCACCATGTCGTACCGTAGATTAATACAATTAATAGAGCTAGAAATATCCGTCGCTAACCGGTAACTAGTCCGTCGCTAACTGAGATTGTCACATACACATATGTATATCACAGCTAGATGTATAGATATATACATCTATACAGAAGCACACAACTGATAGAACTCGCACTGTCCTTGAGACAGTAAACATATATGTCATGAATCCAAACCCCATATATATTCACATTTACTAATCCAAACACCACCAAACTAATGGAACACCCAATATGGATAACACATTATTTAGCCAATATATAAACTCAGATGAATTTGAGAAGCAAAGCCACCCGCCGCCCCCGACCAAAGCCCGCCGCCCCAAGCCCGCCGCCAGTAGTTCGGTTGCATATATATATGAAGAGTGCTTATGGGTGTGCGTCGGTTTGTAAATAGCCCCGACACACCCGCCCCAAGCCAGCCGCCCAGCCCCCGACGTCGCCGCCCCAAGCCAGCCGCCCAGCCCCCCGACGCCGCCGCCCCAAGCCAGCCGCCCAGCCCCCAACCCAAGCCAGCCGCCCAGCCCCCGACGCCCCCGCCCCAAGCAAGCCGCCCAGCCCCCGACGCCGCCGCCCCAAGCCCACTGCCCAGCCTCCAACCCAAGCCAGCCGCCCAGCCCCCGACGCCCCCGCCCCAAGCCAGCCGCCCAGCCCCCGACGCCCCCGCCCCAAGCCAGCCGCCCAGCCCCCGACGCCCCCCGTCCCAAGCCAGCGCCCCAACCCCGACGCCCCCGCCCAGGCCCCGACGCCCCCGACCCAAGCCAGCCGCCCCAGCCCCCGACGCCCCAACCCCAAGCCCACCGTCCAGCCCGCCGCCCCAAGCCCACCCGCCTCCAGACTTCGACCCAAGCCAGCCGCCCAGCCCCCGACGCCCCAACCCCAAGCCAGCCTCCCAGACCCCGACGCCCCCGCCCAGCCCCCGACGCCCTAACCCAAGCCCGCCTCCCAGACCCCGATGCCTCCGCCCCAAGCCACGCCCAGCCCCGACCCAAGCTAGCCGCCAAGCCACGGACGGCCCAGCCCGATCGCGGTCCAGACCCTATAACCGAGAGAGAGAGAGAGGAGAGGAAGGAGCGAGGGAGAGAGAGGTGAGAGGAGAGACCTATGGGAGAGAGGAGACGAGAGAGGAGAGAGAGGAGAGAGAGATGGGAGGGAGGAGGGGAGAGAGAGATCGAGAGAGAGAGGGGGGTTACCTTCGGGAGAGAGAGAGGAGAGTACGCCGACGCCGACGACGACACCGACGCCGATCACCGAAACCGACACCGGCGAGGGAGAGAGAGAGAGAGAGAGGAGAGAGAGTGAATTTGGGGGGAATGCCAAAAGTTCCTCCAGCATTTTTATTTAAGTCTGGAACGCTAATTTAGCGACGGAATGGCGACTACGAAATATCCGTCGCCCTATAGTCGCTATTATTGATTATCCGACTGAATATCCGTCGCTACGTAGTCGAAGATATGTCCCGCCAATTATATACACAATTCCTGCCAAATAAACGACTACGTGGCGACGACCGAATATCCGTCGCTATAACACCGACACACTAGCGACGGATGTGCGACCTTTCCTGCCCCTAAAATTAAATAAAAAATGGCAAATGTTTGTAGTCGATAATCAGTCGCTGAGCGGCCACGAACCCGTCGCTAATACCGACGGAATAATTCCGTCGCTAAATTATCGTCGCTAAATGAGCGTATTTTGGTAGTGAATGGGAACTTGTAGAAGGAGCTAGGGAAGAACTAGAGGGGTTGGAAGAAATTCTATCCTTAAAAGGGAATATATTCTCAAAGTAAACTGCATCTCTAGCTTCTATAATGGTATTATTAGAGATTTCATTTACTTCAGAATTAGTCACTAGAAATCTATTGGCATTGCTATATAAGGCATATCTTATGAACACACCATCTACGGTCTTAGGTCCAATCTTTCTCTTTTTTGGTTCAGGGATTCCAACTTTTGCTAGACATCTCCAAACTTTGAGGTAATGGACTCTAGGAGTACTATCTTTCCATAATTCATAGGGAGTCTTATCCTTAGATTTACTGGGAATCCTATTTAGGATGTAGCAAGCTGTTAATAAGGCTTCTCTCCACAAGTTATCAGGAGCACCTGAGCTGAGAAGCATGGCATTCACCATGTCTAACAGAGTGCGATTCTTTCTTTCAGCAACTCCGTTGGATTATGGTGAATAAGGAGCAGTCATCTCATGAATTATTTTGCGTTCTTCACAGAAGTTAGTCATTTCGTTTGAGGTATACTCTCCGCCACGATCAGATCTAAGGATCTTAATCCTTTTCTCTAATTGGTTTTCAGCTTCTGATTTGTAAACCTTGAATCTATCTAGAACTTCATCTTTGGTTTTGAGAAGGTAGGTATAGCAATACTTTGAACAATCATCTATAAATGTGACAAAGTATTTCCTACCACCTCGAGTCAAAATCCTATTTGAATCACAAACATCACTATGAACTAGTTCTAGAAGATCAGAATTTTTTTCTACGGATTTGAATGGTAGTCTAGAATGTTTGGCTTGAACACAAATCTCACACTTGTCTTTATTATCTACAGGAGAATTGGGAATAAGATTTAGGTTCATCATCCTTCTAAGGGAACCTAGGTTCACATGACCTAGTCTACCATGCCATACATTGGAAGATTCTACATTGGAAACAATAGGAGAAGGATCCAACATTTTATTTACAGTACTGAGAATAAACAGACCATCCTTTACAAATCCTTTACCAACAAAGGACTCATTCTTAGAAAATACAACTTTATTAGTTTCCATTACAATCTTGTAACCAGATGCTACAAGAAGTGAACCACTAACTAAATTTTTTCTAACAGTCGGCACATAAAGAACATCATGAAGAGGCAGAATTTTTTTGATGTCATCTTCAGATCTATTCTTTCTCTTCCTACAATTTGTGCCGTAGAGCCATCTCCTAGGGTTATGCCTCCTCCACGTGATTCTTGATAGTTTGAAAAACAGGAGCGATCAAATGAAACATGAATATTAGCTCCAGAATCCAACCACCAGTCATCAGAATGGTAAGAAATATTAACTAAGGGTTGGTAGTCACAGACCTGAAGGAACCAGAAGACCCATTTAGAATCATGTTGGCTTCTGGTTTGGCTGGGCCTTCCCCCCTATAGGAAGTCTTGATTGGTTCCTTCTTCCTTTGGAAACAGTTGATGGCCGTGTGGTTTGTTCTACCACACACAAATAAAATCTTCCTTGATCCTGAGTCTGACCAAAGTTTCTAGGTTTTTGGAGTTGCTGGTGTTTGATGATTCTGGTGGTTCTGGTGACGAGGCTGAATAATATTCTTCTTGAAGATATTATTCTTGGGTTTGTGAGGATTATTAGGCTTAGGTTTGCTATAGGATGACTCTACTAGGTTTACCTTAGCCTTAGTCTTAGTCTTGGAGTTAGACCTTAGCCTAAGTTGTTCTTCAACTCTAATTTGCTTCAGTACTTAGGCAAAATTAAGGTCACCTTGGGTACGATGGAGGTTCTTTTTACATCAGACCAAGAAGGAGGGAGCTTATCTACTAGGCAAGCTATCTTATGTTCAGGTTGTACCTTTAGCTTGAATGTGCCTCACAAATTATTGGAATTCATAGATTTGTTCATTCATAGGTTTGTCATCTACCATGAAATACTTATTAAATGCTGAAGAAGTGAATCTTTCAATTCCAGCATCATCACAACCATATTCATCTTCTAAAACATTCCAAAGTTCTTTGGCGCCTATATATTCAAAGAATATATCATAAAGTGAATCAAATAAAGCGCTTAGAATTCGATGGAAGCAGTAAAAGTCTATTTCCTTAGGGGTTTTAGGTTTGGAGGAACTGGAGGGTTTAGATATTCCTATGTCAGACTCAGTGTCGTCAGAATCATTTATGATGGGTGTGGATCCATCAATGGCTGAAATCAGTCCTAAAGTGGTGAGCCAAAAATTTATTTGACTCTGTCACCTCTTGAAGTGGGTGCCATCAAACTTGGCTGGCTTAGCAGTCGAAGTCTCGTCTTTGGTAGACATGATTTCTAAGGTCAATGGTAAGTTAAAATATTTGCTTGATGATAGTAAAGTGTAAGCAATGTATAGCAAATTTAGTAAGTGGATAGGAGATATGCTAACACTAATATAAGTTATAACAATGCATATACGTCTTGATGCTTACAATAATTTAAGCACCATATATTATAACAATGTTGATAACAAATTTTGTAGCAGCAATTAGAGATTTTTTTATAAATGACTCAACTCTTAGATTGTTGGAAATTATTCTAAAAAAATCTGCAAACAAAATAAAATAAAGTAAATATTACCGGTCTCCGGGAAAGTCGCGCACGAAGCACTACCCTAAGAGTTGATTCGGGTCTATGTGCAGACTTGTTCCGAATACTCATAATGGTAAAACTCCCGCTCTACCGATATCTTCTCGTCGTACACAACTCGAAAAGAGCGACCCCGAACTTAGCTTTTCTGCCTGGAGCACAAACCGAAGAACAATGCTTTGAATTGAACAAGAGAATGAGAGGGAGAGAGTGGAGTGAAGAATGTGATTTTTATTGAAAGGATGCTCTCTTATATAGCATTAAGCATATGCTAAAGATAGTCTATGCTTAAAATACCCTATACTAAATTTAGCCAAAAGAGGCTAAGTCTCCAACTTAAAAATAACACATGTTGAAGACTTGGCTTTTGAGGACTTGGCTTTTGCATGTAATATGCAACACAACAATGGAGCTGGGGCAGGTTCCCTTATCTGGCAGTTAATGGTCGTAGGCATGGAAGAATACAAATGACGGTTTCGGATTCGAAGACCCGGGAAAAGCCTTCCATCTATAGGCCGGTAAAGGATCGGTAGTGTCGGCTTGAGGCGTGCGGCAAGGGAAGGATTGGGCTAGGAGTGGTCTCAAAAAAATCTGCTAAAGTCTTGTTTTCCCTACTGTTTGTAGTTGGCTAAGAATATCTCCTCTTTTAATTGTCCACCTTGTTTCATATATATGGTGCTTTCAAGTTTCAAATTAATGTGGTATAGTTTCCTACTAAGACGAACAAGAGCAAAGTAAGATCTTGGTGTTACTGATTTTATGATAACTGTTGTGTTGGTTGTTCCATACAATTATTACTTATTTACTTAAGGTTCTATCAAAGACAACCACTACCAAAATAAGTCATATCAGCGACGTATTTAGCGACTCCAAGATAAAACGTCGCTAATATTTGGGAGTTTAGCGACGTTTATCTAAGACGTCGATGTTTGTTGCCAACAGCGACTAATAGCGACGTCTAGCGGCTACAATTTGTTAAATGGAAATCTGCGTCACAAGTTCGTCCGTACACGTCGCTGATATAGCGACGTGTAGCGACGCATTTTAAGTAGCATCGCCGTTTATTAAATATCAGCGACGTTTAGCGACGACAGAGAAGGACGTCGCTAAATGTTTCAAATAGGCGGCGACGGTTTCCTTTTCGATCATTCACAAATTTTCTTCCAATTTTTTGCGCGCTCCTCCTCCACGACGCTCCTCCGGCGATTTCCCTCCTCCGGCCTCCTCCTCCGCGGCGCTCCTCCGGCGATCTCCCTCCTCCGGCCTCCTCCTTCTCCTTCCTTAGGTAGCTCCTCCTCAGGTGATCCCCTGTCCCCGCTTCCCAATTTCTCCTCGTCATCTAGCTCTCTCTCTCTCTTCTAGTTCGTGTCCACGAGAGCGTGGACTCACTGCGGGGGACACGAGAGCGTGGACTCGCTTCTAGTTCGTGTGACACCTATTTTATTGGTTTGGACACGTCGTGTCCCACTGTGTGGACACGAGCAGTGTGACACCTATATACTGATACTGGGAGTTTTTTAGGCATATCAACTGTCAATTTGATGTTTTGCTTGGATTCGAATTCTAATTTAGGGTTCGAGCTTTATTTACTGATACAGGGAGTTTTTTTGGGCATTTTTAGGATTTTGAAATGATGAATAAATTGACTAATAATTTATCGAGCCCTATAAAATTTTAGCTATGTCACGAAGGATGGATACTAATCCTGTGAATGAGTTTTCTCCTAAGTATTCTCGACAGTTGAGTATGATTTAGCTCACTGACATTACTGAAATATGGAATGATTAGTGTAGGGTATATTGGTCAGGTTTTGGCAGAGTTGGGATATGATAGTATGCATGTTACAATTAACAAGGAATGCTGTTGACACCAAATATTGCACGACAGGTTACTTGAGTAACCTGGAATATTTTACCTACTGAAACAAATAGTTTGGACAAGGGTATGTATAGGTTTGTCATCAGATGGTATAGGATTTTGCTTGCCAAGTTCTGAACAGCAGTCCAGGCTGCCTGCTTAGTTGAAAGTCTTAATTAGACTTTCTGTTCAGTACCCTTTGACTGAATTAAGTTGACCTGAATACCATATTTTAAATCCTAAATCTAAGTCTGCCTGCTGTTCAATTCATGACAGGTTATCTTGTTAACAGTAAATGCCTTCCTTTTTAATATGTGTGAAACTCAAAGGTAGGATAAATCTAGTACAAATTAGGGACTGTCATGTTCAGGCAGTTGGTACCAGTATTTAAGACTAGTTTGATTTGTATAATTTAATGTTAAAGGCAGATAGGTAGGTCCTGTATGAGATACTGGATACCTAGGTAGAAATACACCTACAGCCATTCGACTGACGTAGAATGTCAGACATTTTGGAAAAATGGTGAGATACACCAAGTCAGACACTGTCCCTACAGCCATTCGACTGGCGAGGTAGAAATCTATGTACGACATTTGCTATAAGGACTTTGCATTAATCTACGGTATGACATCGTGATCAGGACATAGTCCCTGCAGCCATTCGACTAGCGAGGCAGAAACTATGTAGCCGTAGATAAAGTTGACTGTCCTCCGACCCTCATCCCTCGGTAATGATGATACGACAACCTATCACTATATCTTATATAGTAGTAGATGATGTCTTAGTATTATATTATGTGAGTTCATCTTGATTCTGTTACATTTTTCAGATACTAGATACGATAAAAATATACTACACCATATGTACAGAACATAGATGATTCACACTAATGTATGCTAGATGAATCTTGGGTTGTGTTCTGAGCCATCCGTTCTCACACTTGGCAAAAAATAAATTTTTTGTACTTTATCTGCTTTCGAAAATGTACTCAATTATATGATGGTTTCTTTAGTTAGCTTGCTTATGTTACAATTATATTATTTGTGAATATCGATCTTACCAGATGGCACCATGACCCGAGGAGCGGCACGTTGTTTGAGGGAAACAATGAATGCTAAGGTGGCTCCTCCTACAGTTAAGGAGGAAGCGACACCGGTTGCTAGTGAGACCGGGAGTTCTATTCATCCAGCACCGGTAGCTAGTGAGACCGGGAGTTCTATTCATGCAGCACTTGCAAGGGACTACATCTCTCCTTACGCCAAAGATCCCACTTTTTTGAGGTGGTTGCGTGATCGTATCACTGAGCGTTTGCGTGAGCTGCGTGGTTCTCATTAGCTATTAGTACTTATTTGTATTGGACTATTTATATTGGGTTGTTTTTGTATTAGACTATTTGTATTGGACTACATATATGAATTAGTACTGTGTCAATCTCTGGATTGTATTGGTACTACGACCCTCATCCCTCGGCAATGATGATAGGACAACCAACCATGCAGAGATGATACTCTGAGAGATCCATCTGAGTAGGACGTATACTCTGAGAGATCACCTTTACAAGTATGATATCAGTAGTGGGATTGAGTGTGTATGGCCTACTCAAATGGGTCTCTCACCATTACTTTTTTTTGACAGCATGGTGGATGTGTTCCGTCAAAGATTCTTGCTCCGAGCCAAAACTTTGCCCCGGAGCTCAAGTGGACATCCTTCGTGTAGAGCTCGAGTGAGAGGTTGTGCTTCTTGAAAAGAAGCCTACCGTTCCAGATACTGGGTCTGCTGTCGCAATCACTGCGGCTACTAAACTTCAGGCTAAGTGGAGAAGGAAAAATAGCATTTGCAGGATGCTTATCCTGAACGCTATGGAGGATTCTCTAGCAGAATCTTACAGTAAAAAACCAATTGCTAGAGACATATGGGAGTCTTTAGAGAAACTATACGAAGAAGACAAGAACATGAGCAAGATATTTGTGGTTGAAAAATATTACAAATGGTTCTTTGAGGACGAGAAGTCCATGTTACCGCAGGTAAAAGAATTTCTGAAGCTGCGACAGAAGTTGGAAGACGAGGCGATGCCTCTCCCTGACAAGTTTGTTGTTGGAGGGATTGCCTCAAAGCTCCCCGCTGGACGGAGTAAGTTCTATGCAAACATGCATATAAAGAAGCTTGAGATCAGCCTTGAAGATCTCTTGTAGGAAATCTATGTTGAGGACCAGATGCGGGCTCAACTAAAGGTGGACACACTGTCCAAGCAATTGGCTAACGCCAATCTGGTTCATACTAAGGAACCAAGGAGAAAGCAGGAGGCTTTCCACAGCAAGAAGAAGGACCCTAACAATTTGAACGTGAAGGGGACTTCCTTCAAGCGAAAGAAGGCAAAGTGTCAGATGCCTTGTTTTAAGTGTGGCAAGAAGGGCCACTTCAAAAGAAAATGCAAAGCAAAGACCAAGCAATCAGAGCAAGGAGAGCCTAGTATGGTATCTATGATCACTGACGTTGTTACTATGATTGTGCAGGTTGATGCGGTAAGGACTGACTCTGACTGGTGGGTAGACACTGGAGCCTCCTGCCATGTCTGCTCCAGTAAGGAGTGGTTCACCACCTACACGCCTACTTCTGAAGTGGTTATGATGGCGAACCAGGCACAAGCTGAAGTGCTCGGGATCGGGACGGTGGTGTTGAACCTGACTTCGGGGAAGTCTTTGACGCTTTAAGGCGTGAAGCACGTACCTGCTATCGCCAAGAACTTGATCTCAGGAGGCCTACTATGCAACGCAGGCCTCAGGATGGACATCAATACTGGCCAGATGGTGATGTCTATTAAGGAAACATATTCGGAAAAGCTTTTTATATCGAAGGGATGTTCAAAATTCAGCTTATAAATCAGTCCAATGTAATTAATTAATTAATGCAATCACTCCTTCTGCTTATACTTTTGAGTTGTGGCATAATAGGCTAGGACATGTTCATTGTAAACGAATAAACAGAATATCTAGTCTAGGACTTATTTCCAAGTGTGGGGGTAAGGTAGAGAAATGTGAAGTTTGTGCTCAAACAAAGATCACAAGGAAACCCTTTTCTCGGGTTAATTGAAGTACAGATCTTCTGGAGTTGGTACACTCCAATATCTGTGACTTCAAACAGTTCTCAACAAAGGCCAGGATGAAGTATTTCATAACCTTCATCGATGACTTCTCAAAGTATGCGTTCGTCTACTTGCTGAAGGCTAAAGACGAAGCAGTCGAGAAGTTCAAGGAGTTCAGAGCCGAAGCTGAGCGGCAGACTGGACAACAACTCAAAAGAATAAGAAGTGATCGAGGTGGGAAGTACAGGTCTCTTGAATTCGCATCGTTCTGCAAAGAGCATGGAATTATCAATGAGACTACGGCTCCGTACTCTCCTCAATCAAACGGAGTAGCAGAGAGGAAGAACAGAACGTTAACAGAAATGATTAACTCAATGTTGTTGACTGCTGGCCTTCCTAAGTGCTACTGGGGAGAAGCTGCATTGACGACCACTTTTATTCTAAATAGAGTGCCTCATGCAACTTTAGACGTTACTCCTCATGAACTCTAGTTCAAGGTCAGACCTAACTTGAATGTCATTCGAGTGTGGGGGTGTCTGGCATATGTCAAGCTTCCAGATCTGAAGATTCAGAAGCTTGGGACAAGGACTACTAAAAGATCTTCTTGGGGTATGCCGAGAAGAGTGATGCTCGAAGATTTCTTGATATTGAGTCAAATCATATCATTGAATCTCGAGACGCAGAATAGTTTGAAGATAAATTTGCAAGGCACAAGAATATTGTTCTTGCGGATGTACCAGAGAATATTGAGGGTGCACAGGAAACTGAAGTCTTCAATGAAGATGTGGTCCAAGAAGATGTTGTTGTTGAAACAACAATTGAACCAGAACAAGCATAGCCGTCAGCTAAGCGTATGAGGAGGCCGAAGGACTTCGGAAGTGACTTTGTCACCTATCATGTGGAAGCCGATTCGCTTACCTATGATGAGGCGATGAAGACCAAAGACGCAGTTTTCTGGAAGGAGGCGATTGACAATAAAATTGATTCCATCACCTCAAATAACACTTGGGTGTTGGTTGATCTTCCTTAAGGAGTGAAACCCATCGGATGCAAATGGATCTTCAAGAAGAAGATGAAAGCAGACGTAACTATTGACAAGTTCAAGGCTAGGTTGGTAGCCAAGGGGTTTTCTCAGAAGTAGGGGATTGACTACTTTGACACGTATGCTCCAGTAGCCCGGATGACCACTACAACAAAAATACCCTTTAATGACGCTTGATATGGGGTTTTAATGACGGCTGATAAAGAAGCGTCATTAAATTTCAGCCAGACTGTAATCTATGACGGTTATATATAAAAGCGTTATTGAATGTCTCTAAGTGGTACGAGCGTTATGGAAAAAACACAAATTTTAAGTCAAAATTTCGACTCTCCCGTACTTACTCCCGCACTTAAGTCGAAAAGCCCCCTTCTCCCGCACTTACTCTCTTTCTCCTTCTCTCTCTCCCGCCGCTCCCCAACTCCCTTCCGCCCTCTCTGGCGCTCCGGCGCTCCCGATCAACTACTCTCAGCCCGCTCCGACGCTCCCGATCAACTCCCCTCAGCCCGCTCCCCTCTCGCCGTGCCCCAACTCCCCTCAGCCCGATCAACTCCCCAAGGTTTGTCCTAATTTTTTTTTATTATTTTGTGCCCTAATTTCTGCCTCGATTTGATTTTAGTAAAATGCCCTAATGCCTCGACTTGATTTTAGTAAAATGCCCTAATTTTGACCTAGTTTCTATTTCCTAGTTTTCGAAAGATGGCTGAAATATCTTTGAATGCATGTTTGGAAATCTTTGAAAGAATTTTCTTTTTTTTTTTACTAATTTGTGATGCATTTTCTTCGTCCGCGCATTGGTTCATCTTCTTGTTTCTTTCTTTGTTGGTTCTTGCAGTGTGGAAGGGTGTTAATTCCATTGCTTACAAGTTCAACTTCATGGAGACACGTTCGGGTAGCAAGGTTTGTTTTGGTTCATGGAGACATGTTCTTTTCAATTGCCCTATTTTCTAGAAAACATGGACAAGAAAGAGATCAATGTCCCTGTAACGTCGTATATGACACATGTTGAACACGGCATTTTTACACTCGAAATTACTCCAGGTCACGCAGAAATCGGTACCGTGTCTGTGTATGTGCCATGTCATATTGTCTTTAAATCAAGTCATGTTCTTTTTAGATTAAAATACTCCAGGCAATACAATTTATTTTTTACAGTGTGCACGTTGCTCATGCATCGAGAGTGGGATGGATCTTTGACATCAATATATGCAATTGTTTGACTGTACATCTTTAGATTAAATGATATCGGTCATATTGGATGTGAGCATTGACCAACTTTTTTTTTAGGTTTATTTGACCCTCTTTTGTAGTTATGTAGATGATTCATATAATGGTTGATTCCAGAATTCATCTCATATAAAACCTGATTTTGGGATTCAAGCACAACACATAACCTGAGAATTAGTTCACTGATTTCCCATTTAATTCATCGACACTCACATGATACACAAGTATATAGACATAATACATCAATGAGATATCAGTTGAAATCTGGAAGCAATGATATCACTAGAAGAATAAGGTTCTACTTTGTATATATGCAAGGTCAGTCGTACAATTACATTGAGCTTGAACTTCAGGGTAATCATATTGCCGTCTCGGGAAAAAATTCAACTACAGAACTAATATGATCAAGCAATGAAGTGCACAATTTCCTACATATAGACTCAGAGCATCCCTGGTACAACCTCTACATCCCAGTACTCGATATTGTTTCCTGCAATCCCTTGGACCCCTATACCCGGTAGGTTGATCATGGCACTCTGCCTATGCCATATGGGTATTGGCATATCCTATGATACCTACTGTTATCTACAGTTCTCTGTTCCAATATTGAACGAGTTATCAACGACTCGGGTTACCTGCATCAAGAGGTACCAAGGCTTGTTTATATCTGATATTCAAAACCAAGCCATGTAGTTGGTGTTAAACCAGGTACCCACTGATACTAGGTTGCCCCTAATGTGGGATAGGAATAGATGATGTCCGATGCGAATTCATCAAATTCGTTGCCAATCATATGGATGATACATGAGGGTCAAGGTACTCATTTCACTCATTTCCATTACTGATACGAGACACCCTACTGTCACATGGACACAATACACTCAAGACACTCACTAAACTATGACTGATAGTCCTACCCTCTGTTCTGTTTGTCGAACATCAATTTGTGGTTATGGAGTTTGTGGATTTGTTGTGGATTTTGAAACATCATTTGGGAATTTCTTATATAAAGGAACTGGAAATGTTTCATGTGCTGTTTATGCATCTCTTGTATGATCAAGTGGTTCAAGTTGGTTTGGATATTATTGGCTGTCGAATTTGTTTCTCTGATGCAGTGAGTTGATACTTCAAATATCGGTTGATACTTCAAGTATCAGTTTGATGTTCAGATATGGGTTTTATATTTCATACATGAGAGTAATTCTCAGCTTTTATTATGATAAATTGGTTCTCCATTTTGGGAGTTTTGAAATTGGATTTCAAGTTGAACTCAGGTTTTAAACTGGGCATAAGTTCAGTTTTATATTGTGAACCTTGAACAATTGGTTTTACTTGTATCTCAGGATTATTGGTTTTGTATTAAGTTCACCTATATTGATTTGGGTTTGGTTTCACTTGTACATTCTCATATTGATTTGGTTTGGGTTTTTGATGTATGGTTGCATATGAATAATTCTGTCTGGTATACCTGAGACTTGTTCTCAGGATATCCATGTTCTCAGGTTTTTAAACTGAGCATAAGTTCAGTTTTATATTGTGAACCTTGAACAATTGGTTTTACTTGTATCTCAGGATTATTGGTTTTGTATTAAGTTCACCTATATTGATTTGGGTTTGGTTTCACTTGTACATTCTCATATTGATTTGGTTTGGGTTTTTGATGTATGGTTGCATATGAATAATTCTCTGTCTGGTATACCTGAGACTTGTTCTCAGGATATCCATGTTAACATTTTGGTTGTTTCACCTTCAGTTTTATCTGTGAGCTTGGATTCCTTGATTCTCAGTTCAGTTGGAAATGTAGCCTACCTGGAATTTCTTATATAAAACATTTTTGAACTGGAAATGTAGCCTACTGCTTTGGCCTGTGGCCTGCTGCCACTTGCCCTACAGCAGGTCAAGCTGGAAAAGGGGGGGAATGAGTGCCCTGATGCTAATGTAGCCTACTGCCACTTGCCCTACCTGCAGGCAATAGCCTCAGGCCTTATAAGCCAACATCTTTTTGATAGTACTTACATTATATATACACAAGATGAATCTGACAGAAACTCCACACAACAGTTTCCCACAACATATGTTGAATTGTGATCTTATATATGTGTGTTTTTAATCATGACTTATATCATTATATCACATTTATTAATCCTTGTTTTATCTTTTGCAGGGTACATGTGCTGTGGACACAGGTCTTTATGTGAAGTTGTATGTTATGGTGTGGGAT
The DNA here is from genome assembly GCA_029216955.1 of Iris pallida. Classification (NCBI taxonomy): domain Eukaryota; kingdom Viridiplantae; phylum Streptophyta; class Magnoliopsida; order Asparagales; family Iridaceae; genus Iris; species Iris pallida. Next base: position 8,301,649 of record JANAVB010035620.1, on the reverse strand, counting down.
GTGTGGATAGTTTTGATGTAAAGTGTACTAGCTATAATGGATACTGATCTATAAATTTTTGTGAAGATGTATATATATATGGCCTGAAAAATATGGAATGATAGCTAAAGTTTACTCTATTTTAAGACAATAGAATGTACCCTATTTTGAGACAATGGAATGTGGTTCTATTTTGAGACAATGAAATGCAGATTAATGTTACATTTTAATATTTTGTTGTGAATATAGTTCAAATTAAGTGGTTTTCGAATTGAAATGAGCAGGGTTTGGAATTGAAATGAGCAGGGTTTGGAATGTATAACATGCAGTATAGAGCGTTATAAATGTTATACAAATGACCAATCATAACGCTTTCAAAATGTCCTGACCCCAACCATACTAAATTATTCATAACGTTTTTACATAACTATCTATAACGGTTTGAAAATAGAACGTAGTAGAAATTCATACTATTAATGACGTTTTCGGTCAACTTATCTATAACGCTTTGAAAAACATTCATAACACCCGATTTCATAACGCTTGGATGAAGAAAAAAACCGTCATGGTATGTCATTAATGACGGTTTTTAGCCGTCATTAAATGATATTTCTGTTGTAGTGGACCACCATCAGAGTGTTGATTGCTCTTGCAGCAATACATAAGATAGTGATACATCAGATGAATGTAAAAACGGCTTTCCTAAATGGCGAGCTAACCGAAGAGATATACATGCAACAGCCAGAGGGATTTGTCATCAAGGGTCTTAAAGACAAAGTCTGCAAGTTGGTGAAATCTTTGTACGGTCTTAAATAGGCTCCCAAGATATGGCATAAGAAATTTGACAAAGTTATAAGGTCAAATGGCTACATGGTCAGCGAGACGGACAAGTGTGTTTACACGAAGTTCGCTGATGGAAGAGGTGTGATCGTTTGTCTGTACGTGGACGACATGCTTATCCTATGTACGGATATAAGCTGTGTCACGGAGATAAAAAAATTCATCTCGAACAAGTTCAGTATGAAGGACTTGGGAAAAGCTGATGTGATCTTAGGGATCAAGATCATCCAGACAGACACTGGACTAGCTTTATCACAGTCTCATTATATTGAGAAGATGATCACTCGTTATGGGTATCGGGATCTTTCAGGGATCGATACGCCATACAGGTGTGATCTGAAGCTGAAGCCTAATTCAGGGAAAAGCGTCAGGCAGCTGGAGTATGCAAGCATAATCGAAAGTTTGATGTATGCTACTACTGCCACAAGGCCTGACATAGCTTTCGCCATGGGAATGCTGAGTCATTTCACGAGCAACCCAGGTGCTGAACATTGGAAAGCTGTGAAACAGGTTATGAGATATCTCAAGAAGACTCAGACATATGCACTGTACTACAGCGGAGATCCGTCGGTAGTGGAAGGCTTCAGTGATGCCAGCTGATGCTCAGAGGTGGAGAGCGAGAGGTCCACAGGTGGATTCATTTTCACAATGGGTGGAGCTGCTATATCGTGGAAGTCGAAGAAGCAGACTATGCTCTCGCGGTCATCCATAGAATCTGAGTTCTTTGCACTTGATACCGCAGCCGAGGAAGCATAATGGCTTTGGAAGCTCATATATGATCTTCCAGTGGTTGGGACGCAAATACTGACGATACCGATATACTGCGACAACCAGGCGACTGCGACGGTGGCATCAAATGACCTCTTCAACGGGAAGAAGAAGACTGTGCGGTTGAAGCACATTGCAGTACACGATCTTATCAAGAGAGGTGTTATTACAGTGATTGATGTTCGGAGTCAGGAGAACCTGGCGGATCCGTTCACCAAGGGCCTCAAGCGCCAGCTGGTCGATGACACAGCTTGTAAAATAGGTTTGAAGGCATTCTGATATTGTATTATTGTATTCCAACCATAAAGTTTTATACTAATAGTTCAAAGAGAAATCTACTAGGAATCTAGCTTTTGGTTCAAGGGAGGACCACTAATTGGAAGAATATCATGAACGGTGGGTTCATGTTCTATTGGGCATGGAGAGGTTATGGACCTACAACCACTGTTGTTTTCTGCGAAAAACGGATCCTGTGGGAAGGTTGGCTTAAATGCCTTAATGAGTTCTCAGGCACAGTGAATGCCTGGTGTGCTTTACAGGAAGCACGGTAGAACAGTACTACAAGGAGTGAAACTCGATGCTACTGTGGGGTAACTCTACCATGAGCTTTCCAGGCATGGGGTAATGCCTCGGCTTTGCTAGCCAAGTCACATCAGCGTAGCACCGCAAATAGGCAGTTAGCCTAATGTTGTATGTTAAAATAAAGAGGGGTGTAGTCAGCTCTACAAAAAGGAGGAGTTTCTCATGTTACAGTGGCACGACACCACGATGAGGTACCCGGTTTGGGATAAAGCCTCGGCCTTGCAAGCCATGTCGTTGCGGCGTAACACCGCAAGGGAGCCTAAGGCTTAATGTTGGATAGTTTGGTACTACAATGAGGCGGTTGTCTCATGCTACAGTAGTATGACACTACGATGAGGTTCCCGGTACGGGATAAGGCATCGGCTTTAAGCCATGTCATAGCGGCGTAGCACCGCAAGGGAAGCGCAAAGCGCTTTATGCCAAATCTCTTTATAATGAACTCACCTATAGTGTATGGACAAAGAGATATCAGGCCGTCTTTTGAGGGTAAATTTGTAGACGCCCAAAATTATATACTGAAACCAGGCTGGCACAGGACCTTTAATGTGTAACCAGAAGCACATGTAACTATATTGTGTGAGTGGAAAGAATTTCAGTTATGATGCAGAATTCAAGGCTTAGTCCATTCTTGTATTATAGTCTGTTGTTTGAACCATGCGAAAAGATTCAAGTCGTCACCGACATCTCTCCTAATGCATGATGGACAGTTACTGTGGGGAACACTTATACTCATATATAGAGATATGTGAAAGATTGTTGGGTTTTGGTCTTTTTTAAAGTGAATTTTAGTCCCACATTGGCTAGACCAAAGGACTTGTATCTCTATATATTAGCTTTGCTAGTTTAGAGAAGCACATGTGGTGTGGAGGTGCACATGGGTGTGCCATGTGGGGTTATTTTTCTAATGTAAAAAAAGGCTAAATCAACAATTGAAAGCATTCATGCTTTTTGCTCTTGGAAAATTTATTTCCATGGGAGCTAAGCCCCGTAGGGGCTTAGCGACTCGAACTTGGACTCGGACTCATGGGCTCATGAGGCGTAATGTGGCATTTTGTTGGTGCACTTTGCACTTAGCACGTCAACATCATCGCTAGACGCATAGTGCGCTTTAGTTGCGCGCGTGGCGCGCGTGGCGCGCGTGGCGCACGTTGCGCAAGTGGCACAAGGTGGCGCAGGTCGCGCAGGTCGCGCAGGTTGCGCAGGTTGCGCAGTGGCGCTAGGTGCGCAGTGCGCACAATGGCACAGGTTGGCGCAAGTGGCTCAGTGCGCAGTATGCAAGGCACGCAGGGTGCCAGAGTGGCGCAACTTGCTTCAGATCGTGCTTGTGCATGATCTAAGCGGTTACTGCATGTTCGGAGTGGTTATTACCACGACCCGAATGTTGTGCTAACCGGACAGTTGCTACTCGGGCCTATATAAGGTCTCCTCTCTCTCACAGGCAGAGTAATATATTATACAGAATACATTCAGAGAATCACAAAAAGTTTACAAGTGTTTCTTAACACAAGTAAACAGAGACTGTGAGAGAGAAGAGAAGCTTTGCACCAGCGTTGCTTTTGCACGGGAGTCCGTGTACGATCCGAGGAGTCAGAAGAGCAGAAGTGTTCCAAAGTTCTCCGATGAACTTGCTGGTTCCTGGAAGCTATTCGTATGGGGGCGAATATAGCTTTGAGCAACGATGATCATTCACCCCAGCAGGCCATCTTCCACCTTTCGCCTGTCATCCTTCTTCATTGCTGCCAGTAATTCTGATTGTATCTTCTTTTTAGAAGTACTACGATCGATTGCTGTGGATTACGAAATCTTTTTAGATTCTCGTAATACTAAAACGAGATCTTTTTAGATCTTCGTTAGACACTCGCAACCTTCCTAGAAGTGTTGCGTTGAAACATTGTTCTTTCAATTGTTTCATCTTCTCAGTTTTCCGTCGAAAAATTGTGCCCCGGCATTAACATATATTCGACACGATCTACAACAATGGAGCTGGGGCAGGTTTCCTTATCTGGCGGTTAATGGTCGAAGGCATGGAAGAATACAATGATGATTTAGGATTCGACGACCCCGGGGAAAAGCCTTCAATCGATAGGCTGGTAAAGGATCAGTCGTGTCGGCTTGAAGCGTTGCGGCAAGGGAAGGATTGGGCTAGGAGTGGTCTCAATAAAATCTGCTAAATTCTTGTTTTCCCTACTGTTTGTAGTTGGCTAAGAATATCTCCTCCTTTACGTGTCCACCTTGTGTCATATATATATATAGTGCTTTCAATTTTCAAATTAATGTGGTATAGTTTCCTACTAAGATGAACAAGGGCAAAGAAAGATCTTGGTGTTACTGATTTTATGATAACTGTTGTGTTGGTTGTTCCATACAGTTATTACTGAAGGTTCTATTAAAGACAACTACTCTATTCTATTGAACAGAACATATTCACAGCTAACAATATTTGATGAAGGATTTATCAAGATGTTGACATGCATCCAATTTTAGATTTTACTTAGGTAAGCTTGTGATTTGCCGATTGTATTTTGTAATTCCAACTTGTTAGTTTTTGCGTTAGTTGTCTTTAAAGAAACAAAGGAGGGAGAATTTATTCTTCTAAAAGAAAACAGTTTTGAGTGTTTTTTTGTGAATTGGTACTTCGATCAACACAAAATATAATTACTATCAATAAAAGTTCATTAAACAAGGCGAGCAACGTTGCTTTATTACATAGGGAGGAGAGGAGCCATAAACTGCCTTCCTCTCAGTTTTGCAATATTACAAGATACTTATTAGCACATGTTGCTTCTATATATGTTTAGTTTAGAGCCCCATTTGAAGTTGTTCATTTGCCGCAGCCGCAGTCCACGCAGGTGCAGTTGGTGCCGCACTTGCACTTGCCGTCGTTCTCGGCACCGAACTCCACGATTTCCTCGATGAAGCTGCAAGATAATTAACAATAATAGAGATATTAGTAAGAATTATGAAGTCACAGTTCATGAAAATATATAGTTTGGTAACGGGATTTTGCTGAATGTATGGTAGAAAATTACGTCTTCTCCTCGATCACAGCACCATAGCTGTTTCCCTTCTTCCTGCAAATACCAAATTAACTAGGTTAGTTATTGCACAAAACTAACCACTAAAGGTGGAATATTGTTGAACAAAAATTAAGCTATTGTGAAATGAAAATTTAGTAAGCTAGTTATACAACCATGCATGATTCTTCCTCTCAGTGAATGATTTGACAATCTAGAGGTATCAGTTCCGGAAGTATAAAAGTATTGCCTTTCAACTTTGCATCTGTAACAGTTGGACACTCTTCCTTCTTTAAAAATAGAACAATGAAATGGGCTAAGAACCTTTTCTTTGGATGTTTGTTTAAGCAGAATTTTAATTACACAAATTTTTTTATATTTATATTTTGACGTATGTTTTTATATATTTTACTTAGAAATAGTATATATTTTCTTTACTCCCTTTGATAGAAACATAAATACTTCAGTCCAAACTAGATTTTGAGTGAAGGGTGATGCAAAACATTGAAATAAGCAAATTTTTTAAAAAAAGCGCCAATTTGGTTTGGCCTCCCTGCAACTTCTCGCAAATATTGGCTTAGGGTTACACGACTAATCAACTCTATTACAAATTTCTAAAGATTAAGTATGGTGTAATTAAAAACAGTACAACTATGCTAGCAACTTTGTTATTATTTTTAAAATAAAAATGATAAGTGAATCGACACGACACCAGAATTAGTTAACAAACTAGTAAACTTGGCCAGCATATGGTTCGGCATAGGGGCGGATACATAAAATAAATCTATGGTGTGCTACAACAGATTTGGATGGACCAGAGGTTAAATTAAAAATTAAAAAACATGGAGAATGAAAGTGAATTTTTTTTGGGGGGGAGGTGCAGCTATATGCTGGATCCGCCCTCGTTCAGCATGGGGTAAAGTGCATTTAAACCCTCCTTAGATGTCACAAAAATACAAATAAAGACTCGCTGATCCGAAAAACCCAAAAGGTTACGAAAATGCTCAAATCACCCCCTCCGCTAACTTTTCTGTTAACGGGTATTAAAATGGAGTTGTTTTGACCATTTTACCCCTGGGCTATCTAATATTAACTTGTTAAAAACGGTTAGTTCTAAAATTATTTTGTTAAAAACGGTTACACAAAAATACTTGTTAAAAAGTGGATAAATATTAACAAAGGAAAAATGGTCTTTGCTAGTAAAATTATTTATTAAATTTATTTTAATTAATATTAACTTGTTAAAAACGGTTAGTTCCGTCAAAAAAGTGGATTAATATTATTTAAAATTATTTTGTCTTAAATTATTTATTATTTAACAAATATATAAATATTTTTGGGAAAAACAAAACAGATAAATACAAAAAAAAAATCAATTCTTAAAAAAATAGAAATGATGAAAAACTGGAAAAAAAATACCAAATAAAAAACAAAAAAATACTATTAAAATATGGAAAAAAATAAAAATAGACAAAATATTCCAAAAAACAAAAAAATGAGGATAAATCTTAAACAATGAAAAAAGACAAAAACAAAAACAAAAACTATACAAATTTGAAAATAAAAGTCACTCTTAAAAAACTAGAAAAGATTATTAAAAAGATGAAAAAAAAAATGAAATAAGAACTAAAAAATGGAAACAAAAAATAAAATATTAAAAAGATTATTAAAAATAACCTCTCGTTCTTAAAAAGATAGAATTCTCATGCTTGACGTCATTTTCGAAAATAAATGTTCATAATCTAAATAGTAGGTTTTCATCTTAAATTTTTTCTGGAAAAAAAAATCTTTTAACAAATGTCCGGTTAGTCCTGAACTATCCAACCATTTAACTTAGGGCATGTTTGGTAAACCGTATTTGGAGCTAGATAACTGTAACTAATATTATATTATTTAATATTTTATAATTATAATCTTAATTAATAATTATAATCTTAGTTAATAATTTATTAATTACAATTTTATTATAATATTAATTAATAATAATTTAATCATAATTATAATTATAGTTAATATTTTATATATTATAATAATTTTAATTAACAATTTAGTAATCATCATTATAATCATCATTATAGTCTTACTTAATAATTTATTAGTCATGACTATTATCGTAATTATTTATTTATTAATTCTAACCAAAATTGTAAATCTTGGTACAAATTTATTTTCATCACATGTATTACTTAAACAAATAACTTAAATATTACTAAACGTGTCAAAAATTTAAAAATAAATTGTAAAACATGTATGTCGAAGCATGGTCCGGTTTCTCATCCTCCCATAGTAAAAAATTACAAGAATTTGTTGAAAAATTTGCACTCTCGTAGAATCATCTTCCAGGATTTGTTGGTGTCAATAAAGTTTTCAATGGGCTAATTAATCCACAATAGCAATAAATTGTTCTTCCATAATTTCTATTTGGACGTCTTGAGAAAAAAAAGGAATAAGTAGAAAAAGCTTCAAACATTACATGAGAGCAAATAAGTAAAAAAAAATGAAATATAAAAAAATTTTGCAGTTGGATTTGAGATCTGTAGGTAAAAAAAAGCTTCAATACATTAAATGAGAGTAAATAAGTAAAAAAAAAAGGAATATAAAAAAAAATTAAATATTATTTTTTCTTCCAACCAACCGGTTAAAAAATAGAAAATATAAAGCTTAGGTTTTATGTTTCAAACAAACATTCTTATATATTGAGAATCAAAGAGAGCCAGCTGCAGCCACAATGTAAGCATTAGGGGTATTTTGGGTAGTGCACATTTTTTTTTTCCAAAATATGGGCTCTAACGGCAACTTTTAACGTCATTTTGACGGAAAGGGGCTTTCCGAGCAAAAACGGTTTTGCGGGAGGTGCAAACTGCTTAAATTTTCTAAAAGGTCTTATTTTGCGAACGAGGCAACTCTAAGGAGGGTTTAAATGCACTTTACCCTTCAGCATGCTTAGACATGCAAGAGCTAGCGAGGGATGGAATATATACTTAGAGCATCTCCAACCCTATTGTGAGTTTGGAAAAAATAGTTGCCACATAGGAATGACAAGTTTTCTTTTCAAAAGTACTTCTCTAATATAAATGTGAAATAAAGTATGTAGTTGATATGACAAGGACATGGCAAAGACAATGTGAAGTTGGTTGTCTAGATGTAGACAATGTTCTTCACATTGATTTTATGTCCACATCATCGATTGTGCATAAAAATGTTTATAAAAAAAAATGTAGAAGAGTAGAAGTTGTCTTGGAAGTTGTAAAAATATATTTTGTATTGTATTCTCAATACTTTTTCCTTGGAGAAGACTTTTCAAACTTATTATCTTTTGTGAATATAATCTTGCCACCTATAGAAGACATTGTCTTGTGTCTCTTGCCAACTAATAATCACAACACAAAACAAGACAATAGTGTTGGAGATGCTCTTACGGGCAATTGGTCTTGTCAGCACAGTCGCAGTTGCCGCAGGTGGACGACATGGTGATATTAGCTTGAAGGGAGAAGGAACAAGAAGCTCTTGGAGATTTTCTTTTGCTGCTTGCCTGGGATGGCCTAGAGCTTGATGGTTTGGCCGGTATTTATAGGGAAGATACGCTCAATTGTGCAATGGCTTGGAGATGTGTAGTCAGTGCGCGGGTCGCGTACGCCACCACATTTTGTGTTGCGTGCCGGGCACACGCCTCTATGAGGGAATCTTAGATAATGAATGGTGGGGGCTGATCTTATGGGTGGTGGATTGCATGGACCTCTCGTGTCAATTCCTCCCCAAAGATGAGTACAAACGGGCTACGTATTGATAAGGGATGCCATTGCGTGTTGGTCGGAATTACTGTCGTCTACAATGCCTTGGGCCGTCCTATTGACTTAAAATGGTTTTTTTTAGGAAAGCAAAATGGAAAATGAGAGAAACTATTCTACCACAGGAAATTTTTAGTTTTACTTCATGTTTCAAAAGTGTTCATCTCCAACACGTGTGTGTGTGAACACTCCAACACGTGTGTGTGTGTATTGGGTTTCGGTTTCTTCAGGTAATCTGACACATGAACCCGGGACCAATTCGATTTTTGATCAGGTTCAAATATTTTAGCCCAAATTCGAGTCCGAATCCGAGTATCTTCAACCCTAACCCAACCTATTAACGGATTAATCTGATCGGGCTCGGGTTTAGCCCGTCCGAGTTGCACCTCTACGTGTGCATCAACTCTTCCAGCCACATGAAGCCACAGAGATCCTAAATATCAGCCTAAATGAAAGGGATGAAGATGATTGATTACTGCAGACAAAGACACATAATGGTAGATTCTTTGCAAAATCCTTATATGAATAAATTCGACATAGTCTCCCATCAAAAGAAAAAATAAAAATTATATATATATATATATATATATATATATATATATATATATATATATATATAAACGGTTTCTTCGGGTAACCTGACACATGAACCCGAGTCCAATTCGATTTTTTATCGTGTTTAAATATTTTAGCCCAAATTCGAACCCGAACCCCAGTATCTTCGACGCTAACCCAACTTATTAACGGATTAATCTGATCGGGCTCAGGGTTTAGCCCGCCCGAGTTGCACCCTTACTTGTGCATCAACTCTTCCAACCCCATGAAGCCACAAAGATCCTAAATATCACCCTAATGGAGATGATTGATTACCACAGACAAAGACACTTGATGGCAAATTCTCGGCAAAATCCTTATATGAATAAATTCGGCATAGTCTCCCATCCTCGTCAATGAACAATCAAATCAACTTGAGTTGGAAACGCAAATGGAAAGTCCCAGGTTTGGCTTCCAAGATCTCTCACTTTATTTGCATATTAGCTCATGAAGCTCTTGAGAACGGCCATCGGGAAACATTTAAGGTTAATCGAAACGTCCGGTCCGTTCGCCGCATCTAGGAAGAAACTTATGAACACTTTTTTCTCCATTGTCCAACTGCTAAAGCAATCTGGTTCGCCTTCTCAATTAGACTTAGAGGTTGGTTAGCAATTCGACAAACGGAAAAAATTCGGGACGACAAAAATGCAAGTATAAATCGGCACAATTCAAGTAAAATACGTTAAAAAAAGGGTCACATATTCGTCAAATAAAAATCTTGAGGTTAGAAACTTCAGATACTTAAATAAGTTGTCAAATTTGATTAATTAAACATGTTTCCATCACGTTTTCTGGTCAAATCTTTTCAATAATTCATACGAAAAACATCCAAAATTTTACATGCTTAAAATTTACATACTACTTTGAATCTGTCAAAAGTACGCAAGTATTATACGTTTCTGAAAGATACGAAAACATTTGCATATAATGCGAGTTTTATTCGGGTGATTGCTAACAAGGACTTAGAGTAGACGACTGATATAAAATAAATGAGATTCTCAACTCTTGGCTTTCCAGTTCTGAATCACTCTAGATATTTCGTATGGGAGCTATCCTAATATAGATAATCTAGGAATCCAGATGCAATCTGAATTTTAGGAAAGTAGATTTACATATCTCTAAGATCATATTATCTGCCTCCAACTTATGTGCATCCTACGAACATGGAGAAACTCAAGACCTAAAATGACTACAACAACTGAAACTCAATACACCCCCACACCCCCACAAAATGCGACACTCTTAATATTAATGTCGATGGTGCCACTTCATTCTCTAACTTCGCTTCAGCTACAATAGCAATGGATCACAGAGGCAGCTTTATCGCAGCATTGGATGAGAAAATGGAATACATCTCCAAGTGGGTGACCTCTCACATAGAAGACGGCCTTGTAGAACTGGAAAAGCCAGTCATAGTTCACGGAGTTTGGGCTATCAAACAAGAACAAGGACTTTAATCCTTCTCAACGAGACACATTCTATAAGTATATATTCGACACGATCTACAACAATGAAGCTGGGGCAGGTTCCCTTTATCTGGCAGTTAATGGTCGTAGGCATGGAAGAATACAAATGACGATTTCGGATTCGAAGACCCCGGGAAAAGCCTTCCATCTATAGGCTGGTAAAGGATCAGTACTTCAGTAGTGTCAGCTTGAGGCGTGCGGCAAGGAAAGGATTGGGCTAGGAGTGGTCTCAAGAAAATCTGCTAAAGTCTTGTTTTCCCTACTGTTTGTAGTTGGCTAAGAATATCTCCTCTTTTAATTGTCCACCTTATGTTATATATGGTGCTTTCAAGTTTCAAATTAATGTGGTATAGTTTCCTACTAAGATGAACAAGAGCAAAGCAAGATCTTGGTGTTACTGATTTTATGATAACTGTTGTGTTGGTTGTTCCGTACAATTATTACTTATTTACTTAGGGTCTGCTTGGATTGAGGGTTAAAAGGGTTAAGTGAGGGGATGTTAAGTGAAGGGAAAATAAAACCATACTTGGTTTGAGGGTGGAGGTTTAGGAGGGAGGGTTATAGAGGGTTAAGTGAGGGTTTATTTCACCATCTTTTGTCTATTTTTTTAACCCCCCAAATCGGAGGGTTAACGAGGGTGATTGAGGGGTTTTGTTTAAAAAGTCATAAATGTCCCTTATTTGTTTATAAAATATCATAATTTTTTTCTTTATTTTTTTTTTGTTCTCAACATGTTAATCCGTAGTTTCTTAATTTGTAAAGATATTTTGACAAGTTCTAATTAAAATTTCAATCAAATTTAATTTTATGACATGTGTAATAAGGTTATTTTGGTAACTATCATATTTTTATTAATCACCCTCTCACTTAAAACCTCCAATCCAAGCAAGAGTTATTAAACACCCCCTACTTAACTCTCCCTCCAATCCAAGTAAGGTTCTATGTATTGACTCTACTCCCCCTCGCTTAACTCTCCCTCATTTAACCCCACTTAACGCTGCTTATTTTTTTCCCCCTCAATCCCAGCAGACCCTTAAGGTTCTATCAAAGACAACTACTCGCTTCTATTGAACAGTACATATTCACAGTTAACAATATTTGATGAAGGATTTATCAAGATGTTGACATGCATCCAATTAACGACTGAGATAGATTTTAGCCTAGGTAAGCTTGTGATTTGCTGATTGTATTTTGTAATTCCAACTTGTTAGTTTTTGCGTTAGTTGTCTTTAAAGAAACAAAGGAGGGATAATTTATTCTTCCCAAAGAAAACAGTTTTGAGTGTTTTTTTTGTGAATTGGTACTTCGATCAACACAAATATAATTACTATCAATATAAGTTCATTAAACAGGGCGAGCAACTTTGCTTTATTACATAGGTAGGAGAGGAGCCATAGACTGTCTTCCTCTCAGTTTTGCAATATTACAAGCACCCACAATCACAGACACACAGACATACACATCCAGGTTTTCTGAACACAAGTACACAACAAGATACTTATTAGCACATGTTGCTTCTATATATGTTAAGTTTAGAGCACGATTTGAAGATGTTCATTTGCCGCAGCCGCAGTCCACGCAGGTGCAGTTGGAGCCGCACTTGCACTTGCCGTCGTTCTCGGCACCGAACTCCACGATTTCCTCGACGAAGCTGCAAGATAACAACAATAGAGATATTAGTAAGAATTATGAAGTCACAGTTCAACTCTAAAACTCCATAACTCCATAGTGGTTCATGAGAATATATAGTTTGGTAACGAGAATTTGATGGATGTAGAGTGGAAAATTACGTCTTCTCCTCGATCACAGCATCATAGCTGTTTCCCTTCTTCCTGCAGATACCAAATTAATCAGGTTAGTTAGTTGTATCACAAAACAAAAATTAAGCTATTGTGAATTGAAAAATCAAGTAATCTACTATATATGTTGATATAACCATGTATGATTCTTCCTCCCAGCGAATGATTTCACAATCTAGAGGTATATATCAGTTTTGGAAGTATAAAAGTATGGCCTTCAACTTTGCATCTGTAACAGTTGGATACTCTTACTTCTTTAAAAATAGCAACAATAAAATGGGCTCTGAACCTTTTTTTGGATGTTTGTTTAAGCAGAATTTTAATTACATAAATTTTCTTATATTTAGATTTTGCACATATATTTTTATATATTTCACTTACAAATACTATATATTTACTTTACTCCCTTTGATAGAGAGATAAATACTTCAGTCCAAACTAGATTTTGTGTGAAGGGTGAAACATTGAAATAAGCAAAAAGAAAAGAAAAAAAGAGAGCCAATTTGGTTTAGCCTCCCTGCAACTTCTCGCAAATATTGGCTTAGGGTTTACATGACTAATCAACTCTATTACAAATTTCTAAAGATAAGCGAATATGTATGGCGTAATTAAAAACAGTACAACTATGCTAGCAACTTTGTTAATACTTTCAAAAGAATAATGATAAGTGAATCGACTCGACACCAAAAATTAGTTAACAAACTAGTAAAATTGACCAGCATATGGTTCGGCATCAAGGGGCAGATACAAAAACTGAAGCTAGAGTGGACTACGACGGATTCGGATGGATGAGAAGTTATGAAAAATTTAAAAATAAAAAATATGGAGAAAAAAAGAGTGATTTTTGTTGTTGTTGGAGTGCAGCTATATGCTGGATCCGCCCATGTTCGGCATGCAATAGACATGCAAGAGCTAGCGAGGGACGGAACATGTACTTACGGGCAATTGGTCTTGTCAGCGCAGTCGCAGTTGCCACAGGTGGACGACATGGTGATATGAGTAGCTTGAAGGGGAAAAGGAACAAGAAGCTCTTGGAGATTTTCTTTTGCTGCTTGCTTGGGATGGCCTAGAGCTTGACGGTTCGGCCGCTATTTATAGGGAAGATGTGCTCAATTATGCAATGGCTTGGAGATGTGTAGTCAGTGCACGGGTCGCGTACGAAACCACATTTGTGTGGCGTGCCGGGCACACGCCTCTAGGAGGGAATCTTAGATAGTGAATGGTGGGGGCTGATCCTTTGGGTGGTGGGGATTGCATGGACCTCTCATGTCAATTCCTCCCAAAGATGCGTACAAATGGGCTACGTATTGATAAGGGATGCCATTGCTTGTTGGTCTGAATTGCTATCGTCGACAATGCCTTGGGCCGGCCTATTGACTTAAAATGGCTTTTTTTTAGGATGGAAAAATGGAAAATGTTGTGATTTGGATAAACCCAAATGTGGATGTCCTTATCCATATCCACAACAACTTCAATACTTTTGCTCTATATATGTTAGCAATGAGAAAGCTACGTACACATTCTTTCTGGCTATCAATATTTTTCTCTTTCTATATTATTTTCACAATACGTTATCAGCACGATCGCTTGAGGAATTTCAGGCCACCACCGAGAAAGATCAAAGATCAGAAAATTGGATTGAACAATCCATCCAGGTTCATAGATTACGTAAATATTTTTCTTTTGATAAGAATTTTGTGCTATGATTTGAAATCCAAAATTGATATTGTGATTATTTTATTAAAATGGCAACGATTTATTCCTGACCATAGCTAATACATTTTTATCCTGGTATAACGCTTATGAATGATATGTTATTGGATATACAAGAAATAAAATACTCCATTTTGTGCACGTTGAAGCAGTGGAATAAGTTACTTAGTCGATTATACATGATTCTGATGCTTCATAAAAATATGTATATTTTATTCCCTGTTGTTTGGATTGCACACCATTGATTTTTGGTTGACCATATATTTTATTTTGAAGAATAGTTTTTAGGGAAGGTTGCCTGGTTATTGTTCCTTCCAGGATGTGAAAACACATTCTATCGAACCTGCACCATAGTTGAGGCATTACCTAAAATAAAGAAAGTCAGGCCACACGGTTACACATGCAATATATATAATAAATACATATGATGATCATGAGTTAAAAAACTTCATTTATTCCTGTATCAATACTGTCAACTAGCTTTTTGTAGCTTCTTATGTTAACTGCATAATGAATCTCATCTAGATGCATGTATGCATGTCTGTTGCTTTAATAGATATCATCAGTGCTTCATATATTCTACTATAGTAGAACCATAACAGTGACAAACAAAGTCTTCCACAATAGCTTAAAATGTTGAAGGTAAAGTATCATCTATTGACAAGGTTTAATATATGAGACACAAACAGGTTACATAGTATATAAAGAGGTTCATGATTACATCAATTATGGTACATGCAGTTATTTGGTGTATGATTTTTTGAGCAATGTTGATGTTGTGACCTTTTGTTCTAGACTAGAGGTTGTAACCAGGCCCGGACTTAATACGAGGCCCATGAGGCAGTGGCCTCAGGCCCAAAATTTTAGAGGGCACTATTTTTTTAATATATATTGCTTACTCCACTATAGATAACCATGGCCCAACTAAGTTCTGTTCATTGGCCTGCTGCAGAGCAGCAAATAACCCAACGAAGAGCAACAAATGGTCCAACGGATCCGCAATGTTTTCTAAGTAAGGAATAGATTTTCTTCTTTTTTTTAGGTTTTTTAGAGTATGTGGCCATCTGCTTGGAGACTTTGGAGTTTTTTTATTTCAATATTTGAATGGACTCACAAGTCACAAGTCTCACATAGGGTCGGTTGCTCCTTTTTGAAGCAAGGAAAAGACTCATCCCTCCCTTTCCCTCCATAACACATGTGAGTCTTTCTTACTTTCATTTTTTTGTATATAATAATATAAATTGTTGTAAGTTTTATAAATTATTAATATTTTTTAAGGTGAAGTATGTTCTAATTATTTTTTTAATTTATTAATATATATTTTCCTCCAAAGTCGTGTTCTAATTGTATTTTTAGAGGTTTTTATAGAGGAAACTTATGTGGTCAGCTCCTGGAGTTCCTAAAAGATCTACAGTTCCAAGTCCCTCTACATAAGGTGAGCTTTGTAATTTATTAATATATTTTTGTATAAATTGTTGTTGATTATCTTTAATTCTTTATTTGTGGTTGACTAATTTATTAATTTTTTTTAGTAATTTGATTACATAGTTATTCCTACTAAGATTGAAATCAACTAATAGAAAAATTGAGAAAGAAAATATTTGTATATTTATTGTTGCTTGTTTATCATTAATTATTATTATTTATTGAAAAAATTATGATAATGTCATTTGATTGCATAGTATCGTATCCATATTATCAAATTGAAATGTCATGTGATATATTGTTATAATAAGTTTTTTTTTCTATGCAATAACAACAATAAGAACAAAATTTTTATTTCAAAATTAATAAAAATAAAAAAATAATATATAAAAATATGTATAAATGTATTAAATATATTATTTTATTTTTAATATTATTTTGTTTTTCGAAAGCAAGAACTCAACAAGAAAACAATTTAGGGATTTTTTTTATTAATATGAACGTTAAGATTTGAGGGCATCACTTTTAGAATTCGCCTCAGGCATCAAAAATTGAAAGTCCGACACTGGTTGTAACAAAACAAAATCGTCCCTGGTGGACGGATCGACTATTAGGATGTCCCAGAGCTGTATAAGATTGACTTAGACAGGGATCAACGAAGAAAAACAATTGGAACTATGGTTTTAAATTTATTAGTAAAAATATTATAGGAGATGAGTTCTAGAATTCGATCGACATTTCTGAATGTGATATCATTCATATCAAATTTGTTTCCTACATTTGTTACTGGTGTTTAATCTACATGTGTCAAGTGAGTCACACAAGGAATATGTGATGAGAACAACTTGATGCCTTTATTGTATATTGAATTTGCTTCTTATCAGCTTCTTTTTGGCATTATAATCAAATGTTAATTTGAATGAGGTTTTGATGGACACATAATTTGGTGTCGACTTGATTCTATAATTTTATTTTCTCTAATTGTTTGTAATATTACAACTTAATGTACAAGATCCTCGAGCAAATTTCTAGAATTATGTTAAACAATTATACTATTAGAGATGTTGTCAATTTGTGATAATATGATGAGTAACATGTGGCTGATTTTAAATAGTTCAAGAAATGATATAATTTATTGTCAATATTTAGATTTATTATTGGATGATCTAGATTGAAATTTGTATGTGAAAACTGTGATATATGGGAATTTAAAAACTTGATCATTGTCACTCTGATATTATAAATGTGGACAAACTAAGAAAAAAAAAAGGATGGCACTTGAGATGGCCATGTTGTATCACGGTGCATTATGAATAGTTCATTACCAACTATGTTGCAAGTTTCCGAGGACAATATCCACACATGAATGTTACTTGTATATTATATATATTCTCCTAAAATGCAAATACTCAATTATACATCAAATAAAAAAATGCTAGTCTTGGCTTTACTCCTGTAATGATTGTCTTAAGCATTATGTCATTATTTTGATGTCTTTCACCTGATATAAGACTGGATTATGTGAAAAAAATGATAATTTTTATCATTTTGGCATAAGATAAGTTATTTGCATGCTTGAGTTTCGTACCACCCAATTGGGTGTATGCATGACAGATATTGTGCAGCATGTCCGGGGGAACCCAGTCGCCCGCAAATTATTTTTGCAGGTCGCAGCGGGTTGCTGGCCCCCGAAAGGCCATAAGTTTAATGTTGGTATTATAAGCTATCATAGAAGTGGAGCTCTATGTTTAGAATAAATTTCTATTGATTAATACCATTTTTCTTATAAGTATTGATAAATATATTGTCTAGAAAATGGAATTCATGGAATTTATAGTTGACAATACTTTAGAAAATAAAATAATAGTTGTTGTCTTATTGTCCTACAAAATTTCATAGATCTGAAGTTCTATATCTAAACCTAGTTATGGATTATGGGACACATAAATAATACAGAATTTTCTTTCTCCCCAGATGTCAAACCTTACCAAGTTGGAATTCCCTGCCCTAGAAGTTAACGAAAGTAATTATCTCGCTTGGAAATTAGATGCTAAGCTTCACTTTAGCTCCCTTGACCTGGTACACACACTGAGTACTCCAACAAAGCCGATTAGTCCAGGAGACAAGGCTAAAGCGACAATTTTTTTGCGTCGACATCTTCAAGCTGATTTGAAGAATGAGTACCTGACTATAGAAGATCCAAAAATTCTGTGGGAATCCCTGAAGGATAGATATGACCACCAGAAAGCAGTCATCCTCCCAGCATCGAGGAATGAATGGACCAATCTTCGTTTCCAGGATTTCAAGTCGGTATCTGAATACAACTCAGCTATGTTCAATATTGCATCGAGGCTTGAGTTGTGTGAAGAACCGGTTACCCAGGAGCAAATGATTGACAAAACCCTATCAACTTTCCATGCCACAAATATATTGTTGCAACAACAATATAGACAACAACACTACTCTAAGATTTCAGAACTCATCTCTGTACTCCTAGTTGTCGAGCAAAATAATAAGGTCTTCATCTAAAATCATAATACTAGGCCAACTGGAACACTAGCATTTCCTGAAGTGAATGCCAGTTACGGATATTCCAGAGGCAGAGGCAGAGGCAGAGGCAGAGGCAGAGGCAGAGGACGTTCTGGAAACTCTAGCAGAGGTGGTTACAGAGGAAGAGGGAAGCATGGTCACCCCAGCAGTGGTAGGCATACTGAGCCATGGAAAAAACAGAAGAAGCATATTCCAAACGAAGATCAAAAAAATGAAAATAATAGAGCACCAAGAGACACATGCTTCAAATGTGGACGTGAAGGCCATTGGTCCTGCACCTGTCGTGCATCCAAAGAAGTAGTGGCCAATTTTCAGAAAATCCAGAAGGAAACGAATGCCATTCTTGACATGGACAATGATGACCTCCTTGGTGACGAATTTGAGGCACAAGAGAATGCCAATATGACATCTGCAGATTTCTTTGGGGATGATTAGTCACTCCCTTTTTTTAGAGTAGCAAACGTTTTTATTTTTATTTTTAAAGACTATGTTGGTAGCTATTTAGACTGAGTCTTTGCATTTATGTTTTGAATTGTTAAATAATTAACACCCAACGTTGATTGGGTATTTATGTTCAATTTTGATTCTCCTCCAATAAATATTTCTAGAGACATGCAAATTTATGTTTTTTTTTACTTTAATACGACAGAATTCCCGCCGTTAGGGGGAGATATTAGAAGATAAATAACTTGTTCAAAGAGAACGTCGTGAATTTTCATTCTAGAAGAAATTTATGAATATCATCGTTCCAGAAGAACGTCGTAAAAATATCGTTTCAGAGAAGGTAGAATGACATTCTTTCTTCTTGAATAAATTAGGAGATATTATTCCTTACGTTTCACTACAAAGAATTATTATATGTTTACTCGATTATGCTGCATAAAATAGTTATACCAACTATGTATTTATAAGAATCAAATATAGGCCAAATAAGGTTATAAAGATTCAGCTCTCCAGAAGAAGAGACCGAATAATATACACACCCTAATGCTCTTGAAGAAGCAGCTCCTATCACGACCCGCACCCGGATATACGAGTACGAATACGTGGGCCACGCCCAGCCTACGTCGCAGTATCGGCGGTAGAGCGCTGTCAAGTACCCTATACTAACTACAACATCTAAAGATCCATAACTAGAAATGTACTCATGTCACATCACGAAAACTAAGGAAGATAAGACAAGAAATAATAACAATATCACTAGAACAACTAGAATCTACAAGGATCATATGAGACAAAAATAAAACAGAGAAAAATAATAACAAACTAATAACTACCAGACCTAGAACTCCTGAGAGACAACTCACGGTGAAGAATACCGATAACCACCCCAGCTAACAACATCCTGAAGTCCAATACTGAGGGCACAACTACTCCTAAAATTTTATCAACGTATCCAGTCAGGATGAAACGAGCAGAAATCTTAAATATCAGTTCTAATTAGACGATATTAAAAATATAGCAGTAAATAGAGAGAATATACAAAAAATCATGAAATATACATGTGAGTATCATGGCAAGGTAAGCTGTAAATCTAGAGCTAGAACAAGACAAGTAAAACTGATCATGGCATGTATAAGAATCAAGAATCATCTATCTAAGTGTGTGAGTACTAGTTTCAACATGTGGCCGGCTTGGGTATGCACACGGACTAATGATCTAGCTAATCATACGTGAAGTGTAGGATTGGCATTCACAAGGTCTACAAGAATAACAAGGTGGATAATGACCACACATCTACACTAATACTCTCCGTCCTCGACTAGTATAGTGGATCCAACCATGACACATCATGACACGCGATTCTCCAAGAGGGTAGCTAGCCTTCGCAGGAATCATGTCTATACAATGCACAAGGAACAAGAAAGACTTGCACAAGATATACCAAGGAAAGCGAAGAATAACATCTCATGACGGGATACAGAGAAATACCAATCCGTGTGAACAATGTGTCAAGAAAACAAGGGTATCTACACTAAATACAAGAAACATAAACGATATCATAAAACAGAATTATTATCAGAGAATGTACTCGCCTACGATGTGATGAATAAGTCGACTGAGTCCAAGAACAGTGCCTCGAGGACCTATAGGTGGAATACTGTATCAATATAAGGGTTTGGAAGTAAAATCAAGTCATACTAAGTCAAACTAGGACAAGGCAAGTCAAAGCAAGTCAACTAGGTCAATCTAAGTCAAGGGTTGACTTACAGTTGACTTTTGGTCAACTGGTCAACTCTAGGTCAAACTTGACTAACATTGACTAACAGTTGACTTTGGGTCAACTGATCAACTTTGGTCAAGTTCTAGTCAATTTTAGGCTACGATTGACTTCTGGTTGACTTTTGGTCAAAATAGTCAACTGTGGTCAACCAAGGTCAAAACTAGTCTAGCCTAGGTCAATGTTGATTCTACTTCGACGTTCAGTCAAAGCAGTCAACCATGGTCAAACAGGGTCAAGGATAGTCTCTATAAACATCTACAGGGTCAACACATTCAATTTCAGTGGTTGTGAAATCACTTGAATCGATTGATCTCAAAATACAAACAAAAGAGAGATTATAATAATAGAGTGAAAACCTACAGATGTTGTCGGATGGTGAAACAACCATTACCAACGTGTCCAGAATAGTCAAATTAGCTAAGATAGCCTATCCATAAGTCCAATTTGGACACAGGGGCAAAAAGGTAATTTTGGGTCAAAACGGTGTCCGTGTCGGACCCGCTTTGCACCGAAAAATGTGCCAAAATATAAGTGCACTAAACCTAACAAATTATATGTCCACGAATCCAGAATGACGATACGAACCCAACGGTATATCCAGAATTTGATTTCGATGACCCGATCTCTGATTGGTCCGTTGATCAGGACATTAAAATTCCAATTTACACGAAAAAGCGTGTCGTAGCCAATGTCCTCAAAACTCAGCAAATTATATATCAATGAGTCCAGAATGACGATATGAACTCAACGATATATCCCGAATTGGATTCCGATGAGCCGATCTCAAAATGACCCGTTTATCCGGATATTGGTATTCGATTTGCACGAAATGCGTGCCGGAACCAATGTCTACTAAAATCTAGCAAATTATATGTCAACGAGTCCAGAATGACGATACAAACTCAACGGTATATCCGAAATTGGATTCCGATGAGCCGGCGTCAAAAAGTTCCGTTGACCCGGACTTTGGGCCCACTTTGTACCGAAATGCGTGCCAAGGCCCACGTCCTCCAAATCTAACAAAATTTATATGAAAACGTGCCATAACGATGCCACGAGTCTACTGGTGGTGTCAGAAATTGAATTCGGAGTCCCGGGTTCAAAAATGAAATTTTATAAGTGCTAAATTAAGAATTCGGACAGCTAACTTTGGCGTCAAATTCGACCAACCAAACGTGCTCACAATAAAACAAAACTTGAGAGGAAGGAAGAGGGTTATACCAGCTTCGTATAGGAACCAGTAGCACGCCAGACGGAGCTGCGATGTAGGAGATATGAACCGACGAAGTTGGCTCCACAAAACTGTCCAAAAATTACACAATTTAAAACGTCAACTTTGTGGCCGGTTTTGATGTATCAAACGACAAAATTAACGGACGAAACTTGATAGGAGTGAAGGGGTATATACCGAGATTGAGACGAAGTGAAGAAATCGTCGATCCAACGGTCGAATTGTCCAGACAATTAGCACGAAGTTGCTGAGACGAGGCAAACTTTCTAAATTTTGAAATCGCGCGTCACGGTGAGATTTCGTCCAAAATGCACCAATCGCCCGTGTATCGCGCCGGGGAGGAGGGCCCTGCCCAGGGGGTTCGTCGGAGCTTCTCCGGCCGAGGGGTTGCCACGCAGTGGTCGTGCGACGGCGCGGCAGCGCGCGACGGCGGCCCGCACACGCGTGCACTGTGTGCGCTGCTGCTGCGTGCGGCTACTGCTGCATGCTACTGCTGCATGCTGTGTTGTTGGAGGGCTGCGCTGCCTGGGCGGCGGCGATGCGGCTAGGGCGGCAGCGGTGCTACGGCAGCGGTGGGGTGCTCGGTGGTTGAGGTGGTGCGGGAATGATGGTGGTGGTGGTGTAGTTGTAGAGGTGATGAGCTTGGTGATGATGATGAAGTAGTGAAGAGGAGGAGATGGAGAAGAACATGAAGAAAAAGATGAAGAAGAAGAGTGAAGAGAAAGAAAAAGTATGGAAGAGGGGAGGGCTGTCATATGGGTGAAGGGGAGTGCTGATGGGAGAGGAGAGATGGTGTGTGGGGAGTGAGTTTAATAATGGGAGAGAGAGAGGGATATTATGTGGGTGTGTGTACATTACATAGAAAGAGAGAGATGTTTAGAGAGAAAGTTAAGAGAGAGTGGGGGGGGGGGGTCGGCTGTGAGGGGAGTGAGGTGGGGTGTGTTTGTGTATAATAGGGGAGAGAGAGAAAGATATTATATATATATATATATATATATATATATATATATATATATATATATTTGAAATGGAGAGAGAGAATTAGATATTTGTATATAAGAGAGATATTTTGAGTAGAGAAAAAATGAGAAAATATCAGTGGGGTGTATAGGTAGACATGGTAGGGTCACACCAATTTGGATTGGGTGTTGGATCAAGTTGGACAAGCTTGGGGCCAAGATTTAATTAAAATAATAATTTCAAACCAATTAAAATCATGGATGGAATATGAGCACAAGGAAGGTCAAATCGGTGGCACGCAAGTGACACGTGCATAGTAGACTTAAAACAGGTCAGGGCCATATATTGGATCGACTGGATTTGTGAGCACCCTGAATTTCGGGTTGATTTTTTTATTTTATTTTATTTTTCGGATTGATTGGTTTTGATTAATATTTTATTTAATTATCTGTAAGTGTACTTTTTCATGCCAATGATGTTTGGAGTATCAGGGATGTTCAACTCTGGAAATCTTCTTCATGAGTTTTGGAGTGGACATGATTACCTTTATGACGGTATATAGTGTCCCATCCAAACTTGTTCCCTTGTGCTCTTTTTGCTTCGCTGAACTTCGGGTCAAATTAGACCGTTTGATCATTAATTGATTTTTCCCACTCTTTTCTTTGATCATTTTTAGCACGTTACCGTGACTTTTAATTTTGGAGCGCAAGACCAGTCAGTTTCTTGAAACCAACTCCTCATTGATGATCTACTCGAGACGCTCGTCACCCATGACCTTCGTGTCCCACTCAGACACGTCATTTTGTGCTCCATTTGATTCGCACAACTTTCCTGACACGTGACCCGATTTTATTTCACTCCACGGCGTCATATTCATTTTCCAACTTGATTTGTGGGTCCCCTGTCGACCAAAACCTGTCCGCCCCAACTATGGACATAGCCCACATTGAGCCTACTATCCGTCCGCCACTTGTGTCCCATTTATTGGAATCCCCATGTGCTACTTATTTATCCATGATCATCAACGTCTATTTTTTAATTCAATTATTGCTCAATGTCTGATTCTGACCCAATCCGGCTCCACCGAGCCCAGTCCAGCTCCATGTTGCCCTCCATCGGGACACCCTCATTTTTTTGCCCAAAATTTTTGATTATTCTTTCTACCTATTTTTCTATATTTATCGGAATATTCCATTGAATTAAATCCATTGGGATTTACCTATTTTTTCCTATGTTCAATCTAACCATTGAATTCTCCATGTAATCCCAACCATCAATTCTCCCCTAACCCCTAGCAGCCACATATGGCCGGCCCTAGCAATTTTGGAAAGAATCTTTCTCTCTCTCTTATCCTCTCATTTATTTTACTCAACATTATCCTATTCTCTCTCTCTCCTCCCTATCCTTTTCATTTCAAACAAAAACAACAAAACCAACTACATCAAAACCGACAGCATCATCTCCTTCCTCCCTTGGCCACACCCCGACTCCCTGGCCAGCCGACCCCCTCCCTGGCCACGGCTCCGGCCACCCTGGCCGAGCCCCCTGGCCGGCCAGTCCACAGCTCCTCCCTTCCTTTCTTCCTCTTCCTTATTGACTAAAGCCGCCACCACCATGCAACGCCATCACCTCCTCCTCCGCTGACACCCCGCCGCGTGGTCGTTGCCCCCTCGTCGACCGACCACACCCTGCCATCGTCGTCGCCATGCCCGGCCAGGGCAGCTCTCGCACAGCCGCGCACAGCAGTACACGAGTGCAGCCATGGGCGCACGTCGGCGCACATGCATGGCGCCACTGCCGGCGCCACCGTCGCCGTGGACGCCGTGGTCGTAGCCCCCCCGCATCGGGCGAACTCCGGCGACCCCCCCGGGTCAGCGTCTTCTCCTCCAGCGCGACGTATAGGCGATTCGTGCGTTTTGCACGACGTCCCGTCGTGACGCGCGCGAAATGAAGTTCATTTTGGCGCCCCGTCGTAGCGACTTCGTGCACGTTTCCCGGAGATTCGACCGTTGGATCGGCAATTTCTTCTCTCCGTCGCAATTTCGGTATATCCACCTTCGCTCATGTCAATTTTCGTCCGTTAATTTTATCGTTTGATACACGAAAACCGGCCACCAAGTTGACCGTTTAAATTATATTAAATTTAGACAGTTTTGCGGGGCCAACTTCGTCAGCTTGTATCTCCTCCACCGCAACTCCGTTTGGCGTGCTACTAGTTCCGGTGCGAAGCTGGTATAACCCTCTTGCTACCCCTTCAGTTTCGTTTCGTTGTGAGCTTGTTTGATTGGTTGAATTCGACGCCAAAGTTGGCCGTCCGAATTCATAATTTCTAACTTGTAAAATTCCATTTTTGAACACGGAACTCCAGATTTTATTTCTGACACCACCATTAGATTCGTGACGTCGTTCTGGCATGTTTTTATATAAAATTTGTTAGATTTGGAGAACGTGGGCCCGGGCACGCATTTCGGTACAAAGCGGGTCCCACTTTCTGGGTCAACGGGACTTTTTGAGATCGGCTCATCGGAATCCAATTTCGGAGATACCGTTGAGTTCGTATCATCATTCTAGACTCGTTGACAGGTAGTTTGCTGAGTTTTGAGAACCTTGGCTCCGGCACGTATTTTTGTGTAAACCGGAATCCTAAGTTCTGGTCAACGGGCCAAATTGAGATTGGGTCAACGGAATCCAATTATGGAGATACCATTGGGTTCGTATCGACATTCTGGTTTCGTGAACATATAATTTGTTATATTTTATAGACTTGTTTTCTTACACGTTTTTCGGTGCAAAACGGCTCCGACACGGACACCGTTTTGACCCGAAATTATCTTTTTGCCCTTGTGTCCAAATTGGACCGATGGGTAGGCTATCCTAGCTAATTTGACCATTCTGGACACGTTGGCGATGTTCATTTTATCGTCCGACAATGTTTGTTGATAATTTCTCTGAGTTTAACCTTTTTATAATTAAATAATAATTAATTCATATAATGTTCGTATTTCGGGATTAGTACAACGAAACTGAAATCAGCCAATTCCAGTGATCTCACATCGCTGAAATTGACAAGTTGGACACGTGGATCACTATAATAAGATTATCAACCTTACCGATAATCTCCTTATCTCGATTTGCGTGTCGTAAGTTTCGACGTACAAATAACGAAGTACACTTTATATTAGACTAGAATTGACCCAGTTTGACCAGAGTTGACCAGTTGACCCAAAGTCAACTATAAGTCAACACTTGACCTACTTTGACTAGATTATTGACCGGAGTCGACCTAGAGTTATTTTGACTTAGAAGAACCTAGAATAATGTAGATTGATTATAGAGATTCATTATTACAACTTGAACACCTTGTAACATGTGTTGCTTTAAATAGGGCTCTGTGGCTTCAGTGGGACCCCCCCTATACTTATCAGCTGTTCAGGTTATCGAGGCGAGTACATTCTCTGATCATTTCATATCTTACTTAGAATTGTTTCCTGCAGTAGATTACTTTACTTGTACTGTCACGTTGGTCACACGGATTGGTACTATATGGATCCCTTCTTGAGATATTATCCTTAGGAAGCATCGGGTACTACATGATCTGTGTGTTTCACTTACATGAGTATCATATGCTTCATTGGTTCTTTGATCACTTATGACATATACTCTTATGATCGTAGAGTGTTCCTAGAATCCTTATCTCATTTATGGGACTACTATGTATCACCTTCGGGGTCTATCACCTTCGGGGTCTATCACCTTCGGGGTCTACTACCCTTTGGAGGCTGTTACATAGCATCATATAACATAACCTGGCTGGATCCTTGTGTATTGATTGAGGGTACGGGAGAGTATAAATGGACATGTGAATAATACACCAGTAGTGTAGCATCAGAATCATTCTATAGTGTAGCATCAGAATCATCCCAGGCCATTTACATGTTCATGTTGTACTCTGATTCACTAGTCACTGCTAGTTCCCTATGTATAGTAGATATTTCTATTACAGTTCTCTCTCTGTTTACATACAGCATTTCTTTCAGTACCTGTATCTTACTTTACTGCATGATTATATTTTCTAACCTGCTATGAACTGTTGAGATGTAATGTGCTCGCTCCAGTCCTGACTGGACCTGTTGATAAATTTTACAGATAGCTTGGAGATTGCCTGCTAGCCTAGAGGAGACACAGTAGAGGTTGTTTAGGTAGTTATTTCATTTTGTCTGGAGTTGTATTTACTTTGTGGATTACTGTATTGGAGTTTTGAGATGTATTTCTGGGTTTATGTATCTTAGACACTTAGACTTCTATCTCCTGTATTTATTTTGGATTTCATGTTTTATCTATCTTTATCATGCTCTACCTTAGATGTGATTGAGTTGGTATCTGCTATGTCACCCCCATTCGGGGAGTATAAACTGTTTAGTCTTATACTGTTAGATGCATTGAGACCTAGGACAGCGTTCTACCGCCGACATTGCGGCGTAGGCTGGGCGTTGTTACGTTCTCGTACCCTAACTCTAGGGTGCGGGTCGTGACACGTTTTTAGTGGTGTCCCATGCAGGTAGAGACTAAAAGTGTAGTGGTATTCGAACTAGAGTACCACTACAGCCTGCACTAGGAATATGATATATTTTGAAGGTACTCAATCACAGTTAGAAACCCTTGAGAGATTCCTGGGACGACCCTTGAGAATCTTATTTTAACTTCGATTTGAAAACTCTCTTTTTCCCTTGATTTGATTTATTTTTACTTTTTGTTGTTAAATTTGATTTTAATGGATTATTGTTGAATTTGTGTTTATATTTATTAATTTTGATGGATGATTGTCGAATTTTGAATTTTGATGATAGCTGTTGCATTCGAGTTTGTATTTTGATGGATTTGTTCATTTTGAATTTTGATGTTCGTTAATAAATTTGATTTGATTTTGAGTATTCATTATTGATTAATTTAATTTTTGGCAAGATGAAATTATATGGGCTAGGTCATCTATGTTATGGAATCTAGTCTTCTATAGTCACATTAGCCAGCATGGTGAGGACATATAGTCTGACTCTGGATATATTTCTCGGGTGTGGAAATTTAAGGTTTTCGCAGCCAAGCTAGCGGCACCACGAAAATGTTAAATACCATGATTCTAGAGATATGTACATAAGTCAAGGGCTCTGTGATTATCGTAGCCTTGCTTACTGGTATGACGAGGATTTAGAGTACCATGATTTTGGACAGACGCATATGATTATCAGATTGTACTTTAAATATTTTCGAACATGTTTTCTCTACTTTGTTTCAGTCCTTCAAAATTTTTTTATTAATTGTTTTGTTTAGTTTTGCTTCTCATTATTTAACTTAGGAGTAGCTTTAGCTATTTTCATAAACCTTTGTGTAACTTCTTCTATGAATTTCTTTTAATACGATGAATCAATGATTTGCTAGACCTTATTTCGGACCTGATATTAGCTCTGATTTCAAATAGTTTCCTCTTTTAAAACGGATAAGTAGAACAGATTTTATTACCATTTCTTTTCCTGCCAATATTTTAGTACCATCGTTCCTTGTCTTATACAACTATCCTGGTTATATCACTTCCGTCTCGTATCTCATTCTGTCAGCTGTACTTGAACTCTTGAATCTGCATATCGTTTTATCTGAGAAATATTGAGGAAGTGACGTAAATCATCTAGTATGGAAATAATGTAAATGGTTATTATGTGATGATTTGTAGGAATCAAAATATTGGATGTCAAATGTGAAAAATTCGAAATGGAGATGTGGTAAAGGTTTAAAATGAAATCGAGGAATAGATGTTATCAATTTAGAAACAATTGCAGAAAATTGGTTATGAGTAATTCACGGATGTAGTTTAAAAAAAAAACTGATAATGATAGTCGGGGTCAATTTAGTTTTGAGAACTTGAATAAATTTTGGTTATTAATTCTTGAGACGTTACATCTTAAGGTTATGATGTTAAATTTAAGGATTTAGCAATAGGGAAGAGATTTTAACGATATGCGATAATGATACAAAATTGAATAAGGTATTGTAAGAAATGACTAGAGACAGAGAGAACACAAGGATTTTAAGTTATAGAAATTATTTTTGGATGAAAAAAAATGTGTAGAATTCAAAAGGATAATAATTGAAGGTGAACGTTGAAGAAATATGAAGGTTGATTTATAAATAAGAATAAATTTTGTATGACATGGTGGTATTAGGGTTGAATAAATACGAGACTTGATTTAAACAAGTACGAGGATTTCATAAACTGGATTTAGAGGTTTTGGATCTAAAATTAAAATGAGGTGAAGGAATTTGAAAACTTGATTAAATGGATAAGTGTTGATACCAAATTAAGAGGGGTATGCTTCGTGGAAAATGTTTTGAAGTTTGGAATTTTATCTATGGTGATTGTGGTAAAGTTTTAGATGACTAAAGGTTATAAAATTTCGATGATAGTCATATAACGGTTGATTTTATATTGGGATTTGTGAGAAAATATGATTAGCAAATGGTAAACTGATAATGTTAGAGAGAGATGATTTACTGACTTCGTATGAAATCTTCTCCTTTTTTTTCTCTCTAAAAGGGTTTTTTCAATATCATTAAATCCTAGTTTACTTAATCACGACCAAATCGACTTCAATTATCCTATCTTATCAAATTAATATCTTGGATTGTACTTAATTGAATTAAATTTGATTACGACCTGAATCTCCATCCTTGTATGCTCGTTCTTAGACTTTGTTGAACCTGTCCTCCATATTGCCTAAATCTTGATTTCCTCAATTTGATCAACTTAGATCGTATCGAGACTAAATATTTTAATATATATTGTGATTGGATTTCCATGCAAGTGACTTTCATTCTTAACTTTGATTTTTATTTTTCTGAACCCTTTATAGATAATTGGTAGTTACCTTTCCTTATTTTTATGATAAATACCAGTTTTCATATAGGATGGTAGACTGCCTTACAGTTTTGATGGTTTGTTGCTTTTGTAACTTTTGTTTAGCACCCTAGACTGCCTGTGTGTTTTGATACCCTATGACCGATTCAGTTAGCATGACTAGTATACCTAGATGAGACTTACACTACCACCGTATGCCATGACCCTGTATGTCGTTTTTTTGATGGTATGTTTTATTTAAGTTCTGGAACTTTTATTGTGGGGGTTTGACCTAGAGGGAGTATGGACATTTTAATTTCGAGGACGAAATTTTTATAAGGTGGGTAGGATGTGAGCACCCTGAATTTCGGGTTGATTTTTTCATTTTATTTTATTTTTCGGATTGATTGGTTTTGATTAATATTTTATTTAATTATCTGTAAGTGTACTTTTTCATGCCATTGATATTTGGAGTATCAGGGATGTTCAACCCTGAAAATCTTCTTCATGAGTTTTGGAGTGGACATGATTACCTTCATGACGGTATATAGTGTCCCATCCAAACTTGTTCTTTTGTGCTCTTTTTGCTTCGCTGAACTTCGGGTCAAATTAGACCGTTTGATCATTAATTGATTTTTCCCACTCTTTTCCTTGATCATTTTTAGCACGTTACCGTGACTTTTAATTTTGGAGCGCAAGACCAGTCAGTTTCTTGAAACCAACTCCTCATTGATGATCTACTCGAGAAGCTCGTCACCCATGACCTTCGTGTCCCACTCAGACACGTCATTTTGTGCTCCATTTGATTCGCACAACTTTCCTGACACATGACCCAATTTTATTTCACTCCACGGCGTCATATTCATTTTCCAACTTGATTTGTGGGTCCCCTGTCGACCAAAACCTGTCCGCCCCAACTATGGACATGGCCCACATTGAGCCTACTATCCGTCCGCCACTTGTGTCCTATTTATTGGAATCCCCATGTGCTACTTATTTATCCATGATCATCAACGTCTATTTTTTAATTCAATTATTGCTCAATGTCTGATTCTGACCCAATCCGGCTCCACCGAGCCCAGTCCAGCTCCATGTTGCCCTCCATCGGGACACCCTCATTTTTTTGCACAAAAATATTGGTTATTCTTTCTACCTATTTTTCTATATTTATCAGAATATTCCATTGAATTAAATCCATTAGGATTTACCTATTTTTTCCTATGTTCAATCTAACCATTGAATTCTCCATGTAATCCCAACCATCAATTCTCCCCTAACCCCTAGCAGCCACATGTGGCCGGCCCTAGCAATTTTGGAAAGAATCTTTCTCTCTCTCTTATCCTCTTATTTATTTCACTCAACATTATCCTATTCTCTCTCTCTCCTCCCTATCCTTTTTATTTCAAACAAAAACAACAAAACCAACTACATCAAAACCGACAGCATCATCTCCTTCCTCCCTCGGCCACACCCCGACTCCCTGGCCAGCCGACCCCCTCCCTGGCCACGGCTCCACCACCCTGGCCGAGCCCCCTGGCCGGCCAGTCCACAGCTCCTCCCTTCCTTTCTTCCTCCTCCTCATTGACTAAAGCCGCCACCACCATGCAACGCCATCACCTCCTCCTCCGCCGACACCCCGCCGCGTGGTCGTCGCCCCCTCGCCGGCCGACCACGCCCTGCCATCGCCGTCGCCGTGCCCGGCCAAGGCAGCTCTCGCACATCCGCGCACAGCAGCGCACGAGTGCAGCCATGGGCGCACGTCGGCGCACGTGCATGGCGCCACCGCCGGCGCCACCGCCGCCGTGGACGCCGTGGTCGTGGCCCCCCCACGTCGGGCGAACTCCGGCGACCCCCCGGGTCAGCGTCTTCTCCTCCAGCGCGACGTATAGGCGATTCGCGCGTTTTGCACGACGTCCCGTCGTGACGCGCGCGAAATGAAGTTCGTTTTGACGTCCCGTCGTAGCGACTTCACGCACGTTTTTCCGGAGATCCGACCGTTGGATCGGCGATTTCTTCGCTCTGTCGCAATCTCGGTATATCCACCTTCGCTCATGTCAATTTTCGTCCGTTAATTTTATCGTTTGATACATGAAAACCGGCCACCAAGTTGACCGTTTAAATTGTATTAAATTTGGACAGTTTCGCGGGGCCAACTTCGTCAGCTTGTATCTCCTCCACCGCAGCTTCGTTTGGCATGCTACCAGTTCCGGTGCGAAGCTGGTATAACCCTCTTGCTACCCCTTCAGTTTTGTTTCGTTGTGAGCTTGTTTGATTGGTTGAATTCGACGCCAAAGTTGGCCGTCCGAATTCGTAATTTCCAACTTATAAAATTTGATTTTTGAACACGGGACTCCAGATTTCATTTCTGACACCACCATTAGATTCATGGCGTCGTTCTGGCATGTTTTCATATAAAATTTGTTAGATTTGGAGAACGTGGGCCCGGGCACGCATTTCGGTGCAAAGCGGGTCCCACTTTCTGGGTCAACGGAACTTTTTGGGATCGGCTCATCGGAATCCAATTCCGGAGATACCGTTGAGTTCATATCATCATTCTGGACTCGTTGACAGGTAGTTTGCTGAGTTTTGCGAACCTTGGCTCCGGCACGCATTTCCGTGCAAACCGGAATCCCAAGTTCTGGTCAACGGGCCAAATTGAGATCGGGTCAACGGAATCCAATTATGGAGATACCGTTGGGTTCGTATCGACATTCTGGTTTCGTGGACATATAATTTGTTATATTTTATAGACTTATTTTTTGCACGTTTTTCGGTGTAAAACGGCTCCGACACGGACACCGTTTTGACCCGAAATTACCTTTTTGCCCTTGTGTCCAAATTGGACCGATGGGTAGGCTATCCTAGCTAATTTGACCATTCTGGATACGTTGGCGATGTTCATTTCATCGTCCGACAATGTTTGTTGATAATTTCTCTGAGTTTAACCTTTTTATAATTAAATAATAATTAATTCATATAATGTTCGTATTTCGGGATTAGTACAACGAAACTAAAATCAGCCAATTCCAGTGATCTCATATCGCTAAAATTGACAAGTTGGACACGTGGATCACTATAATAAGATTATCAACCTTACCGATAATCTCCTTATCTCGATTCGCGTGTCGTAAGTTTCGACGTACAAATAACGAAGTACACTTTGTATTAGACTAGAATTGACCCAGTTTGACCAGAGTTGACCAGTTGACCCAAAGTCAACTGTAAGTCAACACTTGACCTACTTTGACTAGATTATTGACCGGAGTCGACCTAGAGTTGTTTTGACTTAGAAGAACCTAGAATAATGTAGATTGATTATAGAGATTCATTATTACAACTTGAACACCTTGTAACCTGTGTTGCTTTAAATAGGACTCTGTGGCTTCAGTGGGACCCCCCCTATACTTATCAGCTGTTCAGGTTATCGAGGCGAGTACATTCTCTGATCATTTCATATCTTGCTTGGAATTGTTTCCTGCAGTAGATTACTTTACTTGTACTGTCACGTTGGTCACACGGATTGGTACTATATGGATCCCTTCTTGAGATGTTTCCTTAGGGAGCATCGGGTACTACATGATCTGTGCGTTTCACTTACATGGCGTATCATATGCTTCATTGGTTCTTTGATCACTTACGACATATACTCTTATGATCGTAGAGTCTTCCTAGAATCCTTATCCCATTTATGGGAGTACTATGTATCACCTTCGGGGTCTATCACCTTCGGGGTCTACTACCCTTCGGGGGCTGTTACATAGCATCATATAACATAACCTGGCTGGATCCTTGTGTATTGATTGGGGGTACGGAGGAGTATAAATGGACATGTGAATAATACACCAGTAGTGTAGCATCAGAATCATTCCATAGTGTAGCATCAGAATCATCCCAGGCCATTTACATGTTCATGTTGTACTCTGATTCACTAGTCACTGCTAGTTCCCTATGTATAGTAGATATTTCTATTACAGTTCTCTCTCTGTTTACATACAGCATTTCTTTCAGTACCTGTATCTTACTTTACTGCATGATTATATTTTCTAACCTGCTATGAACTGTTGAGATGTAATGTGCTCGCTCCAGTCCTGACTAGACCTGTTGATAAATTTTACAGATAGCTTGGAGATTGCCTGCTAGCCTAGAGGAGACACAGTAGAGGTTGTTTAGGTAGTTATTTTATTTTGTCTGGAGTTGTATTTACTTTGTGGATTACTGTATTGGAGTTTTGAGATGTATTTCTGGATTTATGTATCTTAGACACTTAGACTTCTATCTCCTGTATTTATTTTGGATTTCATGTTTTATCTATCTTTATCATGCTCTACCTTAGATGTGATTGAGTTGGTATCTGCTATGTTACCCCCATTCGGGGAGTATAAACTGTTTAGTCTTATACTGTTAGATGCATTGAGACCTAGGACAGCGTTCTACCGCCGACACTGCGGCGTAGGCTGGGCGTTGTTACGTTCTCGTGCCCTAACTCTAGGGTACGGGTCATGACAGGATTGGATCGTTGTCGGGTCCCGAAATTAAGTTGGAAGTTTAGTCACGAATTACGGCAAACGATAAATTGGTCTAAATTGATCCGAAAGTTGCGCGAAGCAAATGGAGCACAAGGGAACAAGTTTGGGTGGGACACGATATATCAACATAAAGATAATCTCGTCTACTACAAACTTCAAGAAGAAAGTTTCCAGAGACTGGCATCCCTGATACTCTAGAAATCTAAGTCACGGTAAAGAGCATTTAATGATCATATATATATATATATATATATATATATATATATATATATATATATATATATATATATATATTTGAAATGGAGAGAGAGAATTAGATATTTGTATATAAGAGAGATATTTTGAGTAGAGGAAAAATGAAAAAATATCAGTGGGGTGTATAGGTAGACATGGTAGGGTCACACCAATTTGGGTTGGGTGTTGGATCAAGTTGGACAAGCTTGGGGCCAAGATTTAATTAAAATAATAATTTCAAACCAATTAAAATCATGGATGGAATATGAGCACAAGGGAGGTCAAATCGGTGGCACGCAAGTGACACGTGCATAGTAGACTTAAAACAGGTCAGGGCCATATATTGGATCGACTGGATTGGATCGTTGTCGAGTCCCGAAATTAAGTTGGAAGTTAAGTCACGAATTATGGCAGACGATAAATTGGTCTAAATTGATCCGAAAGTTGCGCGAAGCAAATGAAGCACAAGGGAACAAGTTCGAGTGGGACACGATATATCAACATGAAGATAATCTCGTCTACTACAAAATTCAAGAAGAAAGTTTCCAGAGACTGGCATCCCTGATACTCTAGAAATCCAAGTCACGGTAAAGAGCATTTAATGATCAAAATTAATTAAATAAAAATGAATTATCGATAATAATTCATTTAGAAAATTCAAAAATAATCCCAGAAATTCAGGGGGCTTACATCCTACCCACCTTATAAAAATTTCGTCCTCGAAATTAAAATCATCCAATAGGTCAAGCTAAAACATACAACTGATAGTGGCTACAGTACCCAATCTGCTATCCTTGTGATCATCTATGTTGTTTCTCTCTACAGGTATTTTGGTTCAGGTTCAACAAGCTTCTTCCACAAAAACTTTGTCATTTTACCCCTTAGAATCTTCATATCAATAAGAACCTTTACGTATATTCTAAAATATAGGTCATCCTCGATACTATATATCAACAATACTTGGCCATCAACCAAAATTCTATCTCAATAACAATTTGTTTGTTTTCTTATCCCATCCTAAGTATCTTTAGCCTATTAATCACAAGCTCCATGAAATTATACATTCAAAACCTATTCTTGGCATTGAGCCTTCTCTCTTTTTACTCATCAACTCCTCCGAATATAAATCCTCAAATTTTAAAACTCCCGATTTATTAATTACCAATGTACATATGTCCATATTTTGTTCCTGCTATCTTCCGATCTTGCACGCAATGTTATCTCCTTCTATTTCATTCCATATATCGATCTATCCTCCAATCATAAGTAAATGGTTTGTAGATAATCAATAATCACTTGGTCATCAAAGTCTTACAATGTTCAACCCTCGAATATAAGCACAAGATTCTAGTCCTAAATCCGTAGTCACAAAATATAATATTTTATTACTCCTTCTTAGATACCTGAAAATCAATCTATACTATCAAACTAATCATTCTTAATGGTTTCTAAGTCCACTATAGTCAGTCACTTATATCTGTCCTACAAGCTCAATCCAATGAATCCCCAAGAAGAATATACTCATCACAATCACACATTAACATATTACAGTTACACTACATACACTACTAAAATCTGCTCAATTGGCGACGTATATTTAGCGACGTTATATTAACGTCGCTAAATTGTGTACATTAGCGACGTTTTATATAAATGTCGCTCATAGTCGCTACTAGCGACGACCTAAGCGACGTAACAACGACGTACATTAAGCACATGACCCAGTCATCGCGAAACGTCGCTGGGACGTCGCTAGTGGCGACGCATTTAGCGACGGTAGTTTAAGCGTCGCTAAATTCTAATTATATCCCCACCCCAACATTTTATTTTCCCCCATTTTCTTCTCTCACTCTCTCTCCTCTCCGGCGCTCTCATCCTCTCCGGCGGTGACTCTCAATCTCTTCGGCGGCGACTCTCACTCTCTCCGACGACTCTCCTCCATCTCTGGTACGTGACTCTCCCCTCCCTCTCTCTCTCTCTCTCTCTCTCTCTCTCCGTCTATTTTGGTTGTTGATGGTTTGGGGGGGGGGTACGGGTGGCTCGGAGGGAGGTGCAGGGGGGATGCGGGTGGTTTGGGGTGAGTGGTGGTGGCTGGAGGGGTGGGACAGGGGGACGAGGGCGGTTGGAGGAGGGGAGCTAAGGTTAGGGTTCGGGTTAGGGTTCATTTCCCATTCGGCGCTCTCACTCTCTCCGGCGCTGTCACTCTCTCCGACGACTCTTCTCCCCCCCTCCGGCGCTCCCACTCTCTCTCCTCCCCCCTCCGGCGCTCTCACTCTCTCCGGCGCTGTCACTCTCTCCGACGACTCTTCTCCCTCTCCGGTACGTGGTACTCTTCCCCTTCCTCTCTCTCACTCTCTCCAGTGCTCTCACTCTCTCCAGCGCAGGGGGGACGAGGGCGGCTGGGGGAGGGGAGCTAGGAGTAGGGTTCGGGTTAGGGCTAGGGGTGGTGAAGGGGGGGTGGCCTGGTCAGGGGCACCGATAGTGCCGAAAAATCTGATAATTTAGTAATAATTATTTGTTTTCCGATACTGAAAAATGTGATACTACGATTCGAACGCACCGATAGTGCCGATATTTGTAACAAGTAGTTTTGTTGGTTGGTTAATTGGTAACATGGTGATCGGGACATATAGTCCCTGCAGCCATTCGACTGGCGAGGCAGAAACTATGGTACGACATGGTGATCAGGACATTGTCCCTGCAGCCATTCGACTGGCGAGGCAGAAGCAATGTAGCCGTAGATAAAGTTGACTGTCCTGCGACCCTCTTCCCTCGGCAATGATGATACGACAACCTATCACTATATCTTATATAGTAGTAGATGACGTTTTAGTATAACATTATGTGAGTTCATCTTGATTCTGTTACATTCTTCAGATACTACATACTAGATTCGATAAGAACGTATACTGCACCATATGTACAGAACATAGATGATTCACACTAATGTATGCTAGAATGAATTTTGGGTTGCGTTCTGAGCCATCCGTTCTCACAATTAAAACACATGAATTAGCACAACCAACCAGAGAGGATACTCTGAGAGATTCATCTGAGTAGGACGTATACTCTGAGAGATCACCTTTACAAGAATGATATCAGTAGTAGGATTGAGTGTTGAAGGAGGTATTATCAGAGTGTACGTCCTACTCAGATGGGTCTCTCACTGTTATTATTTTTTTCTGACAGCATGGTAGATGTGCTCCGTCAACAGATTCTTGCTCTGAGCCAAAACTTTGCCCCGGAGCTCAATTGGACATCCTTTGTGTAGAGCTCGAGCGAGAGATTCCTGACAGCATGGTGGTCTCCTTTGTCAAAGGATTCTTGCTCGTCCCACAACCTTTGTGGGATGAGCATGAATCCTTTGACAAATGAGACCACCATGCTGT
Organism: Iris pallida; assembly: GCA_029216955.1. Classification (NCBI taxonomy): domain Eukaryota; kingdom Viridiplantae; phylum Streptophyta; class Magnoliopsida; order Asparagales; family Iridaceae; genus Iris; species Iris pallida. The sequence continues at coordinate 8,263,684 of JANAVB010035620.1, read as the reverse complement.
CAGGAACCTTTAACTCGAGCTCTACACGAAGGATGTCCAATTGAGCTCCGGGACAAAGTTTTGTCTCGGAGCAAGAATCTGTTAACGAAGCACATCTACCATGCTGTCAGAAAAAATAGTAACGGTGAGAGACCCATCTGAGTAGGACGTACACTCTGATAATATCTCCTCCAACACTCAATCCCACTACTTATATCATTCTTGTAAAGGTGATTTCTCAGAGTATATGTCCTACTCAAGGATGTCCACTCGAGCTCTGGGGCAAAGGATTGATTCAGAGCGGATTTCTGGACAGAGATGACGAAGAAGATGGCTGCCAAAGCTTATGTAAGTTTTCTAATTCTTTATACATATTATATTTTTGAAATTTTGTATTACTGATACTCTGAGTAATACGGAATGGTCTGATATATACCGATACTCTGAGTATCATACCATTCCTATGTGTATCGGTATCGCAATCACAATACCGATACTCGAGTATCACATTGATACTTAAGTATCACATCTGACAGTTCTCTCATTTATTTGTTAATTACTGTATTTCAGTTCTAGTTAGTTTTATGTGATTCTCTTTTAGTTCTCTTATTCATTTTCAACCGCTCTCCCCTGTGAATATTGATTTTACCAGATGGCACCCATGACCCGAGGAGCGGCACGTCGTTTGAGGGAAACAGTGAATGCTGAGGTGGTTCCTCCTACTGTTAAGGAGGAAGTGGCACCGGCAGCTAGTGAGACCGGGAGTTCTATTGATGCAGCACTTGCAAGGGACTACATCCATCCAAATGTCGTCGATCCCACTTTTTCGAGGTGGTTGCGTGATCGTATCAATGAGCGTTTGCATGAGCTGCGTGGTTCTCATTAGCTATTAGTAATTATTTGTATTGGACTATTTGTATTGTGGGTTTTTTTTGTATTAGACTATTTGTATTGGACTACATATATGAATTAGTATTGTGTCAATCTTTGGCTTGTATTGGACTACGACATGGTGATCAGGACATAGTCCCTGCAGCCATTCGACTGGCGAGGCAGAAACTATGTAGCCGTAGATAAAGTTGACTGTCCTGCGATGCTCATCCCTCGGCAATGATGATACGACAACCTATCACTATATCTTATATAGTAGTAGATGATGTTTTAGTATTACATTATGTGAGTTCATTCTTGATTCTGTTACATTCTTCAGATACTACATACTAGATTCGATAAGAACGTATACTACACCATATGTACAGAACATAGATGATTCACACTAATGTATGCTATAATGTGTTGTGTTCTGAGCCATCCGTTCTCACACTTAAAACACATATGAATTAGAACTGTGTGTCAATCTTTGTTTTTGTATTTTCGACAAAGCCAGGGATTAGATTCTGTATTTTGTATTTTTACTTTGTACATATTTGGAGATATTCAGTTTTTTTATTGAGGATACTGAGTTTATACGTATTTGCGGATATTGATTTGGTTGTGTTGAGGATATTATATATTGACATTGTTCGTTGCGGATAGTATTTTTTTTAATATTTTTTGTCTATTCTGGAATGTATTGTGCGTACCGGTGTTGAGTGTTCCACCGAGGGGGTCGGCGAACCCAGGGATTGGATTATATATTATGTATTTTGTATTCTGTATTTTGGCTCAGGCTCCAGCTCCAGCATCATTTGCTTTCTGGAACCTATTTTTTTAATATTTTTTTTAATTTAGTGACGTTTTTAACGACGTTAGTATTCGTCGCTACATATTAGCGACGTCAGGAAATGTCGTTAAAAGCGTCGCTAAATTCTGACGTGGCAACACGTGGCACCAAATCTGATGTCAGCTCGTCGTCGCCAAAACGTCACAAAACTGTCGCTAAACGACGACCACGCGCTAACGTCGCCTTTTACGTGGCAGATTAGCGTCAAATAACAAACGTCGCAAATAACGCCGCTAATTAGCGACGTCTTTGACGTCGCGAAATAGCGTCGCCCTAGCGACGTTTTGCGACGTTTTCTCGTTTAGCGACACATTTTTTCCGTCGTTCCTGAAACGTCGCCCTAACCGTCGCCCTAACCGTCGCTAAATTGATTTAGGGACATTTTCGCTGAGATTAACGACGTATTTAGACGTCGCTAATCTGACAAATTTTTGTAGTGATAATCTGTAACAAGGTTTGGCTATCCAATCATCAAAATATAAGGTAACATGGGCCTAAGACTGGGTTTAGCAATTTATATCAATATTCAGACAAGGTAAAGGTCAAGAAAGGCAGGAAAGATTGTCGAAATATTTCCAAGAATAGTACGAGGCCAAACGAGATGCATAGGACGTAGTCAAAGTAAAACGCAAGAACCATATACCTCCGTAATTATGTCACATGGAGTTACTATCGCGCTAGTGTGCATCTGGCTGTGATTAACTTCCTTGTTCCATAATACGACGGATGGCTGCAGTGCACAGCTGCCATGCCAGATAATATAGGTTCCTGAACTTAACTTGGCCAAATCCGTAAAATATTTCCAAACAATTTTTGCAAAATAAAGGAGAAGATGTTAGTCAAAAATGCTTAGGGAGTGGTCCAAGTAGAATTCGAAAAACATATTTAACCATGATGTCGTTATCTGAAGTCATACCTTGCCAGTATTTCTCTGGATGCAAACTCCCGATTCCGTAATACAAGGATAATATACTGGTCGAACCTTTCCTGAATCAACCCATGAGACACTTTCAACAATTATCGGAAAGGACGAGGAGAATTATCCAAGAGGCTAGTGAAGAAGAGTTTAGTCAAATCATATGAAAGATGGAACACAAAACAATCATGTCGAGAAATCCTAGTTAGGCTGTAGATAGACAGAGTTAACCAAGACGAGAAAGAATGATGATAAGAATTTGTTCTTGCTCATCTGGTCATAACGAAGTGATTCGATTTAAGATACAGTCTGATAACCATACTCGTCTATCCAGAATCATGTTGCCAGAATTCTTGCCACGCCAGTAAGCATAGCTGCAATAAACGATGGAGTCCATAACTAGGGTATACACCCTATAATTATGTCATCTAGATTCCTTACCACGCCAACCGGTATGGCTGCAAGAAAAATCTAAATTCCATAACTAGGATAGTATATCCAAAATCAGGCTCCATGTCCCTGTCGTGCTAGCTAGTATGACTACGATAAATTCTAAACTCCATGAATAAAGTAGACACTTACCATTCTCGTCATTCCCGTCAAATATGTTTATCAGGATATCTTAACTCAATTAATAAAAACTGATTTTAGATACAAAGTCAAAGTCAACAACGAACGAACATAAAGATTAAAAATTCAACAACGAATCAAGAATAAGTAAATGGAAACTAGCGAAAGCAGATTCCGAGACATAATTTAGGAAAAGTTCTCAGGAGAAGTCCCAAAGGTACTATCTAGGTCAAGATTGAAAGTTCTGAAACATAATCTAAAATAATCTCAACCTTGATATAAGATTGGCAAATCATATTTGATTCTAAACCTAGAGGATATATAAGTTCAACTTATACCTTCCCTCTGGGATCCACAACTCATCCCAAGAAAGAATAAAGTTTGATACGGACAAATATTTTAAAAATCAAGACGAATAGAAACAAGTGGGAAAAGATTTGAAAAGCCTTCGAAATAAGATTCCCAGGGGTCATCCCTGGAATCTACCAAGAGTTCCTAATATGTGACTGAGTACCAAAATCCTAAAATATTTTATGACTCAACCTTAGTCCTAGGGCAGGCTCGTAGAGCTCAAGTACCACCACGACTTCGCATTAATTGCAAAGACTGACCTGCATGGGTCACCATAAAAATGTGTCATGACCCGCACCCGGATATACGGGTACGAATACGTGGGCCATGCCCAACCTACGTCGCAGTATCAATGGTAGAGCGTTGTCAAGTACCCTATACTAACTACAACATCTAAAGATCCATAACTAGAAATGTACTCATGTCACATCATGAAAACTAAGGAAGATAAGACAAGAAATAATAACAATATCACTAGAACAACTAGAATCTACAAGGATCATATGAGACAAGAATAAAACAGAGGAAAACAATAACAAACTAATAACTACCAAACCTAGAACTCATGAGAGACAACTCACGGTGAAGAATACCGAGAACCACCCCAGCTAGCAACATCCTGAAGTTCAATACTGAGGGGACAACTACTCCTAAAATTTTGTCAACATATCCAGTCAGGATGGAACGAGCAGAAATCTCAAATAACAGTTCTAATTAGATGATATTGAAAATGTAGCAGTAAATAAAAAGAATATACAAGAAATCATGAAATGTACATGTGAGTATCATGGCAAGGTAAGCTGTAAATCTAGAGCTAGAACAAGGCAAGTAAAACTGATCATGGCATGTACAAGAATCAAGAATCATCTATCTAAGTGTATGAGTACTAGTTTCAACATGTGGCCGGCTTGGGTCTGCACAAGGACTAATGATCTAGCCAATCATACGTGAAGTGTAGGATTGGCATTCACAAGGTCTACAAGAATAACAAGGTGGATAATGACCACACATCTACACTAATACTCCCCGTCCTCGACCAGTATAGTGGATCCAACCATGACACATCATGACATACGATTCTTCAAGAGGGTAGCTAGCCTTCGCAGGAATCGTGTCTATACAATGCACAAGGAACAAGAAAGACTTGCACAAGATATACCAAGAAAAGCGAGGAATAACATCTCATGACGGTACCCAGAGAAATACCAATCCGTGTGAACAATATGTCAAGAGAACAAGGGTATCTACACTAAATACAAGAAACATAAACGATATCATAAAACAGAATTATTATCAGAGAATGTACTCGCCTGCGATGTGATGAATAAGTCGACTTAGTCCAAGAACAGTGCCTCGAGGACCTATAGGTGGAATACTGTATCAATATAAGGGTTTGGAAGTAAAATCAAGTCATACTAAGTCAAACTAGGTCAAGGCAAGTCAAAGCAAGTCAAAGCAAGTCAACTAGGTCAATCTAGGTCAAGGGTTGACTTACAGTTGACTTTTGGTCAACTGGTCAATTCTGGTCAAGTCTAGGTCAAACTTGACTAACGTTGACTAACAGATGACTTTGGGTCAACTGGTCAACTTTAGTCCAGTTCTAGTCAATTTTAGGCTACGGTTGACTTTCGGTTGACTTTTGGTCAAAATAGTCAACTGTGGTCAACCAAGGTCAAAACTAGTCTAGCCTAGGTCAATGTTGATTCTACTTCGACGTTCAGTCAAAGCAGTCAACCATGGTCAAACAGGATCAATGATAGTCTCTATAAACATCTACAGGGTCAACACATTCAATTTCAGTGGTTGTGAAATTACTGGAATCGATAGATCTCAAAATACAAACAAAAGAGAAAGATTATAATAATAGGATGAAAACCTACAGATGTCGTCAGATGGTGAAACAACCATTACCAACGTGTCCAGAATGGTGAAATTAGCTAGGATAGCCTATCCAAAAGTCCAATTTAGACATAAGGGCAAAAAGGTAATTTCGGATCAAAACGGTGTCCATATCGGACCCGCTTTACACCGAAAAATATGCCAAAATAAAAGTGCACTATGTCACGCCCCGAGTCGGCAACGTTCGTCCCCGATGTTAATTTTTGCCGATTCGATCGTCCTCGCTAAGGCGTGATGCCGTACGAGTCTGGAATTGCACTCGTACAATGCAGAACGTTACGTTGCTTTTGATATTAATACGCCAAGTCGAAACTTCACAAATCACATCAGAATTAAAGATGCAGTATAGGAAGATAGAAATGCTTTTCATTCATAGCTTGCAACGAAGTGCAAGTCGTAATTACATTGGATGCCGTTGCAGCTACATTGATTGAAAACAGAAAGAAAATACATTCGACAAGTTGCCTGAACTACGCTTGCCGTCCCATACATTCGCCCCTTTATAATAAGCCGTCGACTTGAATTGGCTTCAAAATACTTCAGCATAGGAAGAGCTTCAAAACGCCTCTCCGCACTTCAGCTTCGTTTTAGGTTGGAGCGCCCGTCGTACCTGGGGAAATTGGGGGAGGGGATTAGCACACTTGCTAAGTGGACGAGACGAACCAACTCGTTTAAACCGACTCTAATCGTTAGGGTAGGCATGCTTTAGAGTTGTCTTTCTATTAGAACTAAATGAATTCAGTTCATATTCGATAGCCGTCTTTGAGTAATAAAGCATACAGTATAACATCACAGTTTATCATATTTCTTACCACGGCCGTGCTCGTCCCTGCATGAAAACAGAGATAATATTTACACCTACATAAGACAATAGGTGAGCATGCAAACTATCTTATATGCGGTCATTGGTGCTATGCACTACTAGGGACTTAATCGAAGTTGGCATGCGGCGCTACCCTTTCAGCCAAGGTTGCAAGCCTTACTGAAGGTCCCGCATGCCTCGCGCCGAAGCACGATGAATTATTCCCCTAGGACGAATCGGTTCCGATGCCCCGGATACCGTTTCGAGGAAAACGAACTTGTGCACAAGCTGTCCATGACCATGCCTATGTGCGAACAGTTTCATATATGCAAACAGTTTTGTATAGTGCGGATAGTATCGAACGACATTATCATTTCTCACAACTCATGCAACGATTCATTTTTCCCAAAGCCGTACACCGATTTAGCGTCCTGTGGGCACCAAATTGTCCGTGGCATCATAACCCATGATCGACGTTTCACATTATTTTGCAGCACGTGAAATAGTCTATCTTTTTACTAGAACCTTAAAATTTTCCATTTATGTGAGAAACTTGTATTTTTCAGAGTAGATTACTCAAAATTGATACATTTTTCTCGAGTTCTTGACCTTAGTGGATTGGCGTGCAATTAACTTGGCATCGTTCGATTTGAATGAATTCGAAGCAAGGAATAAGTTTGCGGGACAGAGTAGAAAAGAAGGGTCGAATCACCCACCGATTACTTTGCTTCGTGTCGATCGTCCAAGCACTATGCAACGTCAATCCTTAGTTACGCGAGCTCCTGCAATGGCACCAACGCTTTGTTAGAATTCCTTCTTTTCCCCTTGCATCGAAATTGTAATTGCATCCATGAAAACGACACGAAAGCACTTCATCAAGCCCAGCGGCAAAGTTCCAAGAAAACCATACAGCGGTCCGGTCCCGTCGAAGGGACTCTTATAGAGAGCTCACTCGCCGAGACGCAGCCCGCTGCATCTAGGACTTATTCCAATAGAAGTCGTTCCATTAGTTGGATCGATTCTCGTAACTTCCGTCCAAATCGATTTGAATCGATGCCGTAAGGCGTTATCGTTTACCAAACTTAGCGATCGAGTCAGATGGCCATCTAAGTTTCCGGCCGATCTGACTCGGCGTAAGCATATTATGAAGTTCTGTCGCCTATCGAAAGCGGGGCACTACACACTAAACCTAACAAATTATATGTCCACGAATCCAGAATGACGATACGAACCCAAAGGTATATCCAGAATTGAATTCCGATGACCCGATCTCAGATTGGTCCGTTGACCAGGACATTGAAAATCCTTTTTGCACAAAAAAACGTGTCGGAGCCAATGTCCTCAAAACTCAGCAAATTATATGTCAACGAGTCCAGAATGACGATACGAACTCAACGGTATGTCCCAAATTGGATTCCGATGAGCCGATCTCAAAATGACCCGTTGACCCTGATATTGGTATCCGACTTGCAGGAAAATGCATGCCGGAACCAATGTCCACTAAAATATAGCAAATTATATGTCAACGAGTCCAGAATGACGATACGAACTCAACGGTATATCCGGAATTGGATTCCTATGAGCCGGCGTCAAAAAGTCCCGTTGACCCGGATTGTGGGACCCGCTTTGCACCAAAATACGTGCCAGGGCCCACGTCTTCCAAATCTAACAAACTTTATATGAAAACGTGCCAGAATGACGCACGAGTCTACTGGTGGTGTCAGAAATTGAATCCGGAGTCCCGGGTTCAAAAATGAAATTTTACAAGTGCTAAATTAAGAATTTGGACGGCCAATTTTGGCGTCGAATTCGACCATCCAAATGTGCTCACAATAAAACGAAACTTGAGGGGAAGGAAGAGGGTTATAGCAGCTTCGCATAGGAACCAGTAGCATGCCAGACGGAGCTGCGATGGAGGAACGAACCGACGAAGTTGGCTCCATAAAACTGTCCAAAAATTACATAATTTAAAACGTCAATTTTGTGGCCAGTTTTGATGTATCAAATGACAAAATTAACGGACGAAACTTAATAAGAGTGAAGGGGTATATACCGAGATTGAGACGGAGCGAAGAAATCGTCGATCCAACGGTCGGATTGTCCAGAAAATTAGCACGAAGTTGCTAAGATGAGGCAAACTTTTTGAATTTTGAAATCGCGCGTCACGGCGGGATTTCGTCCAAAATGTACGAATCGCCCGTGTATCACATCGGGGAGGAGGGCGCTGCCCTGGGGGATTCGCCGAAGCTTCGCCGGCTGAGGGGTATCCACGCAGCGGCGGTGCGACGGCGCGCAACGGCGGCCCGCGAACGCGCGTACCGTGCGCGCTGCTGCTGTGTGCAGCTATTGCTGCGTGCGGCTACTGCTGCATGCTGCTGCTGCATGCTGTGCTGTTGAAGGGCTACACTGCCTGGGCGGCGGCGACGCGGCCAGGGCGACGACGGTGCTGCGGCGGCGGAGCGCGACCAGCTAGCGGCGGGGTGCTCGGTGGTTGAGGTGGTATGGGAATGATGGTGGTGGTGGTGTAGTTGTGGAGGTGATGATGGTGATGAGCTTGGTGATGATGATGAAGTAGTGAGGAGGAGGAGATGGAGAAGAACATGAAGAAGAAGATGAAGAGAAAGAGTGAAGAAAACGAAAAAGAATGGGCGAGGGGGGGGGCTGTCGTATGGGTGAGGGGGAGTGCTGATGGGAGAGGGGAGATGGTGTGTGGGGAGTGAGTTTAATAATGGGAGAGAGAGAGGGATATTATGTGGTTGTGTGCGTACATTACATAAAGAAAGAGAGAGATATTTAGAGAGAAAGTTAAGAGAGAGTGGGGTAGGGGGGGGGTCGGCTGTGAGGGGAGTGAGGTGGGGTGTGTTTGTGTATAATAGGGAAGAGAGAGAAAGATATATATATATATATATATATATATATATATATATATTTTTTTTTATATATATATATATATATATATATATATATATATATATATATATATATATATATATATTTGAAATAGAGAGAGAGAATTAGATATTTGTATATAAGAGTGATATTTTGAGTAGAGAAAAAATGAGAAAATATCAGTGGGGTGTATAGGTAGACATGGTAGGATCACACCAATTTGGGTTGGGTGTTGGGTCAAGTTGGACAAGCTTGGGGCCAAGATTTAATTAAAATAAAAATTTCAAACCAATTAAAATCATGGATGGAATAGGAGCACAAGGAAGGTCAAATCGGTGGCACGCAAGTGGCACGTGCATAGTAGACTTAAAACAGGTCAGGACCATATATTGGATCGACTGGATTGGACCGATGTCGGGTCCCAAAATTAAGTTGGAAGTTAAGTCACGAATTACGGCAGAAGATAAATTGGTCTAAATTGACCCGAAAGTTTTGCGAAGCAAATGGAGCACAAGGGAACAAGTTCGAGTGGGACACGATATATCAACATGAAGATAATTTCGTCTACTACAAACTTCAAGAAGAAAATTTTCAAAGACTGGCGTCCCTGATGCTCTAAAAATCCAAGTCACGGTTAAGAGCATTTAATGATCAAAATTAATTAAGTAAAAATGAATTATCGACAATAATTCATTTAGAAAATTCAAAAATAATCCCAAAAATTTAGGGGGCTTACATATCCCGAAGAAGCATCTCCTGTAGAGAAAAAGTTCATGACGGTCCGGAAGATGTCATGAACCAAAGATCAAATTTCTCAAAGTATATCGCTCCGGTAGAGGATATGCCTCAGATTCCAGAAGAGACTGAGAAAGAGGTACCGATACCCATGAAATCTATGTTTTATACATAGTTAAGAGAAATTTGGAATCAAGAAGTTTGTCATAAATGACATTATCAAACAAGAATAAGAAGGGTGATAAAATTAAAGGATAAATCTAAACCACGAATAATCTAATAGAAAGATGCGATATCTCTCGCAAGACGTGGAATGTTAAGTCCTACAGTATAAAATCCAAAAAGGAATAAACCTGGTAGGTTTTGAATGAGTGTCTGTAACAAATAAGTGATCCAAATGTATTGAGCAATTTTAGCTCGAGGAATCCCGAAGGATCTACAAAATAACCATATATGGATTAAACCATCCGGAAGAATGTGATAGGCTCATTGAGTTTTTAAAAAAATCCTTGAACGAATTCTTTAAATGGTCATCTATAAGAGTACCTCCTGAAGAGAAGATCTTCTGAAGAGATAGAAGATATGATAATATCTTCCGAAGAGATCGGAATCTCCTGAAGAGATTGGAAATCTCCCGAAGAGATCGAAATCTTCCGAAGAGATCGAATATCTCTCGAAGAGATCATAATCTCCCGAAGAGATCGGAATCTCCCGAAGAGATCGGATATCTCCCGAAGGGATCGAAATATCCAAAAGAGATTTGAATCTCCAGAAGAGATAAAGGTAAATCTCTTGAAGAGATCTCATATAATCTCATGTAAAGATGAATCTCTGGAAGAGATATACTATAATCTCTTTTAGAGATTTAACATAAATAATATCCCTATAATGGTCAGGTCAATAAGATCCATTACGACTAAAAGAACATGTTCTGGGTCTTGAAGCACCCTATTTAAAATACAATTTCTTTATTGTCATTCACTCTGCAAAATACTTTATGTAAATATGCTGATATGCATATATACACACATATACTGGAATGACATAATTCATATTAAATATTCTTGATTAATTTTTTTTATCGAATGAGATGTACATATGAATAATATTTATCTGGTACTCATTAAGAAGATACCACAAGCAAGGTACGTTTCAAAAATAATGTTGCAGGTATTTTAGAGAGAATAAATCAAATCATCGTGACAATTTCATCAAAGCGAACAGAAAATGTGCATGGCTATGTTTTCAAAAGTTCAACATATCAGGGGGAGCTATGAGCTTTCAGGAATCACAAATAAAGCCTGCAACCTCTTCGTAAGGATATGAGTATAAATGTATAGACAAATACAGTGTTGGGTAAGATGTAATATTTAAATTGTATTGGGGGTTGATTTTTCATTTTGAATTGATATAAGAACAATAATGTAATATTTGTGAGGGGGAGCATCCTGTAGATGCAAGCATCCTGAAGATGCTAATGGAGACATCTTGAAGCATGTCTTTGCGCATTGTACTCTTTTCCTTCATTGAGATTTTTTTCCACTGGATTTTCCCTTCGAAAGGTTTTTAACGAGGCAGTGTAAGTCGCACCCACTTAGATTCCTGAAGAATCATATTCCTGAAGAATATTATTGTACTATTTTCTTTTCTATGGATTTTTTCCAACGAATTTTTTCCTAGAAAAGTTTTTAATGAGACAATAATTAAAGTGGACATCCAAGGGGGAGTGTTGTGATTTGGATAAACCCAAATGTGGATGCCCTTATCCATATCCATGACAACTTCTATCCATTCCATCTATATATGTTATCAATGAGAAAGCTACGTACACATTCTTTCTGGCTACCAATATTGTAGTATCCCGTCCCTACATCGTGCCCCATTTTCGTCTACGGTGTGTGCGAGAAAGGAACACTGTCGCTATCGATTCGGTCGGGACCGATAGGTCGGAATCGGCCGAGTCGATCGAACGGGAACGGTTGAATTAAGATCCATTCCACATTATGGAATGGTTTCTTCGGAACCAAGTCCCATATTCAGCGGGTTGCGCCTCGAGGATTGGCTCTGCGGCTGAGTCGGGAGAGACCTCCCGTTGCTCTGGTTTTCATGCCGTACTTGATTTGGCTTTGGCTTTGGTTTTTGTGAATGCATTTTTCGTGAATATTTTCGATGGGTTTTCGTGACGCATTTTTGATCTTCGCATTCATATCGAATATCCTTGAATTATACAGTGTTCTAATCAGTTGCTTATGCGATTGCAGGTGATCGCGTAGGCGACGTCAGCGCAGCCAACCGGTCGCTCGCTTGAAGCAAGCCTAAGGCGAGTGGCTGACCTCCTTCGTCTCGTCCCTCTACTTCAAAACTCAATATGTGAAGTAAAATGAATGCCTGTCATAATAGTGTAGAATCAAGGAAATCGTGGCACGATTCTTCACGAGACACTTGCTATCGAACTACCGGTTTTGGAAATGGAAAACATAACATACTTCCTTATGCAATTATACTTGGTCTATGCAAAACAATGAATGAATCAATTAACGTTTATCGCAACGATACAGCTAAATGAGTAAATCAACTAAGTTCAAAAGAAAACAGTCATTGGACAACTTGTCGACAATGTGAAGTTTTCTCGAACGGTTGTCTAGGCCAAGGGACCGATTCGGCCCGGGAGGAACGAGTGTAGCAGCGCCAATCCTTCATCGGCGCGAGTTATGCGGGCACTTTCCCACATGGCTCACTACTCAACGCGAAAGGGGCGTCGTCTAATCCTGCTATAGTCCGCGATGGCTTAACATTGCCAGTGGCCTTCACACCCCTTTTCACTGCTTAACAAGTACATGGAACACGGAATGAATATGATAGTCGCTTAAAATGCTTGCCTAAAAACATGTTAACATACAAATCGAGCATGATGGTTAGAAAGATCATTGAAATAGCTAGCTAACATATTTACGAAACTTCTTCAATCAAATACAGAGCTTGGATTTAATTAGCCATTCGCCAGTACATGTGTTAATTCGTGCTGATCCTCGCCCTTTGCAGGTCCCGCGAACCAGGAAGGACGTGCCAACTAGCTCGGCGACGTTCGTGACTTTTAAAGCTTCGGCCGTACGTCGAAGACTTTCTCTGCGATTCTACTTTTGAAGGCTCTCGACAGTCCAAGGAAGATGACTCAGCGTCCCTCCCATCCAGGTCACTGGAGTCCCTTGTTGTATATTGAGGGATGTGTGCAATGTATGGAACGGCTATCTCATCGGCACTCTTTTGTAATCGAGTCTTGTTGTAGCCCGTGCGGCGATGAGTCTTGTATCGGAGTCTATAAAAGATGTTCATTATCAATAAAGATCAAGTTTCCTTTACTTACTGTGTGAATCAATTTGTCTACGTACTCTCTTAGATCTCGTGTCTCGGATTACCTTATGACTAGGCCTTGTGCGATCGTAAATTAGGTTCGCACGACATCACGCCCGGGGGACGACTATCGTTTCGATGGAATCGGGGCGTGACATAATGGTATCAGAGCACGGCTTTACGTCCTTGGCCTCCAGTGTCGAGTTTTAGTCTCCAACCGTTGACCTCATGTCGATGAGATAAGTTGTTCCATACGCTGAACCCAGGACGTTTTCTGAAACTAACGAGAGTTGCCTTTCTTTTCCCTGCAGTTGCGGGAGCTCGGGCAGAGGATGAGGCGAGCGCTTCCAACGGCTTGAGTACTTCCAGACCCGAGCATTCCGTCAACCCAACGGGAATGACGCCTACCGTAGCCGGACCTTCCGGCGACCCGATGCAATGTATGCTGCAAATGCTTGAAATGCAATAACGTCAAAACGAGCTCCATCGTCAGCAAGCGAAGGCCCATCAGATCCAATTTGAGAATCCGTTCGAGGCTCAATTCAAGCAGCAGCATCTGAATACCCTCCAGCAAATCGTACAGTCGATCGTGGGCAACAACAACAATTCAACGATGACACCTGCCGTGACCCAGCCTGCGGTTCGATCCAATAAAGCTGAACCAGAGGCGCCCGTGCTCTCACCTACAGCACCGAGAAGTTCTAACTTCATGTGTCAAAATTCACGAAAAGCTGCCGTACTTCCTTCAACGGCACAGAAGATCCCTCCGTGGCGATCGACTGGTTGGAGGAGCTAGACGACAAGTTCGAGCTTCTGGGTGTCGAGGACTCAAAGAAATTCGTATGTGCTCAACTTCTACTACGAATGAACGCGTACGATTGGTGGGCTGTACAGAAGCGGGCTATTCGACGTGAAGACGAAACAGCAGCGATCTCATGGGAGACATTAAGAAATGCGTTCGAGACTGAATATCTTTCTGCAGCCGTGCGACAGGAAAAAGAAAACGAGTTTATGCAGTTGATGCAAGGGAATATGACTGTACGGCAATATACGACCAAATTCAACAAACTGGCCAAGTTTGCTGGAGACTATCTACCTACCACTGCAAGTCGAGCAAAAAGATTTGTAGTGGGCCTGCGTTCCACTATCCGTGCTCATGTCTCGGTACCTAAATACAAAACCATGGGCGAGGCACTCAACCATGCCCTCCGTCTGGAGTCCGAGTATCCTCCTACTACTATCGGCGTTGTTCACTTTAATAACAAATGTCATATTAATACGGGAGGCAACAACGCGCACAAGCGTCATGGTCTGCAATTTCTACCACAAGGAGGGGCACTTGGACACCGAGTACCGACTTAAGCACAGGGCATGTCACGCGTGCGACAAAAGAGATCACTTCGTAAGGGACTGCCCGGAAGCTACGCCGAACCAATGCCCCCCGCAACATCAACAAAACCGAGGCCAAGCACCTCGGGCTCCACCGACCGCACAACAGAATGGCCAAGACCGTCGCCCCAATGCTCAGGGACGCGTCTACGCCATGACTCGAGATAAAGCGTTTGCATCTGATAAAGTCGTGATAGGTATACTGCAATTCAATAATAAATCTGCTCGTGTATTGTTTGATTCAGGTGCCACGTATAGTTTTATATCGACGGACTTTGCCGCCGAGCACAAATTTTCCTTGTCACCACTGGGCCTCGATCTCACTGTTAACGTACAGTCGGGCATGCCACTACTTGCAAATTTAGTCTGCGGAGACGGAATCATCTGTATAGGTGGTCAAAAGGTCAGTCTCGATGCGATAGTTCTAAATATTAAGGACTACGATATCATTCTGGTGATGTATTGGCTCGGTCCGTGCAACACAACCATAGACTGTGCTGAAAAGAGGGTCTCATTTCGTATACCTGGAGTGCCTGAATTCTGCTACTCGTGTGGTGAGACGTCGCCGACCTGTATGGTGATCTTCGCAATATCTGCTCGGCGGATGCTGCATTCCGGGTGCGAAGGCTATCTAGCTTCCGTTCGAGACATACGACAGGATGGTGCAAACGCGAGTCAGACCGACGTTGTGGTAGAATTTCTCGATGTGTTCCCGGACGAGCTGCCCGACATGCCGCCCGATCGAGAGATTGAGTTCTCTATCGATACATTTCCCGACACTCGACCGATCTCGAAAGCCCCGTACAGAATGGACCCTGCAGAGCTTAAAGAACTCAAGGTGCAGTTACAAGAGTTGTTCGACAAGGGATTCATCCGACCCAGCGTCTCGCCCTGGGGAGCGCCCGTGCTGTTTGTCAGGAAGAAGGATGGCTCTATGCGTCTTTGTATCGACTACCGCGAGCTGAATAAAGCCACCGTCCGGAACAAATACCTCCTGCCCCGCATAGACGATCTGTTTGATCAGCTTCAAGGAGCCACGGTGTCCTCAAAAATTGATCTGCGTTCAGGTTACCATCAACTCAAGATCAAGCCGGACGATGTGTCGAAGTCTACCTTTCGCACTCGATACGGCCATTACGAGTTCCTGGTAATGCCGTTCGGCCTAACGAACGCCCCTGCTGCTTTCATGGATCTGATGAATCAGGTGTTCCGACCATTCCTCGACAAGTTCGTAGTAGTCTTCATCGATGACATACTCGTCTACTCGAAGAATAAGCAGCAACACACTGAGCATCTACGGACCGTGCTTCAGACCCTTCGAGAAAATCAGTTGTATGCGAAGCGAAGCAAATGTGAATTTTGGCTGAGTAGCGTCGCATTCCTCGGACACATCATTTTAACTGAAGGCATTGCAGTCGACCCAAAGAAAGTTGAAGCCGTCGTCGATTGGAAGCATCCAACGTCCGTCAGCGAGATTCGAAGTTTTCTTGGCTTAGCGGGATACTATCGACGCTTCATGAAAGACTTCACGAAGATTGCATCGCCCCTGACTCGCCTCACCCAAAAAGGAGTCGCATTTGACTGGTCAGACGACTGCGAAGCTTCATTCCAAGAATTAAAGCAACGGCTCGTCTCGGCCCCGATACTCACACTTCCAGAAGGGACTGAGGGTTTTCAAATATTCAGCGACGCATCCGGTCAGGGCTTGGGGTGAGTGCAGATGCAGCGGAATAAGGTGATATCTTTTGCTTCCCGACAGCTAAAGCCGCACGAGGAGAATTATCCCACGTACGATCTGGAGTTAGCGGCGATTGTGTTTACGTTGAAATTATGGCGTCACTATCTCTATGGCGTAGCGTGCACGATCTATACCGATCACAAGAGCCTCAAGTATCTATTCACGCAGAGAGAACTGAACTTGCGGTAGAGGCGTTGGCTTGAACTGATCAAGGATTACGACTTGACTATCGACTACACGCCGGAAAAGGGAAATGTTGTGGCGGACGCTCTGAGTCGGAAGTACATAACCTCGCTATCCATCGACCGCAGACTGTTACGCGACCTAGAAGAAATGGGCATTGAACTCCGAGTCCGATTCCGGAATATACAGTTGGCAAAGTTGCAGTTAGAGCAGAGCTTGCTTGAAAAGATTAAGACCGCTCAGAAGGACGATCTGTACCTGATGAAAATGCGAGATCTAATCTCGACGGGCAGGACGACCGACTTTGCGGAAGACGAGACCGGCATGCTTCGATTGAGGGGTAGGCTATGCGTTCTGGATGATTCAGAACTTAGAAAGGAGATATTGTCGGAGACGCACTACGTGAAGGACACCTTGTATCCCGACAGTACGAAGATGTACAAGGACCTCCGTACAAACTTCTGGTGGCACGGGATGAAAAGAGATGTGGCACTTTTTGTGTCGCAATGCATGGCCTGTCAGCAGGTGAAAGCTGAGCACCAGAGACCGGGCGGGAAGATGCAGAATCTGGCGATTTCAGATTGGAAGTGGCAGCACGTGTGCATGGATTTTATTGTTGGTCTACCGAAGACGCCGCGGGAAAATGATGCCATCTGGGTCATCGTCGATCGACTAACCAAGTCAGCGCACTTTACTGCCATCAAAGTTACTTGAAGCGTTGATCGTCTGGCGCAGATTTATCTTGATGAGATAGTACGGCTGTACGGAATTCCAGTATCCATCGTCTCCGATCGGGATTCACGGTTCATGTCACAATTCTGGAGTAGCCTTCAATCGGCACTGGGTACCAAGTTGCAGTTCAGCTCAGCTTACCATCCTCAGACCGACGGCCAAACGGAGCACGTCAATCAGATTCTCGAAGACATGCTACGACTCTGCATAATTGACTTCAAATCAAGCTGGGACAATCATCTACCTCTGGCCGAATTTGCATACAACAACAGCTATCAATCCAGCATTCAAATGGCGCCGTATGAAGCCTTGTACGGCCGCAAGTGCCGATCACCCATTTGCTGGGACGAAGTCAGAGAGCGACAGATTCTCGGCCCAGAACTGGTGGAACAGACCGTACAGAAAATTCATCTCATTCGGGAAAGACTAAAGACTGCGCAGAGTCGTTAGAAAAGCTATGCGGATGTTCATCATCGACTCCTCGAGTTTCAAGAAGGCGATCACGTATTTCTCAAAGTGTCGCCCATGCGGGGAGTTACTCGGTTCGGCGCGAAAGGAAAGTTGAGCCCGAGATTCGTTGGGCCGTTCGAAATACTCGAACGCGTCACCCTAGTGGCCTATAAAATTGCCCTACCGTTGGCACTTGAAGGTGTACACAATGCCTTCCACGTCTCTCAACTGCGAAAGTACGTACACAACCCGAGCCACGTGGTAGATTTTGGCCAGCTGGAGCTAAAGTCCGACTTATCCTACGTTGAAGAGCCAGTTCAAATCTTAGAATGCAAGGATAAGCTGCTGCGAAATCGAGCGATCCCTCTCGTTTGCATCCTCTGGAAGAACCATTCGATCGAAGAGTCGACGTGGGAGCTTGAATCGGATATGAAGGAGAAATTTCCTTCGTTGTTCTCGTAGAGGTAGGTTCTATCCTTAAAGTTTCGAGGACGAAACTTTTTATTAGTTGGTTATGGTGTAGTGTCCCGTCCCTACATCGTGCCCCGTTTTCGTCTACGGGGTGCGCGAGAAAGGAACAATGTCGCTATCGATTCGGTCGGGACCGATAGGTCAGAATTGGCTGAGTCGATCGAACGAGAATGGTTGAATTAAGATCCATTCCACGTTATGGAATGGTTTCTTCGAAACTAAGTTCCATATTCAGCGGGTTACGCCTCGAGGATTGGCTCTGTGGCTGAGTCGGGAGAGACCTTCCGTTGCTCTGGTTTTCATGCCGCACTTGATTTGGCTTTGGCTTTAGTTTTTATGAATGCATTTTTCGTGAATGTTTTCGATGGGTTTTTGTGACGCATTTTCGAGCTTCGCATTTATATCGAATATCCTTGAATTATACAGTGTTCTAATCAGTTGCTTATGCGATTGCAGGTGATCGCATAGGCGACGTCAGCGCAGCCAACCGATCGCTCGCTTGAAGCAAGCCTAAGGCGAGTGGCTGACCTCCTTCGTCTCGTCCCTCTACTTCAAAACTCAATATGTGAAGTAAAATGAATGCCTGTCATAATAGTGTAGAATCAAGGAAATCGTGGCACGATTTTTTACGAGACACTTGCTATCGAACTGCCGGTTTTGGAAATAGAAAACATAATTCCTTATGCAATTATACTTGGTCTATGCAAAACAATGAATGAATCGATTAACATTTATCGCAACGATACAGCTAAATGAGTAAATCAACTAAGTTCAAAAGAAAATGGTCATTGGACAACTTGTCGACAAGGTGAAGTTTCCTCGAACAGTTGCCTAGGCCAAGGGACCGATTCGGTCCGGGAGGAACGCGAGTGTAGCAGCGCCAACCCTTCATCGGCACGAGTTATGCGGGAACTTTTGCACAGGGCTCGCTACCCGACGCGAAAGGGGCGTTGTCTAACCCAACTATAGTCCGCGATGGCTTGACATTGCCAGTGGCCTTCGCACCCTTTTTTACTGCTTAACAAGTGCACGGGACACGGGATAAATATGATAGTCGCTTAAAATGATTGCCTCAAAGCATGTTAACATGCAAATCGAGCAGGATGGTTAGAAAGATCATTGAAATAGCTAGCTAACATGTTTACGAAACTTCTTGAATCAAATGCAGAGCTTGGATTTAATTAGCCATTCGCCAGTACATGTGTTTCGTGCTGATCCTCGCTCTTTGCAGGTCCCGCGAACCAGGAAGGACGCGCCAACTAGCTCGATGACGTTCGTGACTTTTGAAGCTTCGGCCATACGTCAAAGACTTTCTCTGCGACTCCACTTTTGAAGGCTCTCGACAGTCCAAGGAAGATGACTCAGCGTCCCACCCATCCAGGTCACTGGAGTCCTTTGTTGTATATTGAGGGATGCGTGCAATGTATGGAACGGCTATCTCATCGGCACTCTTTTGTAATCGAGTCATGTTGTAGCCCGTACGGCGATGAGTCTTGTATCGGAGTCTGTAAAAGATGTTCATTATCAATAAAGATCAAGTTTCCTTTACTTATTGTGTGAATCAATTTGTCTGCGTACTCTTTTAGATCTCGTGTCTCGGATTACCTTATGACTAGGCCTTGTGCGATTGCAAATTAGGTTCGCACGGCATCACGCCCGGGGGACGACTATCGATTCGACGGAATCGAGGCGTGACAAATATTCTTATCTTTCTCTCTTATTTTCACAATAGAAAATGAGATAAGCTATTCTATCGATCTTAGGAAATTTTTAGGTTTTACCGTAAAACTTTCATGTTTATATATATATATATATATATATATATATATATATATATATATATATATATATATATATATATATATATATATATATATATATATATATATATATATATATATATGTCGGGTTTCGGTTTCTTCGGGTAATCTGACACATGAACCCGAGCCTAATCCGATTTTTGATTGGGTTCAAATATTTTAGCCCAAATTCGAGCCCGAACCTGGGTATCTTCAACCCTAATCCAACCTATTAACGGGTTAATCGGATCGTGCTCGAGTTTAGCCCGTCCGAGTTGCACCTCTACTTGTGCATCAACTCTTCCAACCATGCGAAGCCACAGAGATCCTAAATATTAGCCTAAATGAAAGGGATGGAGATGATTGATTACCGCAGACAAAGACACATAATGGCAGATTCTCTGCAAAATCCTTATATGAATAAATTCGGCATAGTCTACCATCCTCGTCAATCAACAATCAAATCAACTTTAGTTGGAAACGCCTCTGGAAAGTCCCAGGTTTGGCTTCCAAGATCTCTCACTTTATTTGCAGATTAGCTCATGAAGCTCTTGAGAACGGCCATCGGAAAACACTTAACGTTAATCAAAACGTCAGGTCCATTCGTCGCCTCTAGGAAGAAACTTATGACCACTTATTTCTCTATTGTCCAATTGCTAAAGCAATCTGGTTCGCCTCCTCAAATAGACTTAGAGTTTGGTTAGCAATTCGACAAACGAAAAAAATTCGGGGTGACAAAAAAGGGGGTATAAATCGGCACAATTCAAGTAAAATACGTTAAAAAAGGGTCACATATTCGTCAAATAAAAATATTGAGGTTAGAAACTTCAAATACTTAAATAAGTTGTCAAATTTGATTAATTAAACATGTTTCCATCACGTTTTCTGGCCAAATTTTTTCAATAATTCATACGAAAAATATCCAAAATTTTATATGCTTAAAATTTACATACTACTTCGAATCTGTCAAAAGTACGCAAGTATTATACGTTTCTGAAAGATATGAAATTTTTTGCATATAATACGAGTTTTATTCGGGTGATTGCTAACAAGGACTTTGAGTAGACGTCTGATATAAAATAAATGATATTCTCAACTCTTGGCTATCCAGTTCTGAATCACTCGAGATATTTGGTATGGGAGCTATCCTAATATAGATAATCTAGGAATCCAGATGCAATCTGAATTTTAGGAAAGTAGATCTACATATCTCTAAGATCATATTATCTGCCTCCAACTTATGTGCATCCTACGAACATGGAGAAACTCAAGACCTAAAATGACTACAACAACTAAAACTTAATACACCCCCACAAAATGCGATACTCTTAATATTAATGTCGATGGTGCCACTTCATTCTCTAACTTCGCTTCAGCTACAATAGCAAGGGATCACAGAGGCAGCTTTATCGCAGCATTGGATGAGAAAATGGAATACATCTCCAAGTGGGTGACCTCTCACATAGAAGACGGCCTTGTAGAACTGGAAAAGCCAGTCATAGTTCACGGAGTTTGGGCTATCAAACAAGAACAAGGACTTTAATCCTTCTCAACGCGACACATTCTATAAGTATATATTCGACACGATCTACAATAATGAAGCTGGGGCAGGTTCCCTTATCTGGCAGTTAATGGTCGTAGGCATGGAAGAATACAAATGACGATTTCGGATTCGAAGACCCCGGGAAAAGCCTTCCATCTATAGGCTGGTAAAGGATCAGTAGTGTCAGCTTGAGGCATGCGGCAAGGGAAGGATTGGGCTAGGAGTGGTCTCAAGAAAATCTGCTAAAGTCTTGTTTTCCCTACTGTTTGTAGTTGACTAAGAATATCTCCTCTTTTAATTGTCCACCTTGTGTTATATATGGTGCTTTCAAGTTTCAAATTAATGTGGTATAGTTTCCTACTAAGATGAACAAGAGCAAAGCAAGATCTTGGTGTTACTGATTTTATGATAACTGTTGTGTTGGTTGTTCCGTACAATTATTACTTATTTACTTAAGGTTCTATCAAAGACAACTACTCGCTTCTATTGAACAGTACATATTCACAGTTAACAATATTTGATGAAGGATTTATCAAGATGTTGACATGCATCCAATTAACGACAGATAGATTTTAGCCTAGGTAAGCTTGTGATTTGCCGATTGTATTTTGTAATTCCAACTTGTTAGTTCTTGCGTTAGTTGTCTTTAAAGGAACAATGGAGGGAGAATTTATTCTTCTAAAAGAAAACAGTTTTGAGTGTTTTTTTTAATTGGTACTTCAATCAACACCAAATATAATTATTATCAATATTAGTTCATTAAACAAGGCGAGCAACTTTGCTTTATTACATAGGGAGGAGAGGAGCCATAGACTGGCTTCTTCTCAGTTTTGCAATATTACAAGCACACACAATCACAGACACACAGACATACACATCCAGGTTTTCTGAACACAAGTACACAACAAGATACTTATTAGCACATGTTGCTTCCATATATGTTTTGTTTAGAGCCCCATTTGAAGTTGTTCATTTGCCGCAGCCGCAGTCCACACAGGTGCAGTTGGAGCCGCACTTGCACTTACCGTCGTTCTCGGCACCGAACTCCACGATTTCCTCGACGAAGCTGCAAGACAGCAATAATAGAGATATTAGTCAGAGTTATGAAGTCACAGTTCAACTCTAAAACTCCATAACTTCATGATGGTTCATGAGAATATATCGTTTGGCCTGAGATAACTTAGAACATTAAGATACTTCTCTTGCGAAGTAGGTTATGAACTCGATACTTGTTCTGTATACTCTATAGCTTGTTTTGTGAAAAAAGAGTTTATACGAGTTCTTCTCCCGAAATATAACTCTATATGTTATTGCTTTCAATCTCTCATTCCCTGATGGAAAATGCAGCATGTATGTTACTGTAATTGGCCAATCATTCTCGTAAACATCAATATGTAGGAGATTTTTTTACTCTCTTGTGACTCTCTTGCAATGGTATTCTAGCTCGAGAAGAGAGAAATCCAAGTACAGTTGTTACTAAACCTTCCACCATGCTAATCCGATACTGCAGATACATATTTGATACGGTCGATACCTATCGGATATGGCCGATACCGAATCGATAAGGCCAATACGAATCCTAGCTAAAATGTTATGCATATCGAAAAGAATGCATTCAGAGCTAAAAAACAAGAATTTTCTCATCCGTCTGCCAGAATGTCGGGATACGATATTTGGGAAGATGTAAAGGACTTGCCCACTGTAATGGAAGATCCATCGAACAATCGTATTGATGGATTCAGACAAAGTCACAATTGGACCAAACGGAGTATCTTTTGGGACTTGCCTTATTGGAAAGATAATCTTATAAGACATAATCTTGATGTTATGCATATCGAAAAGAATGTGTTCGATAATGTCTTCAATACCGTCATGGATATTAATGGAAAGACGAAGGACAATCCAAAAGCAAGACAAGACATTGCCGAGATATGCAAGCGTCCTTATCTGAACTTGATACAAAGGGGAGCTGGGGGACAATTAACTAAGCCGATAGCACAATACACATTGAGCAAGGAAAATAGATTAATAATTTACAAATGGGTATCTACTTTAAGATTTCCCGACGGCTTTGTGGCGAATTTGTCTAGATGCGTTGATCTCAATAAACGCAAGCTAACGGGATGAAGAGTCACGACTGCCACGTGTTTATGGAAAGATTACTGCCCATTGCTTTGAAAGAGTTGTTGCCTTCTGCTGTATGAGTTCCGTTGGCCGAACTATCTACATTCTTCAGGGATATTTGTTCAACTAAGTTGACTGTGCAACACATGGTTGAACTTAAGGAGAAGATTATCTTAACAATTTGCAAGTTGGAGAAAATATTTTCTCCTGGCTTCTTTGACAGCATAGAGCATCTACCGATTCATCTAGCATACGAAGCCCGTGTCGGTGCATCTGTTCATTATCGATGGATGTACCCATTTGAAAGGTACATAAAAATCGATATAATTTAAGTTAGAATTTCAGTGGGTTTTAAAATTCATTCTTAATTCTCAAGATAATTTGTCTCTCTAGATACCTACACCATCTAAAGAAGAAAGTTGGCAACAAGGCTCATATAGAGGCTTCGATATGCGAAGCATATCTTATCGAGGAGGTGTCAAACTTCTGCTCCATTTATTTCGATACTCATGTTAAGAGAAATCGAAATAGACCTCAAAGGAATGACAAGGACGTTGAGGATGGAGGTATATTCAATGTAAGGGACAAGCCTGTTGGGGCTAGTAAAAAATGGTGGTTGACTGACAACGAGTATGATGCCGCTCACCGATATGTCTTGTTAAACTGTGACATACAAGAAGTGAGAGATTTGGAGAAGTAAGTCAGTACACTTGCACTCGTTATAATCTCTAATTTGATAAAGTAAGTGACTACACTTATATATTCTTATTCTCTCTAACAGTTTATTTAGAGATGAAGTCAAAATGAGGACACCCGATATTACCGATGAGGGATTCAAAGAGTGGTTGATTTTACATTTCCGTCATGGTTTCGCAATTACGTAAGTAACTGAGATAATATGTTATGCGGCTACCATTAAAATATAGGCATCTAAAACATTTAAATTATAAATATTTGTTTACAGATTTTATTGCCTGAAACAACACTCACTAATGAGAGTGTTCGTTATCTGGCATTGGGACCGAAGAAGCAAACAAAGACTTGGCCAGGCTATGTCGTTAATGGCTTCAGATTTAAGACAACTCAAAATGCTATAAATGTCGAATTTATCAATGACGGCATCAGTACCAAGGATTCCGGTGTTTGTATAAGAGGCACCATCTATGACGACGAGCCGGACTTTGACTATTATGGAGTGCTTCGGGATAATGTAGATTTACAATATATTGCCCCATATGATATGTATATTGTGATGTTCAAATGTGAGTGGTTCGATACGACACCAAATATCGATTGGAGAATCGATAAACAATTTGGATTTGTCGATATAAATCATCGCAGGAGGTATAGAGGGTCCGATACATTTGCGATAGCAAGTCAGGCTGTTCAAGTCTACTATACAAGCTACCCAAGGCGTCGTAGAGATCGATTTGACTGGTGGGCAGTATGCAAGATTGAATCTAGAAATACATTCAACGTTGGAGACCCAGCATACCAAGAGGACCAGATCGAAAAGTCCCAATACTTGGGACAACAGTCGGATACAATGGATGTTGAAGATATTGTTGAGGAAAATAGAGGAAAGGAAGAGGTTGATACATAAGACTTAGCTGTCAACCAGGGGAGAAAGAGGCATCTTGTCCCAAATATTGAGACAGAAAAAGAAAAAGAAGAAGAAGAATTTGATGGGGATGAGGATACAGATGAAATCGACGATGAGGATGAGGATGAGGATGAGGATGATGATGATGATGAAGACGAGGCCGAGGATGAGAACGAAGACGATGACGATGATTAGGTTAAATATTGTTGTATATTAAAAATATTTCCAATTACGTGAATTAAGTTTGACCTCATAAAAGCAATTACGTGAATTCATGGTTTTTTTCGTTCGATTATTTACTTATTGTATGATTTTCTTTTTGCAGATGGCACTTATAGTATTTTTCGTCGCGACGGCACTCGTCTCCCTGCTGGTGGTATGTATATTTTAGTTTAGAATTTTATATTCATTTACACTTCTATATTGTTAATTATATTTATGTGTTCTATTTACAGGTCATGATGGCTGGCCGTGGTCGTGCTGCTAGTGGTGGTCGTGCTGGTGGTGGTGGTGGTAGTCGTGGTCGTGGTGGTACTGGTGGTCGTGGTCATATTCAATCTTCCTGGGATGTGACCCCATCCAGCGAACCCGACCCGGAGAGTACCCCGGGCACAGATGTATCCCGCTGTCGATCGACAACTTCATCGAGGCATGAGTCTCCATCCGGTAGCAGATTCATTCCGCTAGCGGACCCACCAGCGGATCAAATAGTGGATCCACCAGTTACTGTATAGTAGGCCCCGGAGTACCCCCATACTCGGTTCCATCCGGTTACTGGGGAGTACATGCGCGGACCCGCGGATCCTCCGACGGCACCAGAGAGGCCGAGAGGCGAGTTTCGACGAGAGCTATGGCCCACGA
This sequence comes from Iris pallida, assembly GCA_029216955.1. Taxonomy (NCBI): domain Eukaryota; kingdom Viridiplantae; phylum Streptophyta; class Magnoliopsida; order Asparagales; family Iridaceae; genus Iris; species Iris pallida. The sequence continues at coordinate 8,237,576 of JANAVB010035620.1, read as the reverse complement.
GGACCTCGTAAGTAAATTTAAGATAATTTATTAAATTTCTTTTATTTATTTAAGTTAATAATCCAGTCGTTGTTTCTTTGTAGGTTTTTTCTGTTTAATGTTGCCAGGGCTCTTGGAGAAATTATCAGGGATAACTTCCATGGTCCCTACCTCAATTTTTCGTCGGTGCCCCCAAACTTGAAGTATGTCTGGCTCGACGAGTTGAGGGTATATATCTATATCTTCTGGTTAATTATTAGTTACTCTTTAATCAACCATTTTTTAAATTACGTGATAATTGAATTTGTATGTTAGACGACGTTCTGGTGGCCCCTCCATCGCGAGGACGCGATCCGCAGGACCTACAGAAGCGCTGCCTCGAAGAAGATACGGGATATAATTCATTACCTGAAAATGGAACAGACGAGGCCAAATTGGATCCGGCAGGACTATTATGAGGAGCTCTTAAATTGATGGATACTCCTGCGTACAAGGAGAAATCGGAGAAGGCGAATGCGAACCGACGGGCCGCGGAACTTCATATGGGGGGATCAAGGCCCCATGCAGCGGCGCTTGCAGATCTGGTGAGATACCGCAAATTCATTTCACTATCGAATTAGGTATTATTAATATACGGAGTTAATTAAATTCTACAAAAATTTCGTATGCAGACCCAACGGGCGATGAAGGAGGGAAGGGCGCCAGAATCGGTCACCATGCACGATGTGTTCCAGCATACGCACAAGAGGCGGAAGGACGGGAGCTTCGTCGACGAGAGGGCGAAGAAGACTGTTGTAAGTACTTATGTTTATGAGATTTATGTTAGAATTAAAAGTATTTGGATTATAACTTAGGTAAACTTAGGATTCACACTTAACTTAGTGAAACATAGGATTTAGATTACAACTTAGGTAAATCTTATAGTATAAACACATTCATTTGATAGGTTGCGTATCGTGAGGCCCTTAGACAGGCTCAGTTAACTGCTGCCGAGGATGTCGGTAAAACGACGCCCGCCCGGACGCTCTCTTCTTTGGCCGCTCGCAACGACTTGTTCGTAGATACCGTCGACGACTTTAAGAAAGGGCACCTGTACGGAGTCGGCTCCCTAGGGCTGTTGCACATGGCGACTTAGAGATTTCCACCAATACTGCCTCCTCCCGCGGCCCCGACAGACGATGATGTGAGGTCGCAGCTTGTGCAGCTGCACGAGGCGGTGTCGTCCTTACGGGAGCAAATTGCCACATACTTTTTGCCTCCGTCTGCTGTTGTCGGTCCGTCTGCTGCTGGTGCCGGTCCGTCTGCTACTGGTGCCGGTCCTTCTTCCGTCGGTCATATTTCTTTCAACCCTGCTGCCCCTCTAGTACCGCCTTCGACTGTGACGACACTCCTTGACCTCATGACGCCAGAGCAGCTACGCCGACTTCCGGAGAGTGTCTTCGACGGATTACCGTCGTACATATTGGAGCAGTATTACCGTCGGTCGCAGGTTGGAATACCACCACCGGACAATCGAACTCCTCCTCCTCCTTGAAGTATTGTATTAGAATAGTTTTTAAACTTTGAATATTTGTGGAAATTTCAGATATTATAACGACGGATATTAGTTCATGATTTCTAGATAATTGGTGTACTTTTATTGGTTTGGGTGATTATTATTTTATATTGATCTATCTATTTTTTGGATAATTGATGTGCATTATATTCGTGTGTGATTTATATTGGATTATATATTGGTCTATGTGATTGTATATTGTGATTATATATTGGTCCGATGTTCGGATGTTGTGTGAACAGAGAAAGCTCTGCATTTTTTTCTTCAAAATATCTCAGTTAGCGACGGACTAGTGACGGGTTAGCGACGGATAACTTCAGTTACCGACTAAATTTTGACAGAATATCCGTCGCTAACTGGAGAATTCTAAATATTTTCCAGTAAGCGACGAATGGTCGACGGAATATCCGTCGCTAACAGAAGAATTTCAAATATTTTCTAGTTAGCGACGGATGGTCGACGGAATATCCGTCGCTAACTGGAGAATACCAAATATTTTCCAGTTAGCGACGGATGGTCGATAGAACATCCGTCGGCAAGGTTCTGGTGGTTTTAAAGGTTACTCAGAAAGGTAGCGACGGATATTCCGTCTGGAAGTCGTCGCCATGGTCGACAGATTAGCGACGGACTATCCGTCGCCACGGTTCTGGCAATGTCAAGAATTTTCAGAACCCGATCGACGGATTATCCGCCACTAGTCCGTCGCTAAGCCGTCCCTAGTTAGCGACGGGTGACGACGGAATAGCGACGGACCGATACCCTCTGATACAAAGTAACGACGGTTTACCGACGGACTTTTCGTTGCTATGATTCTGGCAATGTCAAGCATTTCCAGAACTAGGTCGACGGATTATTCGCCACTAGTTCGTCGCAAAGCCGTCCCTAGTTAGCGACGGTTTACGACGGAATAGCGACGGATCGATACCCTCTGATACAAATTTACGACGGTTTACCGACGGACCATCCGTCGCTAAGAGTCTTTACAATACAATACCTAATACTTGAATTCGATGAAAGGCCGTCGGTAAGTCATCGCTAATGCAATGAATAATGACAACGGGAAACAGTCGTACTTCCATCGATTGATGACTACCTAGTGACAGACTTTATTAGCGACGAGCTGATTGCCGACGGATTTTTTGGACCAATATCCGTCTGTGATCCGTTGCTAATCTGGATTAGCGACGGAAGGTCGACGGATCTGGCCGTCGCTAAAGCAACATATTTTGGTAGTGTACTGAGTTTTAAGGATATAAGAAAAATTGGTAAACTTTGGGCAAGTGAAATATGGAATAATTTTGTGTAACCACTCTAAGAGAACCAAAAATTCATCTAAGAGAACCAGATGTTCGTCTAAGAGAACTAAAAGTTCGTTTACATAGATTCTCCAGCTATTAAATAGAGATATACATCACTCACATTAAAGATGTTAAGTCACATACTATCATGAGCCAGAAGCTCAAATCTTATATCATGAGATATAAGCTAAATCTTAAGGGTCCATTGTGAGCCAGAAGCCGAATGATCCTTTAACTTTTAAATTGTGACATGATCGATAAGACACCAAAAACAATGATGATGAGAATTATCAATACTAATTTGTGTGATAATCTCTTATCAAATTACAACATATCCTTAATCTCAAGGATAAGTTTGTTTCTAAACTATGGTCAATTCTGAAGATTGTATCTTAATAACATAGCTTCGAATTGCACCTTTTTGACTTATATTTTTTTGAAACTATAATGTTGTCATCTATGTTTTGTGAGTTATAATCTCCTAAGATTATTATATCTTCTAGATCTATTTTTTTTGATCTGTCACGTTAATAAGACAAAATTTTTGCCGTTAGAAGGAGATAGGAAGAAGATAAATTATCGTTCTAGAAGAACGTCGTGAATTATATATCGTTTTAGCAGAACATCGTAAAGCATCATTTTAGAAGAACATATTGCATCATCATTCTCGAGGAACGTTCTAAAGCATCATTCCAGAAGAACGTGTCATGGCATATTTCTAATTTATCTAATCTTGACTAAATTAGAAGAAATTATCCTTTATTTTTACTATAAATAAAATATTAGGTGTTTAATCGATGATTTTGATTATGCTGCATAAATAGCTATACAAACTATAAATTTATTTTCTAATAGAAGTACCAAAAGAACCAAATAAAGGTAGCAAATGAATAAGTTTAAGAACACATAAGACCTAAAAGTTCTAGATATTCAGCTCTCCAGAAGAAGATGCCAAATAATAATAAAGGCTCTAAAGATTCAGCTCTGCAGAAGAAAAGGCCGAATAATATAACACACCCTAATGCTCTTGAAGAATCAGCTCCCGAAGAAGCATCTCCTGTAGAGAAAAAAAAGTTCATGATGGTCCGAAAGATATCATGAAACAAAGATCAAATTTCTCAATATATATATATATATATATATTTTAATATATATATATATATATATATATATATATATAATGAAACTTTATTGAAGTAATAGGCACAAAATACCGAAGCCTATACAAGTAAGCGCGCTCAACGCGACAAAAGGAACATAAAACAAATTGCACAAGAAGTGCACACAAAGCAAAACTGGACCACAAGTGTAGCCGAAAGGGTCGGCGCGGGGGGTCCGGAGGATGGCCTAAGCAAGGGCCTCCCAAAAAGTGGAGAAGGCGTGGGCGCAGCGCCTCCTAGCTTTGAGAATTTGTTTGATGACCTCTCTGTACAATTGAGGAGGAGGAAGTTGGCGGCCTTCATATCTGAATTTGTTCCTGTTCTTCCATAAAACCCAGATACCGGCGGCTACAATGATCTGATGTCCGTAGGAGCCGCTCCAGCTGGCCATGAGATCGTGGAAGCCCCCAGTCGGGGGGACAAGACTCAGTCTATTATGAAGATTGAACCAAATCTGAGTCGCCAACTCACCAGAAAGAAGGATGTGCTCTGTCGATTTTGATGTGTGCTCCACGCAGCAGTGGCATTTGGACGCCAAGCTGAATCCGATAGATCTGATGTGGTCGTCCGTTGTAAGTTTCAGGCGCAGAGCTCGCCAGATAAGGATAGACCATTTGGTGGGGATGCAAGACTACCAGAACTTGGCATACGTGTTATTAGGTAGGCCTCTGCCTCTTGCCATAAGTCTCGTGGAAGCCATCGTGAAATTCTCCGCGGGTTAGGGGACCAACTCCACGTGTCCGGCATGTCGGTGATCCGAAGATTGGCAGCAAGTACACCGTCGGCCGCTAGTAGACCCAGCCAATCTCTAATTCTCCTCCAATTCCATCATGAACTGCCCTCCCACAGGTCCCTGATCGTGCACCCCTGAGGTGTTCTGGCATTGTGCTGAATGGTGTGTTCTCCTATACATCGTTCATGATAGGCCGATGAGCGACCGTCGCCCAACTTGAGACGAATTAAAGGTTTTGCGATGTTGTGTCCCCGAATTATACGACGCCAGGATGCCGAAGATCTGTTGTTAGAGACCGTCTCCGACAGATGGGCGAATCTGGAGTATCTAGCTCTCATGAATCTCGTCCATAGCAAGCTCTTCGTACGTAACTTCCACCACAGCTTCAATACGCAGGCGTCCACGATGTAGGCAAGTTTGCTGAAGCCCAGACCTCCTTCTTTCGTGGGTTTAGCCAGGTATCCCAACTGGCCCAGGGATATTTGTCCTGGCCGTCGCTATGCCTCCAGAAGAACTTGGCGAAGAGGGATTCGAGATTGTAGAGGACCTTCTTGGGAGGGAAGCAGACGGCCAGGGTGTATAAAGGGATGGAGGAGAGAACGTGTTTGATGAGGATCATCTTGATCCCTGGAGATAAAGTTGCGTTGTGCCGTGCAGCGATCAGTTTGTGAATTTTGTCAACAAGGTGATCGTATATCCCTGAGTTCGACTTCCCGTACACCAATGGGCAGTCCAAGTAAAGGAAAGGTGGGTAAGCCTAACCCAGGAAGTTAAGTTGGAAAGCAGGGCAGAGTGCATTCTGTCTACTTTGTGATGGGTATAGATGACGCTCTTATTGTTGTTGACACGCTGGCCAGAGCAAGTGGTGTATCTCTTGATCATTCTCAGGACCACCTCGATTGATCCGTTGTCTTCGGAGGAGAAGATAAGGTTGTTGTCTGCGTACGCCAGGTGTGTAATCAGAGGGCAACCGGTCGTGGTGTGGAAGTGGTGGAAACCGGGTATTCTAGGCATGCTATTGAGGCTTCTGCTGAGAACTTCTGCTGCGATGATGAAAATGGTGGGGGAGAGGGGCTCCCACTGTCTAACCCTACGGGTAGATCGAAAGAACCCTGCAGCTTGGCCGTTGATGACGGTGGAAAACCAAGCATTGCTGATGGATCTGAATATGATGCCGATCCAAGATTCAGAGAATCCGAAAGCCCTGAAGACCCATATCATGAATTGCCAGTCTAGACGGTCATAAGCCTTCTCCATGTCCAGTTTGATAGCGATGTTTCCTCCTCTGGACGGGAACTTCAAACATGTGATCATCTCTTGGGCAAGGAGTATGTTGTCAGTTATGTTACGGCCTTTGACAAACCCATTTTATTCTTCAGAGATAATCTTGGGGAGGAGATTGTACATCCGGTTGGCAGCGATTTTCGATATTATCATGTTGGTAAAAGTGCAGAGGCTGATAGGGCAAAAGTCTTTGAATATTTCTGGGTTGGCTTTCTTGGGGATAAGGATGATGTTGGCGCAGGAAATGGAGTTGGAAAAACTCGTTCCTTGGAAAAATGCTAAAGTGGCCTCCGATAAGTCAGTTTTTAAAATGTCCCAGCAAGTTCTGAAAAAGACCCCATTGAAGCCGTCCGGCCCCGGAGCACTGTGTTCATTAATGGACCAGACTGCCTCATTCACTACTAAAATAAGGCAAATTAGCGACGTCAGGATATGTCGCTAAATAAGGAAAATACGTCGCTAAACGTAATTAGCGACGACTTTAGCGACGAAACATAAAGGTCGCGAAAAAGCTAGTCGCAGATGACAAATTCGTCGCCCTCCGTCGCTGTTTGCGACGTCACCCCAATGTCGCTGGGTCGTCGCAACATTAGCGACGGAGGGAGACGAAATTGTACGTCGCCAAAGCAGCGACGTAGTGCGACTACTTAGCGATGTCATTTCTTTTTATGTGATGACATGGCATACCTGCCACGTCAGCAGTGTAGCGACGTACAGCGACCAAATTAGCGACGTCACCTCTCTGCCACGTCAGCTAGGGAGCGACGGATTACGACGGATAGCGATGTAACGGCGGTTAGCGACGTCAAGATACGTCGCTATACGTCGCAGAACGTCGCTATCCGTCGCTGATATTATGAAATTTTTTTAAAAAAATATGTTTGGTATTTTTGTGATGATGTGTGTCTGTGTACAGACACACATCATCACCAAAATACCAAACATATTTTTTTAAAATTTGGGCAGCACCTTCTTCGTATATCAGATCATCGCTTATAACCCAGCGTAGGTATATTTGTCATCCCCGTCGCAGATATCACAAACATACATATCCAAGAAAATATCATACATGTACTCAATGAAAATACCAACAAAGTAAATATCACAAACATACATGTCCAACAAACATACATGTCCAATACTGTCAAATAAGAATGAAAATCAGTGTAACAATGATCAATGGGCCCATAGGGCCAATACATATAAAGATGATAAAAAATCTACTGGATCACTGAGGACCCCTGCTGCGCGTCTGAGATAGCATGAACTCATACTGCTCCTGTGTGAGCTGTGTTAGGGTTATATACAAAAAGCATCACTTTTGTAGTAACCTTATTTCCTTAAATTTTGAATGAGAATCATATGGGCAAATATTTGCATATTGTATTTGTTGCAAGTGTTAATAAAAATGTCTGATATTCTATATTATAGATAATATGGTGTGTGGTGTCACACAGAAGATCATATTATCAGTTTCCTATGTAGTATATAAATAGTTCACAACCTAGATGGACTTGGACAATCTATTGGAAAGGTTGTAGTGTAATCTGGTATTAGTCTATCTTGACTATAGGTTTACACTAGTACACTTTGTGTGTATTGAATAGGACCACTTGAGGTTGTTCACTTTGTACTGACTACATAAGTGAACAAACACCTCTGTTATTATGGATGCTTGTGCTCTTAATCCGGATATAATAACGGACATGTATATGCATTGTGCATTACTTTGACTCATAAAAGAGTGAGATTTATTATGGATCAACAACCTCTATGAATTGGGTAATAACATTGTATGTATGATGGACTATTGATTATAAATGGAATCCATGTCCCGATACATCGGGTTGATGATGTCCTCTTAAGGAGCTCATAAGGATTGTCATATAAACTCTACAGGTAGAATATATCCGACATGACAAATAAAGTTGAGCGGTACTACTTAAGGATAAAAGATGTCGAATCAATATAGTTGTCAGTAACTTGATTTGATCGATGGACATTCGATATCTTAACATGGGAAGCCAAACGAGCATATAATAAAAGGAGCCCACAAACATAATTTGGAATTAGGGTGGTAGTGCAACAATAGCTCATTAGTAGACCGAGCTATTGTTAATGGGCCTGGATTGTGTGTTCGGGCTGAACACGGGATATCCAGATCCGTTAGGAGGCCTAACCCTAATTTTTCCTCATGGTCCCTGCCGTAGCCTATATATATCCTCTATTCTCTGGCCGCTAGATTACTGATCAGAAATCTGAAAATTTTCTCAAAATTCGTGATTCACGTAAGGAGAGAAAGAGAGTGCTGCCAAGGAGAAGAAAAGGTTGGAAGATCGTCGCCCACACGACGTCCAACTCGAGGAAGGAATACGTACAGAAGATCTTGGGGTCGTCCGCTCGAGATTGTCAGGAATTACTTGTCTCCTTTCCGCCGCAGGTATAATTCGTGAACCCTAGTTTCCGCCTATGAAGGGTTAGAACACGTATTAGATGTGTTTAACTTTCTATCGATCAATACGCACACCAAAGGAAGGGTCCTGGGAATCCCCAGTTCCATCAAGCTGCACCATAGGGGCAGTAGGAGGCAGCAAAGATGACCATAATAGTTGAATATTTTCTCTTATTTTTGTCATTTTGCTTTTTCTGATTATGCATGTTTATTATTGTGTGGTTGTTTTTTTAAAAACCAAGCCTACATTAATAATGGACAACATGGACATAATATCAACTAGTAGAAAAACTCTCATTGTTAAATAACTAAGTGGGAGAGGATTTTTATTTAGTATAAATCCTATGGTCTCCATTACTGGTTTGTAGGTGATGTAATTATACTTGCGTGTTGGCTTTAGTGCTTTCCTCCATATCGGAGGAGTATAATTATGGATCACCAGTACAAACTTCCTTAGGGATAATTGTTGAAAGTTACCTAGTATGTGTTCACTTCTCCATCTGAAGGAACTCATTACAAGGTAATGGACTTAGTATTAAGTAATGGTATACACTTAGATACAAATAATGGTATCCTCCCCATCGGAGTCACTGCTATTATTTGTATGACCAGAGCAAGACCAGCATATTAATTTTATTTGTCATAAAGTTATATTGACATGATAGTAAAATTAATAAGAAAAATCTACTTGAACAAAGTTGAATTTGTATACGTCCACACTATCGTGGCATGCTAAATTCATGGTGTTCAAGGTGTTGGTGAATTTCTTATTATTATTTTGAGGGAATCAATATTTAGTTAATTCAAAAAGTTTTTTGCCCTACATAATTTTATTTATGTGATTCTCAGAATTTCAAAAATGGGTTCTTTCAGTCCACTTATGGTGATTCTTAAAGATAACAAACTTACTGGACCTAATTATATTGACTGGAAACGTAATTTGGACATTATTCTGACTGCTGAGGAGTACAAATATGTACTTGTTGAGGAATGCCCACCTAAGCCTGATGCTAACTCTGATGAAGAGGTCAAAAAGGCTTATAAGAAGTGGAAAAAGGCAGATGAGATGGCGCGGTGTTACATTCTGGCATCTATGTCAAATGTACTGCAATATCAGTATCAGGCCATGGCCACAGCTTATGACATGATGTATAACCTCAAGGAACTCTTCGGACATCAGAGTGGAGCAGCTAGGCAGTTTGCTATGAAATGTTTGATGAATATAAAAATGGCTGAGGGTACACCAGTAAGGGATCATGTTCTCAAGATGATGGGTCATCTGAATGAGATGGAGATCCTTGGAGCTGAAATCGATGGGGAAACCTAGGTCGATATCATTCTCGGGACTCTGCCTAAAAGTTTTGAAAATTTCTACCTTAATTACAACATGAACAAAAGGTTGTATAGTTTGGCAGAACTTACAAAAGAGCTACAGGATGCTGAATCTCTCTTTAGGCAGAGTGGTCGTATTTTTGTTTCTGAAAAGGCTTCTACTTCTAAGCCAAAAGGCAGTAAGAAGAAGAATAACATTCAGAAACAGGCAAACTCAGCAAAGAAGGGCATGGGACCTCAAGGCACGATGAAAAAGCCGAAAGGCAAATGTTTCAAGTGCAAAGGGTCAGGACATTGGAAGACTGATTGTCCACTTCTCAAACAAGGGAACAAAGAAGATATATCTCATTTAATAGTAGTTGAAACATGTTTAGCGGTGTTATCTACCGGCACCTGGTGTGTAGATACAGGAGCTACTAATCATGTCTGCAATACATTGCAGGGGTTCCAGGAAACCAGACGGCTCAGTGATGGAGAGATATGCTTGTTCATGGGTGATGCTACAAAAGTATCGGTCGTTGCATTAGGAGATGTTACTTTATCTTTTGGTAGAAATAAGTCTTTGACATTGAGAGATTGTCTTTATGCACCTTCTCTTAGAAGAAATTTAGTTTCTATTTCTATGTTAGTTAAGGATGGATATTCATTTTATTTTAATAATAATATTATTATTAGAAAGAATAAACATTTTATCTGTTCTGGTGCATTGGTTGATAATTTGTATGTCATTAATCCTATTTCGCCCACAATGCAACTTATGGAAATAAATAATATGTCATCTAACTTAAATAAGAGAAAAGAACCTTCTTGTATGAACCAAACATATCTTTGGCACTTACGATTGGGGCATATTAACCTAAGAAGGATTCAAAGACTGGTTAAAGATGGACCTTTGAGTTCATTGGAAGTGGAGGCACTACCAGTCTGTGAATCCTGCTTGGAAGGTAAAATGACCAAATGGCCTTTTACGGCAAAGGGGTATAGGGCCAAAGATGTGTTGGAATTGGTTCATTCTGATTTGTGTGGACCCATGACTATCCAAGCTAGAGGTGGCTTTGAATATTTTGTCACATTTGTTGACGATTATTCAAGATATGGATACATTTATTTGATGCACCGTAAGTATGAGTGCTTTGAGAAATTCAAAGAGTACAAGGCTGAAACGGAGAAACGTCATGGAAAATGTATCAAGTCATTACGATCAGATCGTGGTGACGAGTACCTCTTTGGAGAGTTTAGGGATTATTTATCAGAGGCTGCGATTGCATCCCAATTGACTGCACCTGAAACGCCCCAACAGAATGGTGTAGCCGAAAGAAGGAATAGAACTCTTATGGAGATGGTTAGATCAATAATGAGTTATTCGGATTTGCCAGATTCGTTTTGGGGATATGCCTTAGAGACTGCAGCTTATATTTTGAACTTGGTTTCTTCTAAGTCAGTACCTCTTACTCCCATAGAGCTGTGGATTGGGCGTAAGCCTAGTCTGAAACATGTTCGCATTTGGGATAGTCCAGCACATGTGCTGAATGGGAAAGCAGATAAGTTGGAATCTTGTACAGAAGTACGCTTGTTTGTAGGCTATCCAAGAGAAACGAAAGGAGGTTTATTTTATAGTCCTAAGGATCAGAATGTAACACCCAGTTTCTAAAATGAGGATAATTTTGAAATTTTGTAATTATAATTATTAATTAATAATATTTATTTCATATTAGAATTTTTAGTAATTTTTAATTAATTTTAAACTATTTAAATTTATGACTTGTGATTTTGGTGTTGTGCTAGTGATTAGTAGATACTACCTACCCTAGAGCCTAGCCATGTGATTATGGTACTTTTGAAATTTTTAGGGTTATTTGGATTTATTATAATTTATTAGAATTTATGGGAATTTTTAGGATTTATTTTGGATTTATTTGGACTAGTTTGATTTTTGACTAGTTTTGACTCATGTAGACCAACCTAGGAACTAACCATAGTTAGTTGGGTTTGGTTAGGTCAAGTGGACCCTAGTCTAACCTAGTGTGACTCAAGTTAGTGGTTAGTGATTCATTAGAACTTGAATTAGGAATTAGTTGGTCTAAGAATGGCTTGTGAAGTCACAAGTCATAATCATGACTTAAACCAAATAGGACTCAACCAACTAGCCAAAACCTAGCCCTAGGGCCCTATGGCCAGCCACATGACAGCCCCCCTTCTATAAATACTCTCCTAGGGATTAGGGCTAGCCTCTCTCTTAGGGTTCATCAAGTTTTTAGAAAGAGGTAATGTTCCATCTTCATAAATCCATATTAAATCCAAATTAAGTCCTTTTTCCTTCAAACAAATTCCTATAGGCTCTAAATCTCGTGCTCTTGCTGCTGGAAATAAGTTTAGATAGGGAGCAATCAATTTGGGGAGCTTTTGGTGCTTTGAGAGATCCTCCTCTTTGGAGCTTTTTGGAGCTTGGAACACCTATAGGTATAATCCTTTGTAATGCCTCTAAATTCCAGTAAAAATCATTTTTAGGGTCCCCTAGTCCTCACCCAACTGTAGGGAAGACTAACCCTAAGTTTTGGTCTCGTTTCGTGTCCGTATCGGACACGTTTCAGAGATATAGTTTAGGTGCTCGACGAAATATCCCAAAGGACTGTTCGTTCGAGTTTTCTGATTCTATTTGAATGGAAAGCTAGATCTAAGTGTTGTCTAGGGTTTCCCAGTGTCCTGTGATGGTTGTGAGTCATGTCGAGTCGTGGGGGACACGAGACACGTGAGTACGGGTGCGAGCGCGCGGGCACAGTGCGTGCCCTGCTGCTCGAGGGACACTGTACGCTCGTTTCTCCACGTGGACACTTGGTTTTTTGGCCTGTGGTTAGGGGCAATGACTGACACGAGGCTCGCCAAGTTTCACGAGTCGTCGTGTCGTGTCGGATACGGTATTCACGGTGCACGGGGAACGGTTGTGTGCGTGCGTGTGCTGTGTATGTTTCTTATTATTAAATCATTTTTAATGATTGTTAAATAATGTTTAATGGTTAACTAGATCCTAATTATCATGTTTAAACCCCTGTTGCATTTGCTTACACAATAGTTTAGGTTTAATGTGGTATTTTGGATTCGAACACTGTTATGGGATTTTCCTGATACATTTACTGATACTGGTTTTTCCATTTTTTTTCCAAAACAGTTTAAATTCCTTTTCCTGTCATGTTTTATCAATTAGATTGAACCCACATTTCATATCATGTTAACTGATCGAATGGCATTTGAATTTAGGCTTGGGGTGTGTGGAAAGGAATTTTGTGTTCAAGTTTGATAACTGTAATACACATGGTTAACTAAATTATTTTCCTGTTATGAGGAACAAAATTAATCCCTTGTGCTATGCTCTTTCCCATGTGATAATTGTTTCCATGTTGCATACCTTGTTAACTAGGCAATCCAATTTAATATTGGCTTTGGGATGCATAGAATAGAATTTAGTGTGGTTGGATGAACCTTTCACTGTTAACTAAAGTAGTTCAAGTTGAACTGTCCTTTTTCTAAAACCTGAGATTCATAATGATTTCCTTTAACCTGGGAATTATTGCATTAGCCTGAAATAGATTTCCAGTTAAACTAAATTAAGTGCTACTAGTTTTTCCATTCTTGATTTTGTTTCCAGTTTTCAATTTCGTTGAACTGTTGAAAATCTGAGATGTTGGTTGAAATGTTTAAATTGCTAAACCTGAGTTTTGTATACTCTCTTCACTGTTTTAGATTTCAAATTGTTCTTTAAATTTACTGATATCATGTTTAGAACTGTGGGATGTGATAAATCTGAGATTAGGGTATATAAGTACACAAAACTGATTTTATTGGAGTGGTAGTTACTGATTTTCCTTCCTTCTGTTCTTCTCTAAAACCTGAGAATATATACAAATGCAATTTGACAACCTGAGATATTGAAGATAGGTATTAGCTGATTGCTTTTGAATAAACCTGAGATTACCTGGGTTTGAACTATTGTTCTTTTCTGAAACTTGGAGATGGTTAAGTTGCACTGTCTTCTTGATTTGCAATTAAATATGCTAACTTCATTTTCCTGTCACACTATAGTTCATTATTCCTTCACTGTTGTTCTCCTGAACACTGACACTTTGACACATCCCCGTCACTGCTTATTACTTCCTGTCAACACATTCCTGCATATTTTCAATGTGATACTCTCTTTACTGTCACATTTGTTAGTCCCTGTTTTCTGATGCAGGGTTCACATGGTTTAGTTTCTTTTTGTACTGCCATGTAATTCCTGCATTCATTCATGATCACATAATTTTTCCCCTCACTGTCCAGTTGCTTGGACACTTGTTAGCTCACTACCCTACCCACAGCCCCATGTGACTCACACCAGTTCACCATTGACACACTCTACACTGATATTTCCTGCTCTAACATACACTGTTTTCCTGCATAATTATAGTTCCTGCACATTGTTCACACATTGCAGTCACACTTTGTCACACACACACACACACAACTCTTAATATGTACTGTCACATTTTTTATTTCCTCATCACAGTACACACACACACTTTTACTTCCTCTCTAGCTCTCCATCTTCCTTCTACATATTATATAATGTATATGTGTTTGTATTATATAAAATGTGTGTGGAGGCATATATGTTAGTGCACCTTTGTATATATATTTAGATATATAAATAGTGCATGTGATTCCATGATATAGTGTGTTGTATATGTATATAGGTGGTATGGCTTTGCTTTCAATATATATATATAGAGTGATAGGTTTAGATATAAGCTTGACTTGCTTAGACTAATGAAGTCTAGTGTAGACTAGTTAAGCCTAGTTAGACTTGTTAGACCTAGGTTTGACTTCTTGGTTGACCAGGGTTGACCAAGAGTTGACTTTGACCTAGTTAGACCTAGACTCATGTAGAATACATAGCAGAGCTTCATTTTATCATTTTAGACTTATTGTGACTTGTGCTGTTCTGTTTAGGAGCCAGACACCACTCCTTGGACAGTACGATTCATATTGGACACTCAGTTACAGGCGAGTACATTCTCTGATCATTTCATATCCTGCTTAGAATTATTTTCCTGCTTTAAATTACTTTACTTGATATTGTCACGTTGGTCACACGGATTGGTACTATATGGATCTTTTCATGAGATGTTATCTCCCTCGGGAGCATCGGATACAGCATGTTTTGTGCATTTCACGAACCATCACGTATCTCTATGCTTCCTCTGATTCACGAACCGCTTGTGACACATGTACTCTCATGTTCACAGAGCCCCCATGAATCACCTTCACGTACCACTCATTTTATGAGCCATGTGAAGTTTCATGAACCTTAACATAACTTGAACGGATCCTTGTGTATTGATTGGGGTTGGGGGAGTAGAAATAGACATGTGAATATTATCCAAGTAGCTGTAGTCATGAACCACTCCCTTAGCTATAGTCATGAACCTCCTATGCCATTCACATGTTTATATTTTACTCTGACTCACTAGTCACTATTAGCTCTTTACTTATAGTAGATATTTCCATTACAGTTTCTCTCTCTGTTTACATACTGTATTTCTTCAGTATCTATATCTTACTTTACTGCATGATTATATTTTCTAACCTGCTATGAACTGTTGAGATGTACTGTACTCGCTCCTGTCCTGACTGGACCTGTTGAAAATATTACAGAGGACGAGGAGGAGGCCTGGGAGAACACCTTCTTCGGATAGCTCTAGCTGAGGACATCACCCCACTGCCTAGACTAGTTTAGTTAGGCCTTATCTTATTTTCATGTTGTCTTGAGTCTGTTTAGCTAGTCTTTACTTCTGTTCAGAGATGTTGAGTTGTATATAATCTTTCTTTCTGTAAGCTGAGATATGTACTCTGGATATTTGCTGGGATATTGTCTTAGACTTTTCTATCTTCAGTATTTCCTTGAGTTCTATATCATATCGTGTTTTCTTCTTCCTTAGTTGTGATTGAGTTCTTTTACTGCTTAGTATTATATTGCTAGATGTATGTTGACCTAGGACAGCGTTCTACCGCCGACACTGTGGCGTAGGCTGGGCGTTGTGACGTTCTCGTACCCTCACAGTGGGTGCGGGTCGTGACACATTTTTAGTGGTGGCCCATGCATGTCGAGTTTATGTAGTGGTATTCGAACTAGAGTATCACTACAGCCTGCAGTAGGATTAGGATACATATTTTGAAGGTACTCAATCACTGTTAGGATTCCTTGAAAGATTCCTGGGACGACCCTTGAGAATCTTGTTTAAACTTCAATTTAAATCATTACCCTTGCTTTGTTGCTCTCACTCCTTGATTATCGAATTTGATTTTGTTGGATCGTTGTTGATTTGATTTTCCTATCGAGATGAATTTTTATGGCCCGAGTTACGATATTTTTCTGATAACATATGGCGACGGGAATACAGGGATGGTAAAACGTCTACTTGGTTATGGAACCTAGAGTTTATCGCAGCTATATTGGCTGGCGTGGCGGAAACATAGAGACCTGACTTCGGATGTACGTATCTTGGTTATGAGATTTGGAATTTCTTGCAGCTATACTAGTCGACATAGCGAGAATTCCAGACGACATGATTATAGATGTGCATGCCCCTGTTATGTACTCTACTGTTTATCGCAGCCTTGCTTACTAGCGTGGCGAGGACTCTGAGTATCATGATTTTTGGACAGACGCATATGATTATCAGATTGTATCTTAGAAAGGTTCTTAAATATATCGTCTCTATCTTCATTCCAGTTATTATAAATTGTTTCCATCATTAAACAATTTAGGAGTAGAGATCTTCTTAGCTTTATAGAGCTTTGCATATGTAGTTCTTTCTTAGTGTGATAATTTGATGACTTGTGATTAGGCCCTTGTCTTAGGATGATAGTATAGCCTGGCTTTAAATAGTAATTCTTGTAGCTAGTTCTCCTTTGTTGATATTTACTAGTTTTCAGCCTTGATGATTGATTTCCTTTCTCTTTCTTTCAGTATGGCACCCATGACCCGAGCCCGTCGCCTGAGAGCAGCTGCAGCTACTGAGAGTGTGCCTCCACCTCCTACTGTTCAGGAGGTAGTTATCCCTCTATCTGATCATGGGGTGGTGGCACCTCCTGCCATTAAGGAGATGGTGGTAGCCTCGCCAGAGAGTCTTCCTTCATCTCCTGTCGTTCAGGAGAGAGCTACGGATTTGCCTGAGACCGAGAGCCCTTCCCTACCCTCTGTACTCCCTATTGTACCACCCGGGGGTTTGCTACTTGATGCAGCCCAGGTGTTTGCATTTTTCCAAGAAAGGATGATGGAGTCACAGAGAGTTCATGAGGAGGCCATGAGAGAGCAAATCCAGAGGTTGCTACGTCTGCGGGACTCTGTGCTTCTAGGAGGAGAGCCTAGCTCCAAGAGGGCGAGGAGCGGTACCCAGTCCTACCCAGAGTCTTAGGAGTACCCATTTATCCAGCCTATATCATCATACCCAGCCCAGTCTCCTGTCCAGCAGAGGCCAGCTGAGGCGGAGCCTATCTGTGCCTACTGCAAGAAGTTTGGACACAAGTGGAACAACTGTAGAAAGAGACTAGGATTGTGCCTAATCTGTGGTTCAGCTGCACACTGGATGCAGCACTGCCCAGCTATACCTGCCCCAACCAGGGCCCTGCTTCCAGGAGGGAGTTCTGGTTCTCAGACCTAGCTGGAGGTGAGTTTGACCTAACCTTAGTATTCCTTTTTGAGAATTTTGATGCATCCCTTGCTTGTATGTTTTGATACCTTGTGATTGCCTAGTACTGTAGCATGATTGGTATAACTAGAAGTGACCACAGACTGATATTGCATGCCATGACCCCATAGGTTACACTTTTCAACTGTATGATTTAAGATAGATTTCTGAGACTTTGATTGCTGGGGGTTTAACCTAGAAGGCCTGCTACCATCTTAATTTCGAGGACGAAATTTTTATAAGGTTGGTAGGATTGTAACACCCAGTTTCTAAAATGAGGGTAATTTTGAAATTTTGTAATTATAATTATTAATTAATGATATTTATTTCATATTAGAATTTTTAGTGATTTTTAATTAATTTTAAACTATTTAAATTTATGACTTGTGATTTTGGTGTTGTGCTAGTGATTAGTAGATACTGCCTACCCTAGAGCCTAGCCATGTGATTAGGGTATTTTTGACATTTTTAGGGTTATTTGGATTTATTATAATTTATTAGAATTTATGGAAATTTTTAGGATTTATTTTGGATTTATTTGGACTAGTTTGATTTTTGACTAGTTTTGACTCATGTAGACCAACCTAGGAACTAACCATAGTTAGTTGGGTTTGGTTAGGTCAAGTGGACCCTAGTCTAACCTAGTGTGACTCAAGTTAGTGGTTAGTGATTCATTAGAACTTGAATTAGGAATTAGTTGGTCTAAGAATGGCTTGTGAAGTCACAAGTCATAATCATGACTTAAACCAAATAGGACTCAACCAACTAGCCAAAACCTAGCCCTAGGGCCCTATGGCCAGCCACATGACAGCCCCCCTTCTATAAATACTCTCCTAGGGATTAGGGCTAGCCTCTCTCTTAGGGTTCATCAAGTTTTTAGAAAGAGGTAATGTTCCATCTTCATAAATCCATATTAAATCCAAATTAAGTCCTTTTTCCTTCAAACAAATTCCTATAGGCTCTAAATCTCGTGCTCTTGCTGCTGGAAATAATTTTTGACAGGGAGCAATCAATTTGGGGAGCTTTTGGTGCTTTGAGAGATCCTCCTCTTTGGAGCTTTTTGGAGCTTGGAACACCTATAGGTATAATCCTTTGTAATGCCTCTAAATTCCTGTAAAATTTTTTTTAGGGTCCCCTAGTCCTCACCCAACTGTAGGGAAGACTAACCCTAAGTTTTGGTCTCGTTTCGTGTCCGTATCAGACACGTTTCAAAGATATAGTTTAGGTGCTCGACGAAATGTCCCAAAGGACTATTCGTTCGAGTTTTTCGATTCTATTTGAATGAAAAGCTAGATCTAAGTGTCGTCTAGGGTTTCCCAGTGTCCTGTGATGGTTGTGAGTCGTGTCGAGTCGTGGGGGACACGAGACACGCGAGTGCGGGTGCGAGCGCGCGGGCACAGTGCGTGCCCTGCTGCTTGAGGGACACTGCGCGCTCGTTTCTCCACGTGGACACTTGGTTTTTTGGCCTGTGGTTAGGGGCAATGACTGACACGAGGCTCGCCAAGTTTCACGAGTCCTCGTGTCGTGTCGGACACGGTATTCAGGGTGCACGGGGAACGGTTGTGTGCGTGCGTGTGCTGTGTATGTTTCTTATTATTAAATCATTTTTAAATGATTATTAAATGATGTTTAATGGTTAACTAGATCCTAATTATCATGTTTAAACCCCTGTTGCATTTGCTTACACAATTGTTTAGGTTTAATGTGGTATTTTGGATTCGAACACTGTTATGGGATTTTCCTGATACATTTACTGATACTGGTTTTTCCAGTTTTTTTTCCAAAACAGTTTAAATTCCTTTTCCTGTCATGTTTTATCAATTAGATTGAACCCACATTTCATATCATGTTAACTGATCGAATGGCATTTGAATTTAGGCTTGGGGTGTGTGGAAAGAAATTTTGTGTTCAAGTTTGATAACTGTAATACACATGGTTAACTAAATTGTTTTCCTGTTATGAGGAACAAAATTAATCCCTTGTGCTATGCTCTTTCCCATGTGATAATTGTTTCCATGTTGCATACCTTGTTAACTAGGCAATCCAATTTAATGTTGGCTTTGGGATGCATAGAATAGAATTTAGTGTGGTTGGATGAACCTTTCACTGTGAACTAAAGTAGTTCAAGTTGAACTGTCCTTTTTCTAAAACCTGAGATTCATAATGATTTCCTTTAACCTGGGAATTATTGCATTGGCCTGAAATAGATTTCCAGTTAAACTAAATTAAGTGCTACCAGTTTTTCCATTCTTGATTTTGTTTCCAGTTTTCCATTTCGTTGAACTGTTGAAAATCTGAGATGTTGGTTGAAATGTTTAAATTGCTAAACCTGAGTTTTGTATACTCTCTTCACTGTTTTAGATTTCAAATTGTTCTTTAAATTTACTGATATCATGTTTAGAACTGTGGGATGTGATAAATCTGAGATTAAGGTATATAAGTACACAAAACTGATTTTATTGCAATGGTAGTTACTGATTTTCCTTCCTTCTGTTCTTCTCTAAAACCTGAGAATATACACAAATACAATTTGACAACCTGAGATATTGAAGATAGGTATTAGCTGATTGCTTTTGAATAAACCTGAGATTACCTGGGTTTGAACTATTGTTCTTTTCTGAAACTTGGAGATGGTTAAGTTGTACTGTCTTCTTGATTTGCAATTAAATATGCTAACTTCAATTTCCTGTCACACTATAGTTCATTATTCCTTCACTGTTGTTCTCCTGAACACTGACACTTTGACACATCCCCTTCACTGCTTATTACTTCCTGTCAACACATTCCTGCATATTTTCAATGTGATACTCTCTTTACTGTCACATTTGTTAGTCCCTGTTTTCTGATGCAGGGTTCACATGGTTTAGTTTCTTTTTGCACTGCCATGTAATTCCTGCATTCATTCATGATCACATAATTTTCCCCCTCACTGTCCAGTTGCTTGGACACTTGTTAGCTCACTACCCTACCCACAGCCCCATGTGACACACCAGTTCACCATTGACACACTCTACACTGATATTTCTTGCTCTCACATACACTGTTTTCCTGCATAATTATAGTTCCTGCACATTGTTCACACATTGCAGTCACACTTTGTCACACACATACACACAACTCTTAATATGTACTGTCACATTTGTTACTTCCTCATCACAGTACACACACACACTTTTACTTCCTCTCTAGCTCTCCATCTTCCTTCTACATATTATATAATGTATATGTGTTTGTATTATATAAAATGTGTGTGGAGGCATATATGTTAGTGCACCTTTGTATATATATTTAGATATATAAATAGTGCATGTGATTCCATGATATAGTGTGTTGTATATGTATATAGGTGGTATGGCTTAGCTTTTAATATATATATATAGAGTGATAGGTTTAGATATAAGCTTGACTTGCTTAGACTAATGAAGTCTAGTGTAGACTAGTTAAGCCTAGTTAGACTTGTTAGACCTAGGTTTGACTTCTTGGTTGACCAGGGTTGACCAAGAGTTGACTTTGACCTAGTTAGACCTAGACTCATGTAGAATACATAGCAGAGCTTCATTTTATCATTTTAGACTTGTTGTGACTTGTGCTGTTCTATTTAGGAGCCAGACACCACTCTTTGGACAGTACGATTCATATCGGACACTCAGTTACAGGCGAGTACATTCTCTGATCATTTCATAACCTGCTTAAAATTATTTTCCTGCTTTAAATTACTTTACTTGATACTGTCACGTTGGTCACACGGATTGGTACTATATGGATCTTTTCATGAGATGTTATCCCCCTCGGGAGCATCGGATACAACATGTTTTGTGCGTTTCACGAACCATCACGTATCTCTATGCTTCCTCTGATTCACGAACCGCCTGTGACACATGTACTCTCATGTTCACAGAGCCCCCATGAATCACCTTCACGTACCACTCATTTTATGAGCCATGTGAAGTTTCACGAACCTTAACATAACTTGAACGGATCCTTGTGTATTGATTGGGGTTAGGGGAGTAGAAATAGACATGTGAATATTATCCAAGTAGCTGTAGTCATGAACCACTCCCTTAGCTGTAGTCATGAACCTCCTATGCCATTCACATGTTTATATTTTACTCTGACTCACTAGTCACTATTAGCTCTTTACTTATAGTAGATATTTCCATTACAGTTTCTCTCTCTGTTTACATACTGCATTTCTTCAGTATCTATATCTTACTTTACTGCATGATTATATTTTCTAACCTGCTATGAACTGTTGAGATGTACTGTACTCGCTCCTGTCCTGACTGGACCTGTTGAAAATATTACAGAGGACGAGGAGGAGGCCTGGGAGGACACCTTCTTCTGATAGCTCTAGCTGAGGACATCACCCCACTGCCTAGACTAGTTTAGTTAGGCCTTATCTTATTTTCATGTTGTCTTGAGTCTGTTTAGCTAGTCTTTACTTCTGTTCAGAGATATTGAGTTGTATATAATCTTTCTTTCTGTAAGCTGAGATATGTACTCTGGATATTTGCTGGGATATTGTCTTAGACTTTTCTATCTTCAGTATTTCCTTGAGTTCTATATCATATCGTGTTTTCTTCTTCCTTAGTTGTGATTGAGTTCTTTTACTGCTTAGTATTATATTGCTAGATGTATGTTGACCTTGGACAGCGTTCTACCGCCGATACTGCGGCGTAGGCTGGGCGTTGTGACGTTCTCGTACCCTCACAGTGGATGCGGGTCGTGACACAGAAGGTCGTTGTTAGCACCAATACTCGATTCTTAGAGGAAGACTATGTGATGAACCATAAACCCACAAGTAGAGTTGTTCTAGAACAACTGAGACATGAGACACCAAGTACTTCAGTACCAACAGTACAAGAGGATGAACCACAAATAACTGCACAACGTGTCACAAATGTTACACCACAACCGATAGTGCCTCGTCGTAGTGGGAGGGTTGTGATACAACCTGATAGATATATGTTCTTGGGAGAGTCGTCAAACTTCGTCCCTGAGGAACAAGATTATGATCCCTGTACCTATAATGAAGCACTCCAAGATAAAGATGCAGAGTCTTGGCAAAAAGCAATGATATCTGAAATAGAATCTATGGATTCTAATCAGGTCTGGGAGCTTGTAGAACCACCCGTTGGTGTAAAAGCCATTGGATGCAAGTGGATCTATAAGAGAAAAAGCGGATCAGACGGTAAGGTTGAAACCTTTAAAGCTCGGCTTGTAGCAAAAGGTTTTACTCAAAGAGAGGGTATCGATTATGAGGATACCTTTTCTCCTGTAGCCATGCTTAAGTCTATTCGGATTCTTTTATCTATTGCAGCTCATCTCGATTATGAGATTTGGCAAATGGATGTCAAGACAGCTTTCCTTAATGGAAGTCTTGAGGAAGACATCTATATGAAGCAACCAGACGGGTTCATTGAAAAGGGCCAGGAGCATCTTGTTTGTAAGCTCAAGAAGTCCATTTATGGACTTAAGTAAGCTTCCAGATCTTGGAACATATGTTTTGATCAGGTGATAAAATTCTATAGATTTGATCAATGTCAGGATGAATCATGTGTATACAGAAAGTGTGACGGAAACATGGTGGTGTTCCTAGTACTTTATGTGGATGACATCTTGCTCATTGGAAACAATGTGAAGGTATTATCTGATGTATGGGTATGGTTATCCAAACAGTTTGATATGAAGGACTTGGGAGAAGTAGGTCACATCCTTGGGATCAAAGTTCTACGAGATCGCAAGAAAAGGATGTTGGGCTTATCCCAAGCTTCCTATATCGATACTACACTAACTCGTTTTAGTATGCAAAATTCTAAGAAAGGTTTCTTACCTTTTATACATGGAATTGCTCTATCAAAGGAGCAGTGTCCGAGGACACCTAAAGAGATAGAGAACATGAAGGCAGTTCCTTATGCTTCAGCAGTAGGAAGCTTAATGTATGCAATGCTATGTACGAGACCAGACATCTGCTTTGCCATAGGCATGGTCAGCAGATATCAGTCTAACCCAGGACAAGAGCACTGGACTGCCGTAAAGCATATTTTGAAGTACCTGAAAAGGACTAAAGAGAATATGCTAGTTTACCAGGCAGATAGTTTAGTTCCCTTGGGGTATACAGACTCAGATTTTCAGTCAGATAGGGATTCCAGGAAATCTACCTCAGGTTATGTGTTTACTTTGGGAGGTAGAGCCATTGTGTAGAGGAGTATCAAGCAAAAATGTATTGTTGATTCCACCATGGAAGTCGAGTATGTGGCAGCCTCTGAGGCAGTCAAAGAAGCGGTTTGGCTCAGAAACTTTCGGTTGGACTTGGATGTGGTACCTAATTTGCTTAAGTCTATTACACTTTATTGTGATAATAGTGGTGCAGTTGCAAACTCGAAGGAACCACGAGCCCATAAGACAGGCAAACACATTAAGCACAAGTACCACCTGATACGAGATTTCCTAAAAAAAGGAAAAGTTGATGTGATCAAGATAGCATCAGCCGACAACCTAGCTGATCCCTTTACAAAGAGCTTACCAGCTAAGGCTTTTGACAGTCATGTTGAGGGAATGTGAGTCAGATGTGTTACAGCATGGCTTTAAGTATAAATGGGAGATTTGTAACAGTATACTGAAAAGCAATGCTTTGAGTATAAGTGGGAGATTGTTAGGGTTATATGCTAAAAGCATCACTTTTGTAGTAACCTTTTTTCCTTAAATTTTGAATGAGAATCATATGGGCAAATGTTTGCATATTGTATTTGTTGCAAGTGTTAATACAAATGTCTGATATTCTATATTATAGATAATATGGTGTGTGGTGTCACACAGAAGATCATATTATCAGTTTCCTATGGAGTATATAAATAGTTCACAACCTAGATGGACTTGGACAATCGATTGGAAAGGTTGTAGTGTAATCTGGTATTAGTCTATCTTGACTATAGGTTTACACTAGTACACTTTGTGTGTATTGAATAGGACCACTTGAGGTTGTTCACTTTGTACTGACTACATAAGAGAACAAACACCTCTGTTATTATGGATGCTTGTGCTATTAATCCGGATATAATAATGGACATGTATATGCAGTGTGCATTACTTTAACTCATAAAAGAATGAGATTCATTATGGATCAACAACCTCTATGAATTGGGTAATAACATTGTATGTATGATGGGCTGTTGATTATAAATGGAATCCATGTCCCGATACATCGGGTTGATGATGTCCTCTTAAGGAGCTCATAAGGATTGTCATATAAACTCTACAGGTAGAATATATCCAACATGACAAATAAAGTTGAGCGGTACTACTTAAGGATAAAAGATGTCGAATCAATATAGTTGTTAGTAACTTGATTTGATCGATGGACATTCGATATCTTAACATGGGAAGCCAAACGAGCATATAATAAAAGGAGCCCACAAACATAATTTGGGATTAGGGAGGTAGTGCAACAGTAGCTCATTATTGGACAGAGCTATTATTAATAGGCCTGGATTGTGTGTTCGGGCTGAACACGGGATATCCAGATCCGTTAGGAGGCCTATCCCTAATTTTTCTCATGGTCCCTGCCGTAGCCTATATATATCCTCTATTCTCTGGCCGCTAGATTACTGATCAGAAATCTGAAAATTTTCTCAAAATTCGTGATTCACGTAAGGAGAGAAAGAGAGTGCTGCCAAGGAGAAGAAAAGGTTGGGAGATCGTCGCCCACACGACGTCCAACTCGAGGAAGGAATACGTGCAGAAGATCTTGGGGTCGTCCGCTCGAGATTGCCAGGAATTACTTGTCTCTTTTCCGCCGCAGGTATAATTCGTGAACCCTAGTTTCTGCCTATGAAGGGTTAGAACACGTATTAGATGTGTTTAACTTTCTATCGATCAATACGCACACCAAAGGAAGGGTCCTGGGAATCCCCAGTTCCATCAAGCTGCACCATAGGGGCAGTAGGAGGCAGCAAAGATGACCATAATAGTTGGATATTTTCTCTTATTTTTGTCATTTTACTTTTTCTGATTATGCATGTTTATTATTGTATGGTTGTTTTTTTAAAAACCAAGCCTACATTAATAATGGACAACATGGACATAATATCAACTAGTAGAAAAGCATAACTTGTGAAGTACACGAGCTGAGCCTACATTAACAAAGGTTGGATATTTTTTAAAAACCAATAGTTGGATATTTTTTAAAAACCAAGCCTACATTAACAAAGGTATTTCTAGCTTTGGTCTTGTATACTGCCTGCCAGTCCGACCTTGTTGTTCCCCGTTTAGGATAACTTGTGAAGTACACGAGCTGAGCCTGACTTGATAGGAAAAATGGTTCATAGGCTTGATATCGACGTCGATAGTTTATATCCACAAGTTCATGCTTGTCTACTTTCCAACCTTGACCTTCAATCGGATCGAACCAATCACACCTGAATAACACAATCTTAGCAGGCTCTATTTCATAACTATATGTCAGCTCCACAATCTTCCGTAGGACGCCATAGAAATCATTGCCCGCATCAACATCTTTGTAGTTCGAAGATCTGATACACAAACAGCTGTTGTTGGTGGAATCGAGATCCACAAAGTTGTCTCTGATCGGACAAGTTGTTGACTTGAACCTAAACCCATTCACACAGTAGCTTAGCTATATTTTTACAGCATAAATTGGTCCCTTGGCTAGCATTCTAATAGACTCATTCTCAAGTCTTGCGTATGGACGATCGACCTAAATACCACGAAAAAAGAAATTAAGCTCATTCTCAAGTGCATATACAGTGAACTAATTACAGAGTTCTCAAGTCTTACATATGCACTCAACCATGATGGAAAATAATGCCTCATTTCTTGTTCTAGTTCTTCTTCTGTTATGTATGGCCTACCTGACCTCACATCATCATTAAATATGCTGAAAACAACATCGTTCAATTAATGTAATAGTATAATAATCAACACTATTCAAATAATATAGACGTATTAATTACTTACCCCTCCAGCTTCTCTACTTCATCCTCGTCGCAGTTGAGTAATACATACACCTGAGCAGCCCTTAGCTCATCATCGTTCAGATATCTCTTCTTCATTTTATCCGATGGCTTTCCTAGAGCATTGAATACCTTCAGTATTGTATCATTATATTCATGATCTTCGTCATCGTTTCTAGAAGCTCTCGTTCTATTTGTTGCAACATGAGGCTTGAAATACATCGAACAAAAGTTTGTAATCTCCTCGAGAACATAGGCTTCACAGATAGAACCCTCGACCTGTGCCTTATTTTTTACCTTTTTTTAGGTGATTCAAATGTCGCTCGAACGGGTACATCCATCGATATTCGACGGGTCCACCAACATGTGCCTCATAGGATAGATGAATCGGCAAATGCTCCATAGAGTCGAAGAATCCAGGAGGAAACACCCTCTCTAGCTTGCACAGTATTACCGCAATGTCCTTCTCTTGCTTTTCTAGACGATCAACGAGCAATTTCTTAGAACAAAGATCCCTGAAGAATATTATAAGCTCCGTCAATGGATCCCAAACTGCCTGCGGTAAGAATTCCCGAATTGCAATCGGAATTAACCTCTCCATGAATACGTGACAATCGTGGCTCTTCATACCCGTCAATTTATTTTTCTTCGGATCGACACATCTTCTCAGAATTGACACATATCCGTCTGAAAATTCTAGGCCCTGGATCCACCGACAAAGTCTCATTTTATCCTCCTTGTCGAGTAAGAAAATTGACTTCGACAGGAACTGTTTTCCATTCTCCTATATCAAATGCAACGCAGGGCGTTTGCATATTTCTTCTAAGTCCAACCTGGCCTTGGAATTGTCTGTCATTTTTTCTTTTACGTCCATCACTGTGTTAATTATGTTATCAAACACATTCTTTTCAATATGTATGACATCAAGATTATGTCTGATCAGATTGATACTCCAATATGGCAGATCCCAGAATATGCTCCTCTTTGTCCAGTTATGATCTCTACCAAATCCGTCGCACTTATACCCAGTTGTATGATCTTCGATAGCACTTGAAAAATCTCTAACCTCCTCCCATATTGTGGCTCCACACCACCTTAGCGGTGGATCACCCTTCTCTACAATGCCGGTACAGAATGCATTTCTGTTCCTTCTGAACGGATGATCTTTTGGCAAAAATTGCCGATGACAATCAAAGAAGCATGGTTTTCCTCCGTGTTTCAAGTAGAAAGCCTTAGTACGGTCCATGCAATACGGACATGAGAGATGGCCATGAGTGCTCCATCCAGATAACATTCCATAGGCCGGAAAGTCATTGATGGTCCACATAAGGGTTGCCTTCATTTAAAAATTCTGCTTCCTGAAAACATCGTACGTGTTAGCGCCTACTTTCCATAACTGATTCAACTCATCTATCAAAGGCTGTAAGTACACATCAATGTTCTTCTTGGGATTGTTCGGACCAGGAATTATAACGATTAGAAACAAGTACTGAGTCTTCATGCACATCCAAGGCGGTAGGTTATACAGAGTGACAATCACAGGCCAACACGAATACTGGAATCCCGAAAGACAAAAAGGAGTAAAACCGTCAGAAGATAGCCCCAACCTGATATTACGCATATCTGAAGAAAAATCAGGATACACTCGATCAAAGTGCTTCCACGCTTCTCCATCGGATGGGTGATCCACCACTCCTTCAATCTGTTCTCGCGTGTGCCAACTCATATTTTCGGCCGTCTTTTTTACCATAAGTAATCTTTACAACCGCGGCGTTAAAGGCAAGTAGTACATTGAATCGGTCGGTCTTCTTGCACCGGTAGACCTTCCTGTACTAGTTGTCTTATAGCGATCAGCACCACAAAATCTACACACATCTGCGTCTTTGTCGTCTTTGTAGTACAACATGCACCCATTGCGATAAGAATCGATTTTCTCGTATCCCATCCAGAGCGATCTCACCATCCTCTTAGACCGATATAAGTCTTTAGGTAACTTAGCACCCGCCGGCAATATCTCTATAATCAACTCCAACACTCGGTTGTAGCATTCTTGCGACATGTTAAAATCTGACTTAATGCTCAACAGTCTTTAACCACCTCCAACGGTGAATGATCCTCACAACCAGGATACAATGGAGTCCTTATATTCTCCAGCAATCCCATGAACTTTGCAGCATCGACATTCGGTGCCTCCTCAGCTGCATCATGAACGAAACTAGGCCCCGCAGCGTCGAAAACCGTATTCACGCACCCGTCGTCGTATGCATGATTATCTGAAACAAAATTAGGTCCCGCATGCATATACGGATCAACATAAGGCTCCGGCTCTGATGCTAAAGATACAAGTTCTCCGTGTACGGTCCACTGATAGTAATTAGGCGTGAAACTCCTCGAGTACAAATGATAAGTCACTTCCACATCTGGATAATATTTCACGTTACACTACTACAAAAATCGTAAACAATGACACTTTATAGATGACACTTATTTAAAAATATCATTAATAATATTTTTAATGTTGACTTATTTAATACATGTCACTAATAGCTTTATCAATGACAATAATAAATTTAACGTCATAATAAGTGTTCTAAGATGACGATTAAAAAGATAATGTCATAAAATATTTTTTTGGGTGTCATCTTTGTATATGAAAAAAGATGTGAGACTAACAATGACATACTGATATTAAGGGTCATATTTAGTATAACAATAATTGAGGCCAAATATATGTCATAAAATATTGATTCAAAAATACTACAACCATAACCCAATCTATTAACGGGTTTAACCTATCGGGCTCGGATTTAGCCCGTCCGAGTTGCACCCCTACTTATGCATCAACTCTTCTAACAACATGAAGCCACAGAGATCCTTAATATTAGCCTAATTAGGGCCTGTTTGGTAATTGGTATTTGAGTGGTGGATTTGCTCTTCCCTGGGAATTGGAAGGGAAAACTAAAAATCCAATGTTTGGTTCATAGGATTTATGGGGACATGAATTTGGAGGGAAAGAGAAGTACACTTCCTGTCCCCCTCCAAATCCCCTCCAAATCCATGTTCCCACATCTTTTTTTTGAAAGGATGTGGGTTGAAAGTGGCTGGAGGTTGTCGACGTCGACGGAAAATGTCGTCGACAAGGTCGTCAACGGAGAACAAGAGGGAGCGAAGAGGAGATGTTCATACCGACGGTCGTCGATGAGGTCCATGTCGACGACGTCCATGGATGCCGTGGCCTGAGAAGAAGAGATGTAGCCGGAGGATTGGGAGACGGAGGTCGTGGCCGGAGCGTTGGGGGTCCATGGAGGCCGTGGCCGGAGAAGAAGAGATGTGGCCGGAGGGTTGGGGGATGGAGGCCGTGGCCGAAGGGTTGGAGGACGGAGGCCGTGGCCGAAGGGTTGGGGGACGGAGGCCGTGGCCGGACAGTTGTGGTCCATGGAGGCCGTAGCCGGGAGGCGGTGGAGAGGGGATCGGGAGGCGGCCGAGACCGGAGTGAATTTTTTTTTTTTGGTGAGAGACTCTTCTCCCATGAGACTCTTAGAGAGACGTGAATGAGGGCTGCTGAGAGAGATGAGAGTAGGTTTCTGTTTGTTTTTTTGAGTGGATTTTGTATTTTTGTTTTTAATTTTTTTGACTTAATAATAATAATAATAATAATAATAATAATAATAATAATAATAATAATAATAATAATAATAATAATAATAATAACATATTATTCAACTTTCCACTTCTCACTTCCTATCTCAACCAAACACCCTTGTCCCCCTACTGGGGAGACAAAAAAATGCATACATTTTAATCATTATTTCCTCCTTTAAAGTCTAAATTCAAATCCAAATTCACTTCATCGTTACCAAAGAGCTCCTAAATGAATAAAGGGATGGTGATGATTTATTAGGGTGGACGAAGACACGTAATGGCAGATTGTCTGCAAAATTCATATATGAATAAATTCGGCATATATAGCCTTCCATCCTCATCAATCAACAATCAAATCAACTTTACTTGGAAACTTTCCTCTGGAAAGTCCCCGGTTTGACTTCCATGATATCTCACTTTATTTGCAGATCAGCTCTTGAAGGTTCTTGAAAACGGCCATCAGGAAACACTAAACGTTAATCGACATATCAGGTCCGTTCTGCTGCCTCTAAGAACAAAATTATGACTGTTGTGGACAATTAGCTCAACCTCACATGTATATCAATATATGTGTCTCAATTGTCTCTACAAGCTATCCCAACCTCTCTTTATATAGGAAGAGAGAGGTTGGGAGTTACATAATGAAAGGTCATTTAGAAGTTACAAAGTGAAGAGTCATGAGTTACAAAATGAAGAGTCACTATGATGAGATGAATTACAACACTCCCCCTTGGCTCTTCACAAACTCTGCTTGTAAACACCTCTGAGCTTCTTTGTCTGTCTGTAGCTTGCAGATTCAAAAATGACCACCTACTTGTGCCTCGTTAAAACCTTGCCAAAGAAAACCTAGTGGAAAAAAAACTTTGGTCGAAGGACAAAAGAGTACACACAGGTCAGTGTGATGGGGGTAAACTTAACCATTGCAAAGGTGCCTCATCAAAACCTTGTCAGGGAAAACCCAGTAGGAAAAACCGCTGATCGAAGGACAAAAGAGTACACGATGGTTTAGAAGTATACACTGGATACTCCCCCTGATCACAATAGTCCTTAGTGAATAAGAGATTTGAAATGTGTCTCGTTAAAAAACCTTGCCAAGGAAAACCCAATAGGAAAAAACTTGGTCTAAGGGAAAAAGAGTACACAAGCATACATCAGGATGCTCCCCTTTTCACTCGCACTCGACAGGGCGCAGGATATACGCACAACAGGGCGTTTGGGGGCGCTCGTTGGGGCGCTCCCCCTCACATGCACACAACAGGGTGCGGGAAACATGTTTCACTTAGGCTAGCTCTGAAAGCTTCCTAAGTCTAATCGCTCTGACATGTTTCTGGAACGAGTGTTTTGGCAGTGACTTGGTGAACAAGTCTGCACGGTTATTCTCCGATCCAATGTGTTGTACTTCAATCTTCTGAAGCGCTTGTTGTTCATGTGTAAAGAACAACTTGGGCGATATGTGCTTGGTAGCATCCCCTTTGATGTAACCATGTTTCGCTTGATCAATAACAGCGGTATTGTCCTCATAGACGATAACAGGTTCATCTGGGTCATATGGAAGATCACATGTACTTCGAATATGGCCAATAACAGCTCGAAGCCATACACACTCTCTAGTCGCCTCATAGAGCGCGAGTAGCTCAGAGTGGTTCGTTGAAGTAGCCACTAAGGTCTGTTTGTGAGACCTCCAAGAAATCGCCGTGTTCCCAATGGTAAAGACATAACCAGATTGGGAACGCCCCTTGTGCGGATCAGATAAGTATCCCGCATCGACGTAGCCAACAAGGGTCGCGTTGCTTCGAGTGCCAAGAGCGTTGGACTCACTCAAAACTGTGTAGGGATAGAACAAGCCCAAGTCCGTAGTACCCTTAAGGTAGCGGAAAATGTCTTTTATGCCATTCCAATGGCAGCGTGTTGGCGCGGTGCTGTGTCGAGCTAGACAATTCACAGCAAACGAGATGTCCGATCTAGTACATTGGGCCAAGTACAATAAAGCGCCTATTATACCCAGATAAGAGCACTCAGGACTCAATATCTCTTCGTCGTCCTCCTTTGGACGGAATGGGTCCTTAGTAATGTCTAGAGAGCGGACGATCATGGGAGTAGCAGACGGCTTAACATCAAAATGACTAAAGCGTCTCAACACCTTTTGGGTGTAGTTCGCTTGATGGACAAGAATTCCATCTTTACGGTGCTCGATCTGCAGGCCGAGGCAAAACCGTGTCTTCCCAAGATCCTTCATCTCGAATTCCCTCTTCAGGATATCAGCAGTTTCTGACAAGTCTTTTTCGGTTCCTATGAGATTCATGTCATCTACATAGACCGCGATAATTGCGTATCCTGAAGTGGATTTCTTTATGAACACGCATGGGCAAAGTTCGTTATTAACGTATCCCAAACCGATCAAGTATTCGCTTAGGCGGTTATACCACATTCGCCCAGATTGTTTCAATCCATATAGCGAACGTCTCAGTCTAATCGAGAACGCGTTCCGTGGTCGGGAACTACTTGATTCAGGCATCTTTAGTCCTTCAGGGACTTTCATATATATCTCTGTGTCTAGATCCCCGTAGAGATAGGCTGTGACCACATCCATGAGCTGCATATTCAGTTTTTCGGAAACTACTAAACTGATTAAGTAGCGGAACGTTATGATGTCCATTACGGGAGAATACGTCTCCTCGTAATCAATTCCAGGGCGTTGTGAGAAGCCTTGCGCCACAAGGCGAGCCTTGTATCGCACAATCTCATTTCTCTCATTACGCTTCCTTAGGAAAACCCATTTGTGACCAACTGGTTTAATATTGGGTGGTGTTGGAGCAACAGGTCCAAACACGCTTCTTTTCGCTAAGGAGTCTAGTTCAGCCTGGATTGCTTGTTTTCATTGTGACCAGTCCGTTCGTCGTTGACACTCGACAACACTACGAGGTTCCATGTCATCATTGTTCATAATGTCAGTGGCCACTGAGTATATGAACACATCATCGATGACAGTTTCGTTTCACTTTAAAATATCGTCTAAGCTAGCATACTCGACGGTTATTTCGAGGTTATCAGCATGATTAGGAATAGGCATTTCATCTGGAACGCGCTCTTCTAATACATCGCCGTGATCCTTAATGATCTCATGTGGCAAAACATTTTTAACAAGATTTCTCCGCTTCCGGGGCAGAACATCTTTGGAACCAACCGGTCTTCCCTTCTTCTTGGGAATAGCGGCAGACTGGACGGCCGATGGCAGCGTCCTTTGCTCGGCGGGTTCGACCGGAGAAACATGTTTCACAGGAACATGGCGTCTCTCAGGGACGTCTATCCTTGCAGGCACATTTGCAGCAGGTATAATTGATCTCGTGACTTTTGCTAGGTCGCTAAATGCGTCTGGCATTTGATTTGCAATATCTTGCAGACCTAGAATCCTCTGCACTTCCTTATCACTATGTGCAGAGGGAGGATCATGATGAGCAAAAGCAGGCACATGCTACGCTAATTCACGTCGTTCTTCATCAACGTTAGCGTGCATTTCTCCCCCTAACGACGGGAAGATTGCCTCATCAAAGTCACAATCCGCGTGTCTCGCGGTAAAGAGATAGCCTGTCAAGGGCTCTAAATAGCGAATGATGGACGGAGAGTTATAACCGACATATATTCCCCGTCGCTTCTGAGGTCCAAATTTTGAACGCCTTATCGGCTCAATTGGAACATTGACTAGGCACCCAAACACGCGTAAATATGAGATGTCAGGCTCACATCCAGTAACCAGCTGGTACGCGAAAAGTGGTTGGGTGGCCATGGGCCTCAGACGGACCAAATTTGCAGCGTGCAAAATTGCGTAGCCCCATACAGATAGTGGGAGTTTGGTACGCATAACCAAGGTCTGCGCTATCACTTGCAGTCGCTTTATAAAAGCTTCTGCTAGGCCATTTTGGGTATGAACATACGCAACAGGATGTTCAAGATTTATTCCCAAAGTTATGCAATAGTCATCGAAAGTCTTCGATGTAAACTCCGCGGCATTATCAAGTCTAATAGACTTTATCGGATAATCCGGATGGTGAGCCCTTAACTTAATGATCTGGGCGAGGAGTTTAGAAAACGCTGTATTTCGGGTGGACAACAATACTACGTGTGACCATCTAGTCGATGCATCAACCAAAACCATGAAGTATTTAAATGGTCCGCATGTTGGTTGGATTGGTCCACAAATATCTCCATGAATTCTCTCAAGGAATTAGAAAACCAATCTCGTAGGTTTCACATGGAGTGGCTTGAGATTCGTCTTCCCAATCGAGCAAGCTTGGCATAGGCTTTTCGAATTTATAACAAAATTCTTTCCTCCAAGAGGATGTCCATGTGATGCATTCATAGTGCGAAGCATCGTATTTTGACCCGGATGACCCAGCCGGTCATGCCATAGCATAAAAATTCTCTCATCAACTGGCGCTCGGCGAATGATGAGATTACTCTCGATGTGTTGTATCGTAGTGAGATACAAACCACTTGAAAGACATTTCATCTTCTCCAAGATACGCTTTTGGCCGTACTGAGTGGAGGTAATGAAAAGATACTCGAAGCCATGTTCTCGAGCAGTTTCAACATGAAATCCGTTTTCTCGAATATCCTTAAAACTCAGTAAGATACGACTGGACCTTGGAGAATATAAGGCCTCTGATACTTCAACGGGAGTACCATTGGACAACGAAAAACGGGCTTTGCCAAAACCTTGAACAAGGGTTGAGGGTCCCGAAATGGTTGTCACTGAGGTTACTTTAGGCGTATAGGAGATAAAGTATAATTTATCTCTCAAGATAGTGTGAGTCGTTCCACTATCAACCAGACAATCTACTGCCCCGTGGTCCATGCCTATAAGTAAAGAAAATTAAAGTTTGTCACACGTTTGAGAAAAGTGCTCGAAATAGAACTTTAATTTATCGAGAAAACAGAAAATACAAACCATCAAAAGTTTCATGACTTAAATCAAACATAGATAGAAAATGGAGATTTATTCTTCCATTTCTGCTACAAAATCGGGGGTCTCAAGATTTAGATTTTCGCATTCGATGACCAGATTTGCTTCGGCCCGACGTCCCTTATGATAGTTATTAACTTCTTGGGGGGTCGCCCTGCAAGTCCGTTGCATATGACCGTAAGAACCACATTTGTAGCAGAGAGTAGGCGCTTGGCCTTCCACTCTCGCTTTGGGACGACTGGCCCGTTGGTTCTTACCATGAGACTGCCTAGGAGTCAAAGGTCCTTGGTTCTTGTTAGAACCTCGCTTTGGGTGGCGAGACTTAAACTCGCCTCTGTTCCTTGGCTGGGATGACTGGCCCTTGTCTCGTTTCCACCGTGGATTTGGTCCACGGAGAGCGTTTGCATCAGGCATTGGAATTGCCTTTGTTCCAGCAGGACGAGAATTGTTGTTTCTCATTAAAATGAGACTGTTCTTCTCGTCTAGTAAAAGCTGGGTGATGAGCTCGGGAAACTTGGTGAACTTAGACTGACGGTATTGCTTCTGGAGCAAGTTGTCAGTAGAAGGAAATGTGGTGTATGTTTTCTCCAATAGATCACTGTCGGTTAATATCTCACCGCAGTATTGGAGAAGTGATCGAATCCTGCAGACTTCATTGTTGTAATCAGTTACACTCTTGAAGTCTTGGAAGCGCAGGTTCAACCAGTCATGGCGTGCTTCAGGTAGCCATATGGTCTTCTGGTGGTCGAAGCGCTCTTTCAGAGAGTCCCATAGCGTCTTCGGCGAGGATATTTCAATGAACTCCGACTTCATGGCGTCAGATAAATGCCTGCGAAATAGAATCATCGCT
Organism: Iris pallida; assembly: GCA_029216955.1. Taxonomy (NCBI): domain Eukaryota; kingdom Viridiplantae; phylum Streptophyta; class Magnoliopsida; order Asparagales; family Iridaceae; genus Iris; species Iris pallida. Next base: position 8,201,635 of record JANAVB010035620.1, on the reverse strand, counting down.
TTGGCGTTCATTGAGCGAGTGACTTCCACTTCACGCTCTTCCTCGTTATAGATGACGTCCAAGAGGCCCTGCGCATCTAGATGGTTCTGGATGTCTTGCATCCAGTCCAAGTAGTTCTTGCCAGAGGCTTCAAGGATGGGAAAATCAATCTTGATCGACATTTTTCTACAACAGGAGAAAAAATCTTGATCAGTCAACATATAAAATGACAGGTTTATATGGATTTGGTTTGTATAAGCAACAACAAACAATCGTAAATAAAAACAACGGTTTTGAAAAAATGATTTTTGTTTAAAAATTATCTTATATCGATCGACGGGTCGATATAGAGAGGTCAATAAGTTTCTTGCAAAAATGCATAATTATAAATACAATTTGAGCAAAAAATAATATTCGGTCAACCCCTTTCAGTAGCTCTACGTGAATATGACCAGGCGGGAAAATGAGGAAGGAGGGTCACCAGGGACCTCTTAAGAACCAAGCCCCAAGTTCTTTCTGACATCATACCCAAGTAGGTGAGCCTATTCGGAGAGACTTCGTAAATTTTTTGTCAAATGTAAGAATAAATAAGATTTTTCAAGAAATTCACGCTATTTGCGAACTGTGCAAAATAGGTGACAATTTAGTGCGTGCTCAAAATGAGCGTTGCCTTTAAAAAATTATTAACCAAAAAGGTTATTTTTGGGAGGCCCAAATTTGGCGGTGCCAGAATTTGTTTATGTAGCCAAAACAAATTTTCAATTTTTACGTCATTACGCTAAAAAAAACGTACAACATAAGTAGGCAACAACACATAAAAGAATTGGTGCCTAAGCAAGCGGCACCAAAAAAATATCAACTATTTTTCCAACGTCTAATGAAGCGACGCCAAAAAAATAGCGAGAAAAAAATTACAATTTTTACTACCCATCTGTTACAATAATTCACTAAGTAACATAAAAAAAATACTACTGAGGTGCTCGGCAGGGCGCAGATGGCACTGAGTTGCTCGTCGGGGCTCTCCAAATCTTTCTTACCGTATAGTGGAAGAAAGTGAGAAAACGATTGCGGATACGCGGGATCGACGACGACCAACTGGGTGCGCGCGGGACAACGGTCGGCGGACGTCGAGGCGAGCGGTACGTCGGGTCTTCGGTGTTGCACGAGCAAAGTGCTGATAACGTGTTGTGGACAATTAGCTCAACCTCACATGTATATCAATATATGTGTCTCAATTGTCTCTACAAGCTATCCCAACATCTCTTTATATAGGAAGAGAGAGGTTGGGAGTTACATAATGAAAGGTCACTTAGAAGTTACAAAGTGAAGAGTCATGAGTTACAAAATGAAGAGTCACCATGATAAGATAAATTACAACAATGACCACTTATTTCTCCATTGTCCAACTGCAATCTGAATCAGTGGAGATATTTCATTTGGGAGCTATCCTGATCTTTAGGAAAGTAGATCTACATATCCCCAAGATCATATTATACTAACAACAACTGAAACTCAATACATTCCCACACAAATGTCCCCACACCCCCCCACACCACACACAACACACACACGCACACACACAAAAATGGGACACTCTTCGCTTCAGCTACAATAGCAAGGACTTTAATCCTTCTCAATGCGACACATTCTATAAGTATATATTCGACACGATCTACAACAATGGAGCTTGGGCAGGTTCCTTATCTGGCAGTTAATGGTCGAATTAGGCATGGAAGAATACAATGACGATTTCGGATTCGACGACCCCGGGGAAAAGCCTTCTATCGATAGCCTGGTAAAGGATCAGTCGTGTCGGCTTGAAACGTTGCAGCAAGGGAAGGATTGGGCTAGGGGTGGTCTCAATAAAATCTGCTAAATTCTTGTTTTCCCTACTGTTTGTAGTTGGCTAAGAATATATCCTCTTTTAATTTGTCCACCTTGTGTTATTTATAGTGCTTTAAAGTTTCAAATTAATGTGGTATAGTTTCTACATGAGCAAAGCAAGATCTTGGTGTTACTGATTTTATGATAACTGTTGTGTTGGTTGTTCCATACAATTATGACTTATTTACTTAAGGTTCTATTAAAGACAACTACTCTCTTCTATTGAACAGAACATATTCACAGTTAACAATATTTGATGAAGGATTTATCAAGATGTTGACATGCATCCAATTAACGACTGACATAGATTTTAGCCTAGGTAAGCTTGTGATTTGCCGATTGTGTTTTGTAATTCCAACTTGTTAGTGTTTGCGTTAGTTATCTCTAAAGAAACAAAGGAGGGAGAATTTATTCTTCTCAAAGAAAACAGTTTTGAGTGTTTTTGTGTGAATTGGTACTTCAATCAACACCAAATATAATTACTATCAATATAAGTTCATTAAACAAGGCGAGCAACTTTGCTTTTATTACATAGGTCGGAGAGGAGCGATAGATCGGCTTCCTCTCAGTTTTGCAATATTACAAGCACACACAATCACAGACACACAGACTTACACATCCAGGTTTTCTGAACACAAGTACACAACAAGATACTTATTAGCACATGTTGCTTCTATATATGTTTAGTTTAGGGCCCCATTTGAAGATGTTCATTTGCCGCAGCCGCAGTCCACGCAGGTGCAGTTGGAGCCGCACTTGCACTTGCCGTCGTTCTCGGCACCGAACTCCACGATTTCCTCGACGAAGCTGCAAGATAACAACAATAGAGAGATTAGTAAGAATTATTAAGTCACAGTTCAACTCTAAAACTCCATAACTCCATAGTGGTTCATCAGAATATATAGTTTGGTAACGAGATTTTGATGAATGTAGAGTGGAAAATTACGTCTTCTCCTCGATCACAGCACCATAGCTGTTTCCCTTCTTGCTGCAGATACGAAATTAATCAGGTTAGTTAGTTGTATCACAAAACAAAAATTAAGCTATTGTGAATGGCCTAATTAATCAGGTTAGTTAGTTAGTTGTATCAGAAAATTTATGTAACAAAAATTAAGCTATATATGTTGATACAACCATGTATGATTCTTCCTCCCAGCGAATGATTTGACAATCTAGAGGTATATATCAGTTCTGGAAGTAAAAAAGTATGGCCTTCAACTTTGCATCTGTAGCAGTTGGATACTCTTACATCTTTAAAAATAGCAACAATAAAATGGGCTCTATACCTTTTTTTAGGATGTTTGTTTAAGCAGAATTTTAATTACATAAATTTTCTTATATTTAGATTTTGCACATATATTTTTATATATTTCACTTACATATACTATATATTTTCTTTACTCCCTTTGATAGAAAGATAAATAGTTCAGTCCAAACTAGATTTTGAGTGAAGGGTGAAACATTGAAATAAGCAAAAAGAAAAGAAAAAAAGAGAGCCAATTTGGTTTAGCCTCCCTGCAACTTCTCGCAAATATTGGCTTAGGGTTTACATGACTAATCAACTCTATTACAAATTTATAAAGATAAGCGAATAAGTATGGCGTAATTAAAAACAGTACAACTATGCTAGCAACTTTGTTAATACTTTCAAAAGAATAATGATAAGTGAATCGACTCGACACCAAAAATTAGTTAACAAACTAGTAAAATTGACCAGCATATGGTTCAGCATCAAGGGGCAGATACAAAAAAACTGAAGCTAGAGTGGACTACAACGGATTCGGATGGATGAGAAGTTATGAAAAATTTAAAACTAAAAAATATGGAGAAAAAAAGAGTGATTTTTTTTGTTGTTGGAGTGCAGCTATATGCTGGATCCGCCCATGTTCGGCATGCAATAGACATGCAAGAGCTAGCGAGGGACGGAACATGTACTTACGGGCAATTGGTCTTGTCAGCGCAGTCGCAGTTGCCGCAGGTGGAAGACATGGTGATATGAGTAGCTTGAAGGGAGAAGGAACAAGAAGCTCTTGGAGATTTTCTTTTGCTGCTTGCTTGGGATGGCCTAGAGCTTGACGGTTCGGCCGCTATTTATAGGGAAGATGTGCTCAATTATGCAATGGCTTGGAGATGTGTAGTCAGTGCACGGGTCGCGTACGAAACCACATTTGTGTGGCGTGCCGGGCACACGCCTCTAGGAGGGAATCTTAGATAGTGAATGGTGGGGGCTGATCCTTTGGGTGGTGGGGATTGCATGGACCTCTCATGTCAATTCCTCCCAAAGATGAGTACAAATGGGCTACGTATTGATAAGGGATGCCATTGCTTGTTGGTCTGAATTGCTATCGTCTACAATGCCTTGGGCCGGCCTATTGACTTAAAATGGCTTTTTTTAGGATGGAAAAATGGAAAATGTTGTGATTTGGATAAACCCAAATGTGGATGTCCTTGTCCATATCCACAACAACTTCTATACTTTTGCTCTATATATGTTATCAATGAGAAAGCTACGTACACATTCTTTCTGGCTACCAATATTTTTCTCTTTCTCTCTTATTTTCACAATACGTTATCAGCACGATCGCTTGAGGAATTTCAGGCCACCACCGAGAAAGATCAAAGATCAGAAAATTGGATTGAACAATCCATCCAGGTTCATAGATTACATAAATATTTTTCTTTTGATAAGAATTTTGTGCTATGATTTGAACTCCAAAATTGATATTGTGATTATTTTATTAAAATGGCAACAATTTATTCCTGACCATAGCTAATACATTTTTATCCTGGTATAACGCTTATGAATGATATGTTATTGGATATACAAGAAATAAAATACTCCATTTTGTGCACGTTGAAGCAGTGGAATAAGTTACTTAGTCGATTATACATGATTCTGATGCTTCATGAAAATATGTATATTTTAGTCCCTGTTGTTTGGATTGCACACCATTGATTTTTGGTTGACCATATATTTTACAGAAAATTTCATAGAGGGTAAAGAAGTTTAGGAAAATTATAGAAAAAGTATGAAGTTTAAGAAAATTTCAATTTGGGTAACGGAGCGACAAGTCCCATGGCGTGTGAGGACTTGGCACGAAAACAAAAAGGGACGCGCCATCATTAATAGCGCGCTGTGCGAGGGTGACGCAAGAGAGGTTATGGTCAAAGGGAGCGCCATCACTGATGGCGCGCGCCGGCAGAGGAGCCATCACTGATGGCGCTACGTTTGTGGGGGGCTGTGGATCACAGTGTTGGGTCAGTGTTGGGTGTGTTGGGTCAGTGTCGGTGGCAGAGTAGGCCATTAATGATGGTGCGCCATCAGTACGTTGGGTTCAGTGCGGTGTTCACGGGGGGGGGGGGGGGGGGGTTCGGGATGGCAGAGCGCGCCATCAATGATGGCGCGCCAACAGTTGGCAGTGGGGGTCAGCAGCTGCTCAGTACGTTGGGGTTCGGGATTGCAGGATGGCGCACTTTTCATGGCGCGTTGGAGTGCTAGAATTATCAGTACTACCATTATCTCTCTCATAACCAGTATTTTCAATTAAATCATCACTATTTTCATTGTCCTCATCATTATCATCATCGTCATCATCAGCATAATCATCATCATCATTATGTTCATCTAGTAAGGGAGCAATTGTTTGAGAAGAACTAGCACCAGTGTCAACATGTGGGTAATTAGAAACAAATTCATCATTAGTTCTATTAGCAAATGATGAAACTTGAGTAACATATAAACTAATATAAGGTGACTGCGAATTAATCTCAAGAATACAATTCCATGCTTCTTCACCATCTATCAATAAACATGTGGAACCAAAAACAGACTTTAAAATAAATTGATAATTAATAAAAAAATGCGCTGAAATTAAATTGCGTAAATTTTTTAAAGTAATATGGCGATAAGTTGTAAAAAATTGGGTGTCACCTCCTTTGTAAGTTAACCCATTTACTCTACCACCATGTGAGCATACTATTTTAATATTATGGTCCATGGGAAAAAAAAAGTTGTTTGAGAATGTTTAGTTAATAGAGAGCGAGAACTTGTAAGAGTGAGAGAAGCTTCAGAGGGAGATACTAGCTTCCGTGAGGAGTTGGAAGCTTGTAAGAGGGAGATACTAGCTTCTTTGAAGAGTTGCGCTTCCAAGCTTCAGAGGAGTGCTTCTGTGAGAGATTGGAGAAAGAGTAATGTACTTCTGTGAGAGGAGAAAGAGTAATGTGTTTGTGTAGAGAGAGAGAGAGTTAGCATTGCAATAAATAGACGTTAAGAATAGAGACGTTAAAATGTAGCCGTTGAAATGTAGCCGTTGGATGGTGAACGTTGGAGAATAGCGCGCCAGAAATGATGGCACACTCTGGTTGGCACTCCTACCTACAGTTTAAACTCTCTCTAAAACTCCACTCTCTAAAACTGCACTGACTTCGGCAGTGGCATAAGAACGCGCCATCATTGATGGCTCCCTGTCTTGGGCGCGCCATCAATGATGGCTCTCTCTGTTAGAGCACGCCATCAATTATGGCTCCCCGTCACATCAATTATGGCCATGCGTAGCGCGCCATCCGTCACACAATTATGGCCATGAAGCGCCATCGGTTATGGCTCCTCCTAGAGAGCGCGCCATCGATCATGGCTCCTCCTAGAGAGCGCGCCATGAGTGATGGCTCTTTAATGTACACGCGCCATCAGCCGTAGCGTGCCATTATGTCTCTCAACCCATTTTCACCAGAGCGCCATCGTAAATGTCGCTTCGTTACCCAAAACGAAATTATCCCAAACTTCTTACTTTTTTTAAAATTTCGGTAAATTTCTTCACTCTATATGAAAATTTCTGTATATTTTATTTGGAGAATAGTTTTTAGTGAAGGTTGCCTGGTTATTGTTCCTTCCAGGATGTGGAAACCACATTCTATCGAACCTGAACCATAGTTGAGGCATTACCTAAAATAAAGAAAGTCAGGCAACACGGTTACACATGCCATATATATAATAAATACATATGATGATCATGAGTTAAAAAACTTTATTTATTCCTGTATCAATACTGTCAACTAGCTTTTTGTAGCTTCTTATGTTAACTGCATAATGAATCTCATCTAGATGCATGTATGCATGTCTGTTTTTTTTTTGAGGAAAACAAAAATTTATTGCTCTCAACTTGGGGCGATAGCCTCAGTTGCTATAAAATGAGAAATACAATCAGGAATAATGTGCTCCTCATAATTGGAGTCGTTGTGCAAAGAATGAGCTGCTAATGAGTAGGCAACCATGTTCCCTTCCCTACGGGTGAAGTCGAACCGCACACTAATGTTCAGCCCGCGGATCTCTCCCCGGGAGCTCTGAACTTGATCTCTGAGTCTCCATGGGATGAGATTGTCATCCCCATTGAATATTCTGTATGCATGTCTGTTGCTTTAATAGATATCATCAGTGCTTCATATATTCTACTATAGTAGAACCATAACAGTGACAAACAAAGTCTTCCACAATAGCTTAAAATGTTGAAGGTAAAGTATCATCTATTGACAAGGTTTAATATATGAGACACAAACAGGTTACATAGTATATAAAGAGGTTCATGATTACATCAATTATGGTACATGTAGTTATTTGGTGTATGATTTTTTGAGCAATGTTGATGTTGTGACCTTTTGTTCTAGACTAGAGGTTGTAACAAAACAAAATCGTCCCTGGTGGACGGATCGACTATTAGGATGTCCAGAGCTGTATAAGATTGACTTAGACAGGGATCAACGAAGAAAAACAATTGGAACTATGGTTTTAAATTTATTAGTAAAAATATTATAGGAGATGAGTTCTAGAATTCGATCGACATTTCTGAATGTGATCTCATTCATATCAAATTTGTTTCCTATATTTGTTACTGGTGTTTAATCTACATGTGTCAAGTGAGTCACACAAGAAATATGTGATGAGAACAACTTGATGCCTTTACTGTATATTGAATTTGCTTCTTATCGGCTTCTTTTTGGCATTATAATCAAATGTTAATTTGAATGAGGTTTTGATGGACACATAATTTGGTGTCGACTTGATTCTATAATTTTGTTTTCTCTAATTGTTTGTAACATTACAACTTAATGTACAAGATCCTCGAGCAAATTTTTAGAATTATGTTAAACAATTATACTGTTAGAGATGTTGTCAATTTGTGATAATATGATGAGTAACATGTGGCTGATTTTAAATAGTTCAAGAAATGATATAATTTATTGTCAATATTTAGATTTATTATTGGATGACCTAGATTGAAATTTGTATGTGAAAACTGTGATATATGGGAATTTAAAAACTAGATCATTGTCACTTTGATATTATAAATGTGGACAAACTAAGAAAAAAAAAAGGATGGCACTTGAGATGGCCATGTTGTATCACGGTGCATTATGAATAGTTCATTACCAACTATGTTGCAAGTTTTTGAGGACAATATCCACACATGAATGTTACTTGTATATTATATATATTCTCCTAAAATGCAAATACTCAATTATACATCAAATGAAAAATGCTAGTCTTGGCTTTACTCCTATAATGATTGTGTTAAGCATTATGTCATTATTTCGATGTCTTTCACCTGATATAAGACTGGATTATGTGAAAAAAAAATTATAATTTTTATCGTTTTTACATAAGATAAGTTATTTGCATGCTTGAGTTTCGTACCACCCAATTGGGTGTATGCATGACAGATATTATGGAGCATGTCCGGGGGAACCCAGTCGCCCGCAAATTATTTTTGCAGGTCGCAGCGGGTTGCTGGCCCCCGAAAGGCCATAAGTTTAATGTTGGTATTATAAGCTATCATAGACGTGGAGCTCTATGTTTAGAATAAATTTCTATTGATTAATACCATTTTTCTTATAAGTATTGATAAATATATTGTCTAGAAAATGGAATTCATGGAATTTATAGTTGACAATACTTTATAAAATAAAACAATAGTTGTCGTCTTATTGTCCTACAAAATTTCATAGATCTGAAGTTCTAAATCTAAACCTAGTTATGGATTATGGGACACATAAATAATACAGAATTTTCTTTCTCCCCAGATGTCAAACCTTACCAAGTTGGAATTCCCTGCCCTAGAAGTTAACGGAAGTAATTATCTCGCTTGAAAATTAGATGCTAAGCTTCACCTTAGCTACCTTGACCTGGTACACACACTGAGTACTCCAACAAAGCCGATTAGTCCTGGAGACAAGGCTAAAACGACGATTTTTTTGCGTCGACATCTTCATGCTGATTTGAAGAATGACACTACCAGAATAAGTCGTTTTAGCGACGCCTAAAGACGTCGCTAAAATGACAAATTTTGTCGCTAAAAATATTTACCGACGTAATTACCGACGTTTTGGACTTGTCGCGGAAACGTAAGTCGCTGATCTTTAAAACGTCGCCAAACGTCGCAAGTACCAACGTTTATCGACGTATATATACGTCGGTATATTACCGACGTCTACCGTCGTGTCGTCGGTGGATTACCGACGTATATATACGTCGGTATATTACCGACGTCTACCGTCGTATCGTCGGTGGTTTAGCGACGTGTTTAAAGTCGCTACACGTCGGTAAAATCTTGGAAATTTATCGACGTTTACCGTCATTTAAAATGTCACTAAATGTCGTTAATTCCTGGGATTATTACCGACGTTCACCGACGTTTACCGACGTTCTCCGACGTATAAGGACGTCGGTAAACGTCGGTACCCTAAAATTTTTTGCAGATTTACCGACGTTTACCGACGCAAACGTACGTCGGTGGACGTCGGTAAACGTCGCTAAATCTGCAAAAAAAATAAAAAAATAAAAAAATAAAATACAGAATGTTCTTTTCTCCCTGCTGTTTAAAAAGATAACCATAACCAATATTGGACTGTTTTTCAAAATCTGGAATATGTAAACCTGAGATTTGGTCTGCACAGTCCCCTCATTCCCAGTTTAGGTTTTACTTGGGTATTAGGACTTGACAGTCCACATTCCAGATTTGGGTATTTGAATGATTGAGCCATAACTAACAGGAATGAACACTCAATAACACACACCATATACACACACACACACACACACACACCATATAACCAATAGGAATGAACACTCAATAACACACACCATAACCAACAGTCCATATTTCCTGTTTTGCTGAACACAGGCCATATACACACACACCCATGTGAATGACACACAATCACACACACACCCATGTGAATGACACACAATCACACACACTGTTTTCCCTCACTGTACACAGGTTTCAGTCCCTACATACACAGGTTTCAGTCACTCCTACACACACACTCACTCTCTATCACACACTTGTCACTCTCCCTTTACCTCACTCTTTCTAACTCTCTATCTTTCTATCTTCCTATGTATATGTATATATATATATATATATATATATATATATATATATATATATATATATATATATTTTATATATATATATATATATATAATGTAATGTATATAATGTAATGTATATAGATATGTATGTGTATGTAATATGCATCTAAGTATATTATGTATATATGTAGGTATCCTATATATTATATTATGTGTGTGTACCATTATATATATATATTATATATATGTATGTGTGGTATACATATAGGTAGCCTATATGTATATATATATGTATGTAATATGTGATTTCCATGTGTAGGCCTAGATACAATAATAGGTTGTGTGATGTTAGTTTTGACTTTGTATTGTATAGGTTGTATGGGCTTGATATACTAGCATAGGCTAGTTTAGCCTTGATTAGACTAATATAGACTTGTTAGGACTTAGAACGATTGTTAATTCTAGTTAACATAACCTAGACTTGTTTAGACCTAGAATGACTTGTTTGACCTAATTTAGACTTGTTGGACCTAGTTTGACCATAGTTGACCTAGTTTGACTTCTAGGGTTGACCAGAGTTGACCAAGAGTTGACTTTGGCCTAGATTGACTTCTAAATGTAAACCACAGAAGCACATTAACATCCAATTGAAACGAATAATAACATAAACAACAGTATAACACAATGTAGCAGACAACAAATAGAATGGCACTACAACAAAAAACCCTTTTAATGACGGCTAAAAAGCGTCATTAATGACGAACCATGACGCTTTTTTTTCCACAGCAACCGTTATGAAAACGGGTGTTATAAATATTTTTTAAAAGCGTCATAAAATAACCGTCATGAATATGATGAGTTTCTGCTACACTTTTTTTCAGCGTAGTTTGAAAGCATTATGAATAGATAATCTGTATAGACTCAATTCAGCACATTTATAACGCTCAATTCTGCACATTTATATATTACTTTCCAAAAAATTATAGATCAATGCTCAATGTTGCTCAATTCAATTTCAAAACATTCATTTTGAACCATATTCACAAGAAAACATCTAAATGTTATAGAGTACCATTTAATCCATTTACAAATGTATACATAATATATATCACCATCTTCATTACATTTTTTTAAAATAGGACATCCAAATACATATATTTACAACTACTACTAGTAAGTAGACCATCAAAACTATTAGTACATTGGCTTCAACTTTGAGCACATCAAAACTGTCGGCATCACGTAGCAAAACCCTGAAAAAGATAAAAAAAAAAAATATTACCAAAAGACCACCTTCATGTCTTAAGAGTTGGTACCAAGTTTCCAACAAGAAACTAGCAATTGAGGATCATGTAATAAAATACTTTCATATACATTGAATCTAAGAATGCATTAAAATACCTACCTGTAGTAATAAACAGTCCACTCAAAGAGTGAAAGAAACATGCCACTCAAAGAATGCAATCAAATGTCATATTTATACACAGGACATAAAAAAGTTACTATTAACATATATCACTTTCCTTGATAACATCTCCATAGAAACCATACCTATAAAACCATACCTATTTGTCTAAACAACCACCTGAAGTCCAGGCCAGATGGTTTGAAGACTTGTAAGTTCCCAGTAGGTAGCTCTTTCCATCCTCATATCAGCTTCATGGTTTGGACCATTAGAAGAAAAAAAAATATTAATCTTCCTAATTAAAAAAAAACAAGTAACATGAGTACATATAAAACAATAGGAAACATGAGTATACATGAAATTATTTTTATGTAGTTAGAGAGTTCGGCATCAAAATGGCATAATCTACCAAATTGCTTGGTCTTGTACTGAGAAATCAAACTCTCTTGGTCCTGTAACGAGCAATAGTTTGTTCTACAATGACATTTTTCCCATGTACAAAATGGAGACAAACATTTACCTATGTTCAGAACCATGAAAACAAATTTGATACATTTGCATTTAGAAAAAAATATCTTAAAAACAACATCTATATTTTCGTAGAACACTATTCTGTGACAAGACAATGTTACATGGCTGTGTGAATGCATATTGAAGACAACTTTGGACGTATGGATGGGTGATAAGAATATGGCACCGAATCACAGGCCGACGTTGGATCACGAGCCGATATCTATGAACAATGAACCACACAGACAACTATGATCCTATCTATAAGGCTAATGATTCCGCAATCTCCTCCGAAGGATCACGATGGATTGGTAGGACATGATGAACCCAATTGTAGCCAAACCTATCATACCCAATATATTAAATATAACATGCTGGACATATATACTTGAACTCTCCTTTCAATTTTTTTTCCACATCCTTGGAAAAGTACTTTCTACCATGTGCTTACCAATTGCCAGATATATCAGGAAGTGCTTCTTTTGGAAACAGTACTTCCATGAAGTGCTTCTAAAAGGGACTTTTATTTTATGGAAGAAGAAGAAGAAGAATATTAACAAACCTGATGTCTGAAAGTTTCTTCTTGCTTTAGAATGGCCATTCTCATGCTCTCTTTCTCGTACTGTTTCAAATATCTCCCCATTGGAATTAATTCTGAGATTGTGAAATTGTTCCAACTCCTGCACATATATATTCAGAACACTTTGCATCAGGCAAATGACATCACAAATTTACAAGAAAGCTCATTAATTTTCAGGTTACTCCTAATTAGTACAGTAGTTATGTTTATTAGTTATTATAGCTATTTTTTATTTCTTGATTCATGAGCCTATTTCTCTTACACTTTGGACTAGATCTTCCAGAATTTAAGTTCAGTAGAATACCCATATATTAATTCTGTTCAAATGCATGGATGCATCGATCACAGAATTACATTATTCTTTAAGTTGAAATAAGTAGTGTTTCAAGTTATAAATCCATAAAAAATATTTAGAACGTAAAGAATTCAGTAAAAAAAAAATTTCCCCTCTTTTAACTCCCTGTTAGAGAAGACTTGACACACTTGTAGCTCACAAGGTGAAGAACCTGAGAAAATTCAAACTAGTAAAGATAACAAATAATATTAAAAGACATTTGAAAACCATAAATAATACTACACAAGGAAAAAAAAACCACCATGATTATATGATGTTGTTTACAGGTTAGACACGAGAAATTAACACACTTTCGCTTCGTTGAAGATTCAAGCAAGGCTAGCAAGTATATATCTTCAACATAAAATTAATTCACAGAAGTTCCACTAATTACAAACCTTAATCTTGTAATAAAAAATATAGCTTAGTAATGTAGAAGAGAATTCTCTTCATATAAACCAACCAAAACATAGAGAGAGCGAGAGAGTAGTGCAGAGTGTAAGAAGGCTTACTATGAATTCATATACACAAGACCCCGCGCCCCCGAGACCAGGCGCGCGAACGCCAGGTCGTCCGGGAGGGCGGACAGGGCCCCGGGGCCCCAGGTGCCGGCCTCCAGGTAGAAGGCGAGGATGGAGGAGGGATCGGGGGTGGTGAAGTAGAGGGAGCCGTGGAAGGAGACCCCGTTTCTGGAGGAGTGGGAGAGGAGGGAGAGGAGGGAGCGGAAGCCGGGGAAGCGGCGAGGAAGTTGGCGGCGCGGACGCGACGGGCGCACCGGAAGCAGAGGAAGGCGGAGTCGGCGTCGCAGTAGAGGGAGGCTTCTTCTCCGCAAAGCTCGTCGCAGTGATTTCTGCTCGGACACGATTTCTTCATCCTTCTCTTCTCAAAACCCTAACCCTAATTTTTTTTTGGATGGAGAAAGGAAGAAAGAGAGTTGAAATCTGTTAAGGAGAGAGACAACGAATGATATTTCTACATATTAATAAGTTTGCAAAATATTACAAGTTTGCCACCGCTCTAAAATATTAATAACGCTTTGTTTTATAAACGTTATAAAAAGCCCAAAATTAGCCCAAATCGTCATAGAAAAAAGGTATTTCGAACTTTGATGACGCTTCTTTATCAGTCGTCATGAAATCCACTGATCAAACGTCATTAAAAGAGTTTTTTTGTTGTAGTGTGGGATCCAACAAATAGATTAGGATCCAACAAATAGAATAGGCACAACCAAAAAGTATCCAAATAACCAAGTCTACACCAAATAACAAAGTCTCCAATCAAATAACCAAAGTCTACACCAAATAACAAAGTCTACAACCAAATAACCAAAGTCTACACACAACCAACTAGGGATCTGGTGCAGGAGGGGCACCGCCGCGACGAAGGGATAAGAACAACTCATACTCCTCAAGTGAAATCGATACCGATGGAGCAGGCAGTGACGTCGGTGGAGTCGGTGTCGAAGAAGAAGGCGGTGGAGGCAGCGGAGTCGACGACGATGAAGGCGCACCCGGAGGACCACCACGCTCCAGCACTGTAAGTCGCTGGTGGTATGAATCCATGATAGATAACATTCTATCACTGCTCTGGACCATCAAATCCTGCGCCAATCTCAGCCTCTCGGCCATGGTCACCTTTCCTGTCTGCAGCTCCGTCATCGTGCGCTCTAACCTTCCAACGCTGCGCTCTGTCCTCTCAGTCGTCTCCATGAGCTTCATAATGCCGCGGTCAAGCGCATTCAATCGTGCTAGCAGCGCAGGATCGTCCGTAGGGTGCTGAGACTGCTCCTCGATCCGTCGTAGCAGGTCGTCACGGAGAGACTCCATCATCTGCTGTTCTCGGACAGACTCCTGGGACGGCTGTGGACCATGCACACTAGCAGGAGATGCCCTAGAGGACTGGGTCGCAACTAGGGCTCCATAGGATCCCGTACCGTAGTACGTACCCCTACGGAGTCCACCAGCGACGGTCATCTACAGTTCGTCCGCCGACGGAGCTTGAGTGGGCTGCGAGGAAGTACCGGCCTCTCCTGCATCAGGTGCACTAGCAGCCGCCCGTTCCCGCAGCCTCTGATACTCGGCCTAGAAAGTATGGATAGTACTCTATAATTTCTAATTTCTAATTAATGTACTTATTATTACTAACTACATGAATATTTATTTGCATCATATTTACTAAGTTATATTAAAACTGACACGAAGTATTAAATTAAGATAACGTATTGTAATACTTACATAGGTCTGCTTGGCCCTCTCGTCAATAAGGTCTTCGCCCTTCCGATGGGTGGCCAGGAAGATGGTCACCATGTCGACGTTATCGACCTTCCTTACCTGTAATTAAATATATTATCTTAGTAATAATTTATCGGTTTTGTATTAAAATAATATTTCTAAAAGAGAAAGACATACCAGACGACGAAAATGTTCCGTCATCGGAATCGACCCACCGCACCACTTCGAGGTATGTTGCCTAGCCGCCATGGCCTTCTCCGACTTCTCCTTGTACCTTGGCTCGTTGAATCGAGCCTCCATCGCATTCCACTGATCAGGGGTGATCCAACCTTGGATCGGCTTTCCGGCATGATCACGATCCTTCTGATCATTAATAGCGTCGCGGATTAGCTTGGCAGCGACGGCAAGAAACATCCCTCGATAAGCTCGGCCCGGTACGGTGGATAGAAAAACATATCCTAGAAGAGCACAAACCAAATATTTATCAGTTATATATAATATGCAAAAATTATATGATTCATGTTAAAAGCAAATATATTTTAACCTTGAAGCGCGCAAACCAGAAGGCGTTCCACTCGTCCGGAGCATCAGAGTAGTTAATCCAAGCACCACAATAATTATGCCTCAGCATGTGGTCTAGACGTCTCTGTACCTCTGGGGGACGATATCTATACAGACATATTATATTCATGAAAAAAGTTAATTTATGATAAAAATAGAAAAAAAAATTATAAACCAAAATACCTACTTTGTACCGTTGGCCCAGATCTCCGTCCTCCTCTCCTCCGGAGGTGCACACGCATCATCTGCATGATACTGATCGGCCGTCGGCACAGCCGCCTCGGTCGTCGGCGTAGCCTTCGCCATCTGCTCATCCGTCTCCATCGTCGTATCAGCAGCAGGAACGCTAGACGGGCGAGCACTCTCAACAGGCCTGGAACTACTCATCCCAGGAGATATGCCACGTGACGTCGTCCCAGCAGGCCCAGCTACTGTCCGATATGGAGAAGTAATCGGCGACGAAGATCCAGAGCCGGTACCAGTAGGAGGTACCGAAGGAAAACTCCGTCCTCTAGCAGTACCTGTAGGAAGTATCGGAGGATCATGACCTCGTCGTCCCCCTCGGAACGATCCGCGACGACCTGCCATACCTGATAATAGCATATGATAATACAAAAAATAATAGAGACTAGAAATATGAAAGTACAACAAATAATAGAGACTAGAAATATGAAAGTACAACAAAGACAAGATAATAACCAAGACAACATATGATGATACATTCTACAATAAACATCTAAGTCCAGATAATATATTCTAGAAGAAACATCTAAGTTCAGATAAGTATATCTCTCTCAATCATCTTCAGAATAATCATCTTGTTCGTCTTCCTCGACCTCATCTTCCTCTTCCTCCTCATCTTCACTTTCATCTTCGCCTTCGTCGGCTTCGTCTTCCTCTTCGAATAATTCTACATCTGCTACATTATGTGTCATGTAATGCGTAACTTCCGTGGAGTCCACATCGACAATATTGGTTACAAGAGGTAGCTCGTCCTCCTGGTAAGCTTTTTCGTCAACATCAAAAGTATCTCAAGCTTTAGTCTTGCATACTGCCCACCAGTCAGACTTCGTTGCTCCCCGTCTCGGATAAGCTGTGAAGTACACGAGCTGAGCCTGAGTTGCTAGGACAAACGGTTCGTAGCCTTGATATCTACGCTTGTAGTTTATATCCACAAGACCATGCTTGTCAATTTTCCAACCTTGATTTTCAATCGGATCGAACCATTCACACTTGAACAACACGATCTTTGCAGGTTCTCTGCCATTATTATATGACAACTCCACAATCTCTCGCAAGATGCCAAAAAAATTATTTCCTGGATCGAAGTCTTTGTAGTTCGAAGACTTGATACACAAACAACTGTTTTTCGTGGAATCAAGATCCAGGAAGCTGTCTCTGATCGAAGCATTTTTCGACTTGAACCGAAAGCCATTGATACAGTAACTTGGCCATATTTTAACAAAAGTAATTGGTCCCTTGGCAAGAGTTCTAATTAATTCAATCTCAGGTGAAATTAGACGATCAACCTGAATATCAAAGAAGAGATAATAAGTTATTTATTGTGCAGTTGCATTAGAAGAGGCCAGTAATTACCGAGCTACTTACATATTCGCTCCACCAAGAAGGAAAATGATGTCTCATTTTTTGTTCTAATGCTTCGTCTGTTAGGTAGGGTCTAACCAGCCTCAACTAATCATTATATGTGCTGGAAAACAACGAAGCAACCGCCGATTAGTACAATAATATTAGCTTATACTATTATATTGAGATGACGTAAACTCATCATCCTGAGTTACTTACCCCTCTAGCTTCTCCACTTCATCCTCGTCGTAATTGAGTAATACATACAACTGAGCAGTCCTTAGCTCTTCGTCATTCAAATATCTCTTCTTCATTTTCCCCGAAGGCTTTCCGGACGCACTGAATACTTTCAGTATTCCATCATTAAATTCTTGATATCCGTCGTTGTTTCTCGGAGCCCTCATTCTATTCGTAGCAACATGAGGTTTGAAATAGGAGGAGCAAAAATTTGTAATCTCCTCGAGAATATAGGCTTCACAAATAGAACCCTCGACCCGAGCCTTATTTTTTACCTTTCTTTTTAGGTGATTCAAATGTCGCTCGAATGGGTACATCCATCGATATTCGACGGGTCCAACAACACGTGCCTCGTAGGAAAGATGAATCGGCAAATGCTCCATAGAGTCGAAGAATCCAGGAGGGAACACCCTCTCTAGCTTGCACAGTGTTACCGCAATGTCATTCTCTTGCTTTTCTAGACGATCAACGAGCAATTTCTTAGAACAAAGGTCCCTGAAGAATATGCTAAGCTTCATCAATGGATCCCAAACTGCCTGCGGTAAGAATTCCCGAAATACAATCGGAATTAACCGCTCCATGAATACGTGACAATCATGGCTCTTCATACCTGTCAGTTTGTTCTCCTTGAGGTCGACGCATCTTCTCAAGTTCGAAACATACCCATCTGGAAATTTCAGACCTTGAATCCACCTACAAAGCCTCACTTTATCCTCCTTCTCCAGTGAGAAAATTGCCTTAGGCTGCTTCAACTTCCCATTCCCGTCCTCTATCAAATGCAATACAGTACATCTACATATTTCTTCCAAGTCCAATCTAGCCTTTGGATTGTCTTTCGTCTTCCCCTTTACGTCCATTACAGTATTAATTATGTTGTCAAACACATTCTTCTCGATATGTATGACATCAAGGTTATGTCTAATCAGATTGGTGCTCCAATATGGAAGATCCCAGAATATACTCCTCTTCGTCCAGTTATGAGTGCGACCAAATCCGTCACACTTGTAGCCCGTAGCAGGCTGCTCAATAGCTCTTGGTAAATCTTTTACCTCTTCCCATATCATGTATCCGGGCCACCTTGACGGGGGATTAGCCTTCTCCACAACGCCAGCACGAAAAGCATTCCTGTTCCTCCGGTACGGATGATCCTTCGACAGGAATTGTCGATGACAATCGAAGAAGCACGATTGCCTCCGTGTTTCAAACGGAAAGCCTTAGTGCTGTCCATGCAATACGGACATGAAAGATGACCATGCGTGCTCCATCCAGATAACATTCTATAGGCCGAAAAGTCATTGATGGTCCACATAAGTGCTGCCCGCATCTGGAAATTTTGTTTTCTAGATACATCGTACGTGTTGGAACCTACTTTCCACAGCTGATTCAACTCATCAATCAACGGCTGTAAATACACATCGATGTTCCTTTTCGGATTGTTCGAACCTGGGATAATAACAGTGAGGAACATATACGGAGTCTTCATGCACATCCAAGGCAGTAGATTGTACGGGGTGACGATCACAAGCCAACACGAATACTAGGATCCCGAAAGTCCGAATGGGGTAAAACCGTCGGGGCAGAGACCCAATCTGACATTACACAAATCAGAAGCAAAATCTGGATACTCTCGATCAAAGTACTTCCATGTTCTCCATCAGATGGGTGATCCAACACTCCTTCGGCATGTTCCCGCTTATGCCAAGTCATGTTTTCTGCAGTTTCCTTCACCATAAACAGCCGCTACAACTGCGGCATCGACGGCAAGTAGTGCATCGAAGAGGTAGGCTTCCTGGCACCGACAAACTTTCCTCTACCACATGCCTTGTAGCGATCGACACCACAAAATCTGCAGGCATCTTCATCCTTGTCGTCTTTGTAGTATAACATGCACCCGTTGCGATAGGCATCAATTTTTTCGTATCCCATCCAGAGCGATCTAACCATCCTCTTAGACCGGTAGAAGTCTTTAGGCAACTTCGTACCCTCAGGCAATATTTCTATAAGCAACTCCATAAGACGGTTGTACAATCTTGCGACATGTTAAAATTGGACTTGATGCTCAACAATCTTGTAACCACCTCCAACGGTGAATGATCCTCACAACCAGGATATAATAGAGTCCTTGCATTCTCCAGCAACTCCATGAACTGTGCAGCATCGGGGTTCGGTGCCTCCTCAGGTGCATCATGATCATCCGGATTGAAACTAGGCCCGGCCGCATCAAAAACTATGTTCACCAATCCATCGTCGTAAGGAGCGTTGTTGTGGACATCCACATAAGGCTCGTACTCCGATGCTAAAGACACAACTTCTCCGTGCTCGTTCCACTGATAGTAATTCGGCGTGAAACCCTTCGAGTATAAATGATACGTGACATCCACTTCTGGATGATATTTCAAGTTGCGACATCTCATATACGAACACTTAATTTTGGTACCGCCCATGTACTGAGGGAACGCCTTGGCAAACTGTAGGAACTGGTGTACACCATCTATGAATTTATCCCGCACACCGTACATGTCATCAGGATGACGGTTGTACATCCACGAACGATTCCGCAGATAGTAATTCAGCTCCATATCCATTTGAGGATAATTTTGTAAGATAGATACATGTACATCGTTTAAACACTTGTAAAAGTAATCATGATACAACAAGTGGTAATAGATATGATGTATCCTATGTAGTTTATTTCCCTCTCTTTACTGTGAACCTTGGTTAACATTAATATTTCCACACTTCTCTAGGGTGAGGTTGAGGTAGATATCCTATGATACGGAATAGTCGACTGAATGACCCGAATGAGAAGGAAGGAAGTAGGGAGGCTCACTCTATACACTCTAGGATTGACTTATTTCGTCGTTGATTTGACTTATTTTGGTAGTGTGAAATGTCAACAATATCCGATACGGTACCTCGAAGACCTAAATATAGAATATTAATGTCAATTGGTGTTTTGGAATCATAAACATGATATACTAGGTCAATTCTAGGTCTCCAAGTCATTTCTAGGTCACACTAGGACAACTGGGTCAATACCTTGCCAAACTTGGTCAAACTAGGTCACACCTAGGTTTTTAGGGCCATACGTTGCCTTACCAAGGTATTCTAGTCTATACTAGGCTAATACCCTATGTATTTGCCCTACCAATATCCTATTCACATAGGTAAAACCATTACTATGGCCTATTTACCTAATTACCTATACACTAGCCTATCCTTAACTCTAGTAAAAACCAATACCCAAACTCAATACCCTATACACTACAACATAGGTATCTCCCATACCCATGTGTCAACCCATTAGCTAAACCTATAGGCTTCCTAAACCTATATATTACCTAGTCACTCTAGGTAAAGCCATTACCTATACTCATAGGTAAAACAATTAATCCTATCTTGAAGTTACATATACTTATTGTCCTAGTCCTCATCTATACACATTATCCTAAGGCCTCGTTTGGTTCACCTATTTAAGGAACTAGGAAAGGAAAGTTGTTCCTTTCCTTTGTTTGGTAACCATAAACTTGAGAATCAATTTCCTCACAAAGGGGAAAATTGGAGGGAATATGGTTCCGCTCATGACCTATGGGATTCATTTTCCCTCCTCCTTTTCCAATATTTATTACAAAAGTAACCATGTGTTATTGCTTATTTTACCATTAATGCTTATTTTACCATTGTTATATTTTTGTTTCCCTTTCCTACACCAACCAAACAACGGAAAGGAAATGTGATAGGAATCCTACTTTCCGATTCCCATGGAAAATACAAAGGAATACATTTCCTTTCCGTGAACCAAACGAGGCCTAATAGTGTCAAAGTGTTCACGTGTTGTCAAACTGTCAAAGTATCAAAGTGTCACAGTGTGTGTCAAAGTGTCCACTCGTGTGTCAAAGTGTCCACGTGTGTGCCAAAGGGTCGTGTCTGTGTCGCATCAGAAAAAGGGAGATAGGGTTAGGGTTTACCGTTGGGGTTGGGTCGGGGTCGCCGGGGCTGGAGCAGCGGCGGAGGAGACTGGTCGGGTGGTCGTCGGAGGGAGTGAGTCGTCGGAGGAATGGGGTCGTCGGGCAGGGGGTCACCGCTGGCAAGGAAGGGGAAGAGAGGGAGATTAGAAAATTTTGGGTGAAAAAATAAAAAATCGATCGGGCCAGAACCCTATATGAAATATTTTAGCGACGTCAGTTAAAGACGTCGCTAACCGTCGCTATTTATTAAAACCTGGCGACGTCGTAAAAGTGGCATCGCTAAACGTCGCTGAATAAAAAAACAGTGACGTTTTGCGACTAGAATGCGACATCAGCTGTCCAAAATATAATTTGTGTCGCTAAATATCGTTCAAACGTCGCTGATAGTGACGTTCAGCGACGTATATATAAAACGTCGCTAAAAGCTCAAAACTTAGCGGCGTATTTATCTGGAGTCGCTAATTTCGTCGCCATTATGACTTATCTTGGTAGTGTGAGTACATGACTATAGAAGATCGAAAAATTCTGTGGGAATCCCTGAAGGATAGATATGACCACTAGAAAGCAGTCATCCTCCCAACAGCGAGGAATGAATGGACCAATCTTCGATTCCAGGATTTCAAGTCGGTATCTGTATACAACTCAGCTATGTTCAATATTACATCGAGGCTTGAGTTGTGTGAAGAACCGGTTACCCAGGAGCAAATGATTGACAAAACCATATCAACTTTCCATGCCACAAATATATTGTTGCAACAACAATATAGACAACAACACTACTCTAAGATTTCAGAACTCATCTCTGTGCTCCTAGTTGCCGAGCAAAATAATAAGGTCCTCATCCAAAATCATAATACTAGGCCAACTGGAACAATAGCATTTCCTGAAGTGAATGCCAGTTACGGATATTCCAGAGGAAAAGGCAGAGACAGAGGCAGAGGACGTTCTGGAAACTCTAGCAGAGGTGGTTACAGAGGAAGAGGGAAGCATGGTCACCCCAGCAGTGGTAGGCATACTGAGCCATGGAAAAAACAGAAGAAGCATATTCCAAATGAAGATCAAGAAAATGAAAATAATAGAGCACCAAGAGACACATGCTTCAAATGAGGACGTGAAGGCCATTGGTCCCGCACCTGTCGTGCATCCAAAGAAGTAGTGGCCAATTTTTAGAAAATCCAGAAGGTTGAAACGAATGCCATTCTTAACACGACAATGATGACCTCCTTGGTGACGAATTTGAGGCACAAGAGAATGCCCATATGACATCTGCAGATTTCTTTGGGGATGATTAGTCACTCCATTTTTTTAGAGTAGCAAACGTTTTTATTTTTAAAGACTATGTTGGTAGCTATTTAGACTGAGTCTTAGCATTTATGTTTTGAATTGTTAAATAATTAACACCCAACGTTGATTGGGTATTTATGTTCAATTTTGATTCTCCTCCAATAAATATTTCTAGAGACATACAAATTTATGTTTTTTTTACTTTAATACGACAAAATTCCCGCCGTTAGGGGGAGATATTAGAAGATAAATAACTTGTTCAAAGAGAACGTCGTGAATTTTTATTCTAGAAGAAATTTATGAATATCATCGTTCCAGAAGAACGTCGTAAAAACATCGTTTCAGAGAAGGTAGAATGACATTCTTTCTTCTTGATTAAATTAGGAGATATTATTTCTTACGTTTCACTACAAAGAATTATTAGATGTTTACTCGATTATGCTGCATAAAATAGTTATACCAACTATGTATTTATAAGAATCAAATATAGGCCAAATAAGGTTCTAAAGATTCAGCTCTCCAGAAGAAGAGACCGAATAATATACACACCCTAATGCTTTTGAAGAAGCATCTCCTTTAGACAAAAAGTTCATGACGGTCCGGAAGATGTCATGAACCAAAGATCAAATTTCTCAAAGTATATCGCTCCGGTAGAGGATATGCCTCAGATTCCAGAAGAGACTGAGAAAGAGGTATCGGTTTCCATGAAATCTATGTTTTATACATAGTTAAGAGAAAGTTGGAATCAAGAAGTTTGCCATAAATGACATTATCAAACAAGAATAAGAAGGGTGATAAAATTAAATGATAACTCTAAACCACGAATAATCTAATGGAAAGATGCGATATATCTCGCAAGACGTGGAATGTTCAGTCCTATAGTATAAAACCCAAATAGGAATAAATCCGGTAGGTTTTGAATGGGTATCTGTAACAAATAAGAGATCCAAATGTATTGAACAATTTTAGCTCGAGGAATCCCGAAGGATCTACAAAATAACCATATATGGATTAAACCATCCAGAAGAATGTGATAGGCTCATTGAGTTTTTAAAGAAATCCCTGAACGAATTCTTTAAATGGTCATCTATAAGAGTACCTCCTGAAGAGAAGATCTTCTGAAGAGATAGAAGATATGATAATATCTCCCGAAGAGATCGGAATCTCCTGAAGAGATTGGAAATCTCCCGAAGGGATCGAAATCTTCCGAAGAGATCGAATATCTTCCGAAGAGATCATAATCTCCCGAAGAGATCGGAATCTTCCGAAGAGATCGGATATCTCCCAAAGGGATCGGAATCTCCAGAAGAGATAAAGGTAAATCTTCTGAAGAGATCTCATATAATCTCATGTAAAGATGAATCTATGGAAGAGATATACTATAATCTCCTGTAGAGATTTAACATAAATAATATCCCTATAATGGTCAGGTCAATAAGATCAATTACGACTAAAAGAACATGTTCTGGGTCCTGGAGCACCCTATTTAAAATATAATTTCTTTATTGTCATTCACTCTGCAAAATACTTTATGTAAATCTGCTGATATGCATATATACACACATATACTGGAATGACATAATTCATATTAATTATTCTTGATTAATATTTTTTTTATCAAATGAGATGTACATATGAATGATATTTATCTGGTACTCATTAAGAAGATACCACAAGCAAGGTACGTTTCAAAAATTATGTTGTAGGTATTTTAGAGAGAATAAATCAAATCATCGCGGCAATTTTATCAAAACGAATAGAAAATATGCATGGCTATATTTTCAACAGTTCAACACATCAGGGAGAGCTACGAGCTTTCAGGAATCACAAATAAAGCCTGCAACCTCTTCGTAAGGATATGAGTATAAATGTATAGACAAATACAGTGTTGGGGTAAGATGTAATATTTAAATTGTATTGGGGGTTGATTTTTCATTTTGAATTGATGTAAGAACAATAATGTAATATTTTTGAGGGGGAGCATCCTGTAGATGCAAGCATCCTGAAGATGCTAATGGAGACATCTTGAAGCATGTCTTTGCGCATTGTACTCTTTTCCTTCGTTGAGGTTTTTTTCCACTGGATTTTCCCTTCGAAAGATTTTTAACGAGGCAGTGTAAGTCGCACCCACATAGATTCCTGAAGACTCATATTCCTGAAGAATATTATTGTACTCTTTTATTGTCTATGGATTTTTTCCAACTAATTTTTTCCTAGAAAAGTTTTTAATGAGACGATAATTAAAGTGGACATCCAAGGGAGAGTGTTGTGATTTGGATAAACCCAAATGTGGATGCCCTTATCCATATCCACAACAACTTCTATCTTTTCCATCTATATATGTTATCAATGAGAAATCTACGTACACATTCTTTCTGGCTACCAATATTCTTCTCTTTCTCTCTTATTTTCACAATAGAAAATGAGATAAGCTATTCTATCTTAGGAAATTTTTAGGTTTTACCGTAAAACTTTCATGTTTATATATATATATATATATATATATATATATATATATATATATATATATATATATATATATATATATATATATATATATATATGTCGGGTTTTGGTTTCTTCGGGTAATCTGACACATGAACCCGAGCCCAATCCGATTTTTGATTGGGTTCAAATATTTTAGCCCAAATTCGAGCCCGAACCTGAGTATCTTCAACCCTAATCCAACCTATTAACGGGTTAATCTGATCGTGCTCGAGTTTAGCCCGTCCGAGTTGCACCTCTACTTGTGCATCAACTCTTCCAACCACGTGAAGCCACAGAGATCCTAAATATTAGCCTAAATGAAAGGGATGGAGATGATTGATTACCGCAGACAAAGACACATAATGGCAGATTCTCTGCAAAATCCTTATATGAATAAATTCGGCATAGTCTACCATCCTCGTCAATCAACAATCAAATCAACTTTAGTTGGAAACGCCTCTGGAAAGTCCCAGGTTTGGCTTCCAAGATCTCTCACCTTATTTGCAGATTAGCTCATGAGGCTCTTGAGAACGGCCATCGGAAAACACTTAACGTTAATCGAAACGTCAGGTCCGTTCGTCGCCTCTAGGAAGAAAGTTATGACCACTTATTTCTCCATTGTCCAACTGCTAAAGCAATCTGGTTCGCCTCCTCAATTAGACTTAGAGTTTGGTTAGCAATTCGACAAATGGAAAAAATTCGGGGTGACAAAAAAGCGGGTATAAATCGGCACAAT
Source organism: Iris pallida (assembly GCA_029216955.1). Taxonomy (NCBI): domain Eukaryota; kingdom Viridiplantae; phylum Streptophyta; class Magnoliopsida; order Asparagales; family Iridaceae; genus Iris; species Iris pallida. Next base: position 8,175,487 of record JANAVB010035620.1, on the reverse strand, counting down.
TCAAGTAAAATACGTTAAAAAAAGGGTCACATATTCGTCAAATAAAAATATTGAGGTTAGAAACTTCAAATACTTAAATAAGTTGTCAAATTTGATTAATTAAACATATTTCCATCACGTTTTCTGGCCAAATTTTTTCAATAATTCATACGAAAAACATCCAAAATTTTATATGCTTAAAATTTACATACTACTTCGAATCTTTCAAAAGTACGCAAGTATTATACGTTTCTGAAAGATATAAATTTTTTTGCATATAATAAGAGTTTTATTCGGGTGATTGCTAACAAGGACTTAGAGTAGACGACTGATATAAAATAAATGAGATTCTCAACTCTTGGCTATCCAGTTCTGAATCACTCGAGATATTTCGTATGGGAGCTATCCTAATATAGATAATCTAGGAATCCAGATGCAATCTGAATTTTAGGAAAGTAGATCTACATATCTCTAAGATCATATTATCTGCCTCCAACTTATGTGCATCCTACGAACATGGAGAAACTCAAGACCTAAAATGACTACAACAACTGAAACTCAATACACCCCCACACCCCCACAAAATGCGACACTCTTAGTAATTTGAGGCTTTTTTTTTATTTTTTTAATTTATTATTATTATTATTATTATTATTATTATTATTATTATTATTATTTTTTTTTTTGATTGAATTGGTACTTCAATCAACACCAAATATAATTACTATCAATATAAGTTCATTAAACAAGGCGAGCAACTTTGCGTTATTACATAGGTAGAAGAGGAGCCATAGACTGGCTTCCTCTCAGTTTTGCAATATTACAAGCACACACAATCACAGACACACAGACATACACATCCAGGTTTTCTGAACACAAGTACACAACAAGATACTTATTAGCCCATGTTGCTTCTATATACTTATTTGAAGTTGTTCATTTGCCGCAGCCGCAGTCCACGCAGGTGCAGTTGGAGCCGCACTTGCACTTGCCGTCGTTCTCGGCACCGAACTCCACGATTTCCTCGACGAAGCTGCAAGATAACAACAATAGTTAAGATATTAGTAAGAATTATGAAGTCACAGTTCAACTCTAAAACTCCATAACTTCATGGTGGTTCACGAGAATTTGATGGATGTAGAGTGGAAAATTACGTCTTCTCCTCGATCACAGCACCATAGCTGTTTCCCTTCTTCCTGAAAGTACCAAATTAATCAGGTTAGTTATTTCACAAAACTAGCAATTAAAGGTGGAATGTTGAACAAAAATTAAGCTATTGTGAAATGAAAATTTAGTAAGCTAGTTATACAACCATGCATGATTCTTCCTCTCAGTGAATGATTTGACAATCTAGAGGTATCAGTTCCGGAAGTATAAAAGTATTGCCTTTCAACTTTGCATCTGTAACAGTTGGATACTCTTCCTTAAAAATAGAACAATGAAATGGGCTAAGAACCTTTTCTTTGGATGTTTGTTTAAGCAGAATTTTAATTACACAAATTTTCTTATATTTATATTTTGACGTATGTTTTATATATTTTACTCAGAAATAGTATATATTTTCTTTACTTTCTTTGATAGAAACATAAATACTTCAATCCAAACTAGATTTTGATTGAAGGGTGACGCAAAACATTGAAATAAACAAATTTAAAAAAAAAAAGAGCCAATTTGGTTTGGCCTCCCTGCAACTTCTCGCAAATATTGTCTTAGGGTTTACATGACTAATCAACTCTATTACAAATTTCTAAAGATAAGCCAATAAGTATGGCGTAATTAAAAATAGTACAACTATGCTAGCAACTTTGTTATTATTTTCAAAATAAAAATGATAAGTCAATCGACACGACACCAGAAATTAGTTAACAAACTAATAAACTTGGCCAGCATATGGTTCGGCATAGGGGCGGATACATAAACTAAATCTATGGTGGGCTACAACAGATTTGAATGGACCAGAGGTTAAATTAAAAATTAAAAAACATGGAGAATGAAAGTGAATTTTTTTTTGGGGGGGAGGTGTAGCTATATGCTGGATCCGTCCTTGTTCGGCATGCTTAGACATGCAAGAGCTAGCAAGGGATGGAATATATACTTAGGCCTCATTTGGTTCACGGATTTAAGGAACTAAGAAAGGAATGTTATTCCTTTTCTTTGTTTGGTAGTCACAAACTTGGGAATTAATTTTCTGACAAGAAAAAAAAATTGGTGGGAATATGGCTCAAGATCCATGGGATTGATTTTGGCATTTTCTATGGGCACCACAACAATTACTGGGGGCGTCATTTTACTAGGGGACAGCCCAGGTTTGAGGAACTTTTACTGGGGACGTCCCGAAAATTACTTGGGAGCAACCCAATATTAAATTTTTTTTTCTCTCTCCTCTCTCCTCCTCCTCCTCCTCCTTGCTCCTCCTCCTCCTCCTCCTTGCTCCAGCGGAGGGGTAGCGGGAGTGGATGACGTGCATGAAGTCGAGTTCGGCGGCGGTGGAGGAGCGGAGGGACGGAGGACGGGGCCGGAGGAGGAGGAGGAGCAAGGAGGAGGCGACGGCGGTAGAGAAGCGGAGGGGGCGGAGGACGGGTTCGTAGGAGGAGGAGGAGCAAGGAGGAGGAGGAGGAGAGAGGAGACGACATGGATGGATGGATGGATGTAGGTGCTGCTGCTGCTTCTTCTTCTTCTTCGGGGCAGGAGGAGGAGGAGGCGACGGCGGTGGAGAAGCGGAGGGGGTGGAGGACGGGGCCGGAGGAGGAGGAGGAGGAGGAGGAGGAGGAGCAAGGAGGAGGAGGAGGAGGAGAGAGGAGGAGACATGGATGGATGGATGTAGGTGCTGTTGCTTCTTCTTCTTCTTCTTCTCCTCCGAGGACTGCCAATTATGTTAGGACTGCCAACATGCTGGCAGTCCTAGACTGCCAGTATGTTGGCAGTCCTAACATAATGTTAGGACTGACTGCCAGCAAGTTGGCAGTCCTAACATTATGCCAGGACTGCCAGCATGTTGGCAGTCCTAACATAATGTTAGGACTGCCAGTATGTTGGCAGTCCTACTAACTGGAAAAAATTGGGCTAGCCCCAAGTAAAAAAAAATGATGGCAAACTTGTAATATTTTTGAACATTTTTGGGATAGCCCCTAGTAATTTGTGTGGTGCCCATAGAAAAAGCCTTGATTTTTCCTTCTCCTTTTCCAACATTTATTACAAAAGTTATGACAAAAGTAACCATGTGTCATTGCTTATTTTACCATTAATGTTATTTTTAATATTATTATTTTTATTTTAAAAGGTAAGGATATTATTGGAACATTGTTATATTTTGCTTTCCTTTCCTAGGTAGTTTTCTTGTTTTACCAAACAACGGAAAGAAAATGTGACATGAATCCTACTTTTCCATTCCTATAGAAAATAGAAGGGAATTCATTTCCTTTCCGTGAACCAAACGAGGCCTTAGAGCATCTCCAACCCTATTGTGAGTTTGGAAAAAATGGTTACAACATAGGAATAACAAGTTTTCTTTTCAAAAGTACTTTCCTAATGCAAATGTGAAATAAAAAAGTACTTCTCTAATGCAAATGTGAAAGAAAGTATGGAGGTGATATGACAAGGACATGGCAAAGATAATGTGAAGTTGGTTGTACAATGTTCTTCACAATGACTTTATGTCCACATCTTTAATTGTGTATTAAAAATGTTTATAAAAAAATGTAGAAGAATAGAAGTTATTGTCTTTTGTGAATATAATCTTGCCATATATAGAAGACATTGTCTTGTGTCTCTTGCCACCTAATAATCACAACGCAAAACAAGACAATAGGGTTGGAGATGCTCTTACGGGCAATTGGTCTTGTCAGCACAGTCGCAGTTGCCGCAGGTGGACGACATGGTGATACGAGTAGCTTGACGGGAGAAGGAACAAGAAGCTCTTGGAGATTTTCTTTTGCTGCTTGCTTGGATGGCCTAGAGCTTGAAGGTTCGGCCGGTATTTATAGGGAAGATATGCTCAATTGATGGCTTGGAGATGTGTAGTCAGTGCGCGGGTCGCGTACGCCACCACATTTTGTGTGGCGTGCCGGGCACATGCCTCTAGGAGGGAATCTTAGATAGTGAATGGTGGGGGCTGATCAATTCCTCCCCTCCGCAAAGAGGAGTACAAATGGGCTACGTATTGATAAGGGATGCCGTCCTATTGACTTGAAATGCCGTTTTTAGGAAAATGAAAAGATGAGATAAATTATTCTATCTTATTAAAAGTTTAGGTTTCACTGTGAAACTTCCATGTTTCGAAAGTGTTCCTGTCCAACCTGTGTATATAATACATTGAAAATGGTATTTGTGTCGAATGTCCCACTGGAAATCTATCTCCAGACCACTCGGATCACAACCTGTGTATATAATATATTGGAAATGGTAATTGTGTCGACGTACCCACTGGAAATCGATCTCCAGACCACTCGGACCGCATGACTCGACACTACAATTAGACTACGATATATATATATATATATATATATATATATATATATATATATATATATATATATATATATATATATATATATATATTCCAGCACGTATGGGTTCAGTTAAATCGTGTGTCTCTCCGCACACGAATCGATCTCCACTCGGACCACATGTCTCGCCACTACCACAAGCACATGATCCCCACCCATACTAATTCTAGCCTAGTGGTAGTGGCGAGACATGCGGTCCGAGTGGTCAGGAGATTGATTTCCAGTGGGCCACTGGGGTGGGGGGGCGTTCGATACTCTCCCTCTCTCTCTCTCTCTCTATATATATATATATATATATATATATATATATATTCTCTCTCTCTCTCTCTCTCTCTCTCTCTCTCTCTCTCTCTCTATATATATATATATATATATATATATTCTCTCTCTCTCTCTCTCTCTCTCTCTCTCTCTCTCTATATATATATATATATATATATATATATATATTCTCTCTCGTCCCCCTTAGAAAATCTCCTAAAAACCCTCTCACTCTCAACCGTCCATTTAATGTTAATATTAATATTAATATTAATATTAATGTTAATATTAATGTTAATGTTAATGTTAATATTAATATTAATGTTAATGTTAATATTAATTTTAATGTTAAGTTTAATATTAATTTTAGTATTTAATGTTAATATTAATATTAATATTAATATTAACATTAACATTAATATTAACATTAAATGGATGGCTGAGAATGAGGGGTTTTTTAGAAAATTTTCTAAGGGAGACTTTTGATCCGCTTCCTATATATATATATATATATATATATATATATATATATATATATATATATATATATAGGTGGGGATCAGGTGACACATGCAATTTGACATCTAAAGTAACATGTAATCTCAACCACACACCATTTGAAATGAATGATTCAGATTTGATGGAATAATTTATATTAATTAGCATGCATGCCAAATTAAATATCCCACTAATTACACAACCTACTATTAATAGCATGCATGTCAAATTTGACTGTCATATATGTAAATTTGGCATGCATTTAAATCTGAACCATTCATTCCAAATGGTGTGCGGTTGAGTTTGCGTATTATTTTAGATGTCAAATTGTATGTGTTACCTGATCCCCACATATATATATATATATATATATATATATATATATATATATATATATATATATATATATATATATATATATATATATACAGGTGGCTTCCAATGTGGGATTATTACAGGAGGCCATTCTTACACTTGCCATATTAAATCAAGCGCACTATAACCCTAACATCTTCCTCATCTATCCCTATTATTTCAATATTACCCGCATCATCTATTCTTTTCATTCTTTCAAGATTACTATAACAGCATATCTTCTTTTCATTATATTCATCTTCTCATTCCTATTTTCAATAAACAAAGTTGTGGCAACATAAGATGAGAAGAGGAGTCTTTGGTCAGGAAGAGCAGTTTTGGACAGCATCGATGGCTTGCGACTGCGCGTCTAGGTTGCGCTCGGATCAGCGGCGAGTACTAGGTGGGATAAATGGTGACGGAAGGCTCGGAGCTAAGAGGTCAGGAGGCAAGGAAATGCATCGCGAGTCCGGCTTGCGTGCAAAGGAGCCGCGTGCGGGCAAGACGCTCCGCGACATTTGGGCCGGGGTACGGTGCAGTGTCCACTACGAGGACGCCCGACAGAACTCGGCTCGGCGTCGCAATGCCCGGGCCAAGCGGTGCTCGACTATGGTGCATACCAGGGGTTGGGCTTCGATCGGTGACGGCTTGAGGACGATTAGGTGCTCAGTTCGGCATGACATGTCGGAACACTGGGTAAGCTGACGGGAACCCTGGTAAGCAGAATAGTGGGCGACGCCGACTCGCGGAGGAGTCGCACGAGGGCATGTTTCAACCATCGAGCGGCTGCTTGCAGTGACCAGTCGACGATGCTCGGGTCTGGGGGGTTATGGAGAGGGAGTGCAGCGTGCTGGATTTTGGGTCGCGCAGGAATGAAGCGAGGTGGAGCGAGGACAGGAGGAGCTCTCAAGGAGAATGGAAAGTTGCTGCGGTTGCTAGTATAGATGAGAGTGAGATGCTGATAACAGGGATAACAGGATGCATGGGTTCTCATTTATAAAAATAGGACACACTGGATTTAATAATCAGGAGTGGCCTCCCGTAATAATCCCGTAAATAGGATCCCGCAATAGAAGCCGCCTGTATATATATATAGAAAATTTTGAACCATCAAAACCCAATCTATTTCATGAGCCAAAATATATTCTTTTTAACGAATCTCTTATGACAATATGATCGCTAGCCCAAGTATTCTAGCTTGTGTACAAAACAATGTTATCTTACGAAAGATCAATCCAAAACCAAGTTAAATTCAATCCAAGGATTATGCTACCATCTGTCAGTTTTCCAAGCGCAATATTTTGAATCACAATCCAATTTGTCAAGAATTTTTTATCCATCACCTTAATCAACTATGGCTATTCAACAATAAGTAATCGATCAAACTATATCCAAATATATTCCAACCGCAAATAATCAATTATAATCTCCAAGAACCAAATCACTTTCTAGGCTTACCTTCCGCTATCGCTATCTCATCCCTTTTCTTATCACCATCGGCTTAGGCAAACTTTTCTTAAGGTTAATCCTATCGTTGCCATTTATCATTCCTAATGCTCAACATTGGAACATCTACCTAACACTAAGGCTAGCTAACTTATAAGGCAAACTCAAACATCATGATATGTAATCTCCATGGTCGGACAACGAGAAATTACTATACCCATTCTATGTCCTAAAGCCAAACTTTACCTAGCTAGCAAATCTAAGAAATCACTACAAGAATAAAGGCTTTTCTTGATGGAAAAAAACTGTCAAGAAATGGGTATCTTGACGGTAGCAGATCCGTCAACTAGGCCGGAGTCAAGAAAAGATCCCCCTTTTTTTGACAGTCGCTGGCATGTCTTTTCTTGACGGTTTTTGGCCGTCATATTAAGAAAATTTTCTTGACTGCTTTTAGCCGTCAAGATAGCAGTTTTTAGAAATCGTCAACATAGGCAAAAACTTTTCTTGACTCCGGCCTAGATGACGGCCTTTAGCCGTCAATAAAAGCATTTTTTTTTGACGGACGTCCGTCATAAAAAGCACTATTTCACGGCTATATTGTGCAGCATGATATGAATTAAAGTTCACGTTTGACAACCGTCAAGAGAAGCTGTCCAAAGTACCGTCAAGAGAAGCATGCCAAAATTTCGTCAAGAATTATATAATATTAATCAACCACACATTATATCAATCCAGAAGCTACACACATCAAATTACTATAAAATCCAAATTTTATATTAAGAAACTGTATTGTTCATACGACAAAAACTTCCAATACACATCCATAAAGTATTCTTCACTTGTCCAACCAAAACATAATCCGACCATAAAGTACACATCCTACATGTATTGTTTCCATACCACTTAAACATCCAAACCACAAACATCCATCACTTGTCACCACAAAACATAATCCACCAACAGTACAAAATGGAACAAAAAAGTAGCAAACCATATCGGAGCACATCCCTCCATATCCACAGCATTTCCCTATTCACAGCATGCAGCACCTTCATTTTTCAGCTAGTTTCTGAGAGAAGAAGAACACAAAGTATCAACTCACTATTACAGAATTATCAATATAGTTTGACTAAATGTAAACTATGTTTGTGACTATTAGCAAGAAACATACAAGCAGTTCTAACCTAACAACCAAAACTTAAACTTTTGTTTGTGACCATCCAGGAATTCATTCAACTATATGTAAGACAATTGTTGGACGAGACAAGAAGACCGTAAAATTTACTATTAAGGTTATCCAAATAGCAACAATGAAAAAGAATACAGTCAATACTATCATCCCAAATCATCATGATCCAAACCTTCTCCCATTAGAATTGAGGTTAAGACAATCTTTTTGAAATAAAATTTCACTTTAAGAAGCCTGAGATACAAAGTTATTTACAATCTACCATAAGCACATGCCATTAAAAGTTCTCAAATATGTCTGTTGGGAAACCAAATAGGTTTCTTCGTGAAACCAACTTAGGCTACAACTAAAAAGATGAAATTAAGAGTACTAAAAGATCAGATCTTAGAATTCAGCTTATATGGTCCTTGTAACAATAGAACATCTACTACTTATTTGCATGTTTTTGGGACATGTATGAAATCTGAATTTTAGTATTAGCGCTATGAGTAATAGAAAATAGTTACTTTAAGAAAAATGTACACAAGAACCAGAAGTACAATAAAAAGGTATCATAAACCATCAAAATCTCTCAACACAAGCTCCTTAAAGTAAACATGGAAGCCTTTTGGAAATAAAAACCATCTCATGCAATACAAACATATGATGATAAGAGAAAAAAAAGTTAAATCTAAGGATGCCCAATTTCAATCGACGTGCTCTATTAGTCTAAAACAGCGACTTTAACCTGGTAATATAGGCTTACATGTGGACTAAATTTAAAGATTCTAGAGTGGAATTATGAGCTCCAACTACCATTTTACATCACCCGAACCTCAGAATGTCAGAAAGTACGAAGTCTATAATTCAATTAATTTTGACATTAGACTCTTCAGATTTTTGTATGCATGTAGACTGTATGTATGTGTGTACATATATATTCCACATAAAGATGCGATACTGAAACGACCAACTATTGGTTCTCCTTTGACCAAACAACACAGAAATTTCAACTTGTCAACACTTGAGCAAGGAAACTTGTCAGTTTTCTTTATCATGTCAATCTGAGATGAATATCACCCTTAAATTATTGTTCACAAAATTCACACAATATCTCAATTCCACAAATTTCAGACTCAGGATCCCACAACTCTCCAAAAACTTGCCAACATCCAGAGAAGCATATAAGCTTGTTTACAAAATTGATCATTTGACATCAATATTAGTAAAGATTGACTTATCCCTAGGCCCCTCGAGGTACCCCACCTTAAGTTGTCCAGCGGCAACCAGTTCAGTCTTTTAAAACTAAAAGAGCAATATAGTTTCCAGATCATTGCAATTTAGAAATACAGCTTAAACTCGTTAAACTAGAGACTTATTAAACAAAATAGCTAGTAGGCAAACAAATGGAAATAGAGTGCCATCATAAAACTCCATAATAAAAATATTTCTTCGAAATTGTTAAACTATAGATTCACTGTAGATAGTCTAAAATTACCTGCGACGATTTATTAGTTAAGGAACTGCAAAACATGTTCCATCCACTCTGTACGAACTTTATTAATTTCTTCGAAATTGCAGTCTTCTTTTTGATTGTACTGTTTGTAAATAGGAAGAAAAAAATAAAACTGTTACTATCATGATATATTTATATTCTAAATATACATGTTGATTAAGAAAAACATCACCTTTGGATTAAGTGATATTCGATCAGATGTGATCTCCTTCATAAATCTCATCACGTAGTACCCACATTCCACAGAGCCGGCTTGTTGTGGCACTTAATCATAGAAAATTAAGCAAAGTCCTTACAAACTTGTATTTATTTTTTATTTACATTTACATGGGAGAAATATATTATACCTTAATTGTTATCCAGTTCAATTTAAACTTTTTGACTTGCTTTTCCATTTGAGCATGAAACATCCGAAGTCCACTATATGCAAATTAAATTGGATAATATTAATAGTCATTATTGAATCATCTAATTAGTACCTTAACTGTAGTTGTGAAATTCCTAAAATATGGTACAAATATTGATGCATACCTTGTTACAATGTACTTAAGATCATCTTGGACGTAACTCCCCAAAGAGTCCAAATAATATGCTCTCATTAGTGACAGGTCAATGACAACCAAAACCCAATGAAAACTGTAACACCATATAGCACCAAGATATATACAAGTTATCGAGTTAGTGAGAACTTGTAGAAGAAAAATAAGTAAGAAAATGTATTACCTAGGGTTGTATGGCAAGAAAAAAAGTCGACTTTCTTTTCGAGATATCAAACTGTTAAAAATATGTCGTGCCCTTGCATCCCGCATTCCAAGAACGTCTTTCAAACCAGACGCGGAGACTAGTCTCGGATTAATGAAGCAAACATCATCGACAAGGTTTAGCTCCTTCAAACGAATGTACAACAACCTATATATGTAGTTTGCAGATTATTTAGATCAACTTATTAATGTAACAACAAAAATTTGAAAAGCAAAGTATTCAATTAACTTATGTATATTTGGACGCAATTAGATGATAGGGCACACATTTTAATGAAATTTTTGAAATCTTCCTCGAAAAGAATTGCAACTATTGTGGTATTAAATACTTCGCCAGGAAGTGGTACCGAAATTATAGTTTTTTCATCGATCAAGCGTTGTACCAGTTTAGCAAAGCAGTCCATCCCGGACAAATTTTTGAATGACCTTAGAATTCTAGTGGAAGCCCTTGTTGGTGTTTTAACTTTAGTTGGCGTTTTCCTTTGCTCATTGGGAGCTTCCTTGTCCACCTCGGATGCCTAAAATACAACACAATTTCAGAGTAAAAATGTATAAGACTTAAATCATATGATATTTATACATGCAAGAGACTTCTAAATAAATATTGACTACATCTCTAACTAGAGTACCATGAAGAACTAAATCGGTTGGCCAAAGTATGTGATATCCAATAGCATCCTTAATCTTAGTTAGAGGGATATCTTTAGGTGGAATAGGAAGCAACGCATCCTCGTCCAATACCAATTCGATGGACACAATAACATTGAGGGGCTTGTATTCCATAATGGTTCCTTTGGCAACAATATTGTCGACGGAACCAACAGCCAATTGGCAATCTTCTACCTTATTAAAAGAAAGCATATAGAAAATTGTATGTCCCTTTATTACTTCCATTTTACTAGGATTTCAAGAATAAAGAAACTGACATGTAGTACCTTTGTTTTACTCTTCAGACTAGGTTTTGTTGCATCGACACTCTTCGGACTAGGTTTTGTTGCATCGACATCCATATCTTGATCAGGTTGGAGAGGAGATTTTTCACTTACAACCTTTTCAGAAAAGTATATACTGATTCAAATAGACAGAAAAGTCCAACTTTCTAGAAAAGTTCAAGTAGAAAGAAAAATGCAAGTAGATAGTGTGTGTTCAAGTAGATAGTGTTCAGAAAAGTGCAAGTAGACAATAAAGTTCAAGTAGACATAGAAGTCCAACTTTCTAGAAATAAACAAATAGAAAGAAAAGTTGAAGTAGATAGTGTGTGTCTGCTTTACACTAAAATTGAAAGAGGGGGAGAAATAAACCTGGTTCATGATCCTTGGCCTCTGCGAACCTTCGGAGGCATAACTCGGTGCATTCACGGTAGGGATTGGAGGAATTGGAAAGTTGGAACCGGTATCGGATAACGGCGTAGCACAAAGACCTTGTGAAAGTAAGTTGTTGATCATATTATTTTTCTCTCAATCTCATCAAGCAACTTCTTTTTCTCCTCCTCCCAACCAATCGGAGTTTTAGGAGTGTTGAAAAAAGATCTTGGGGTGACATATTTCCCCATTGCCGTAACACGACCACTGTGCTCGGACCTCTCCATTGCATATCCAAAAACATCTATGTTTAGAGGAATCAAGAACTCTCCAGAACTTATTTTCTTTTTCACTTCATCCTATGAAAAGAATGAATTTATGTTAGCATCTTAATATGAAGTTGTGCAAGAAGAATGAAAATGAAATACAGTTAAGACTTGCTTACAATTTTATCCACCATTGCTTGTGTGACTGAAATGATAATGCAATTTGTTTACAGTAAGTAAGAATTTCTGAAGTTGCAAAGTTAAAACATATTTAATTACACTACGATACCTGAAAGTCGTTAGAAAGACAATTTGTTACAAACTTGGACCATTCATTTTGATTGATAAAATCATAGTTTGGAGGGAAATTTCTAAGAACTGTAAGTTTGTCCATATTTGCAAGAACATAAGTTGTCAATGCATGCCGAAATGATTTTGATGCAACACCCATTGTTTGCTTTAAATTTTTTTAGCTCTTGGATCAACGAGAAAAGATTGATGCATATGAAGATTACTACAGTTTAGAACCAATAAGTGCTAATAAATGAAGTCAAAATAATTTTTTCTACATAAATAAAAGTTACCTCCACTGACGACCATGTATTGTCTTTAATATTTTGTGGGACTTTTCGCCAATCGTCATAAGTAATGGGTATCATAGAACGTGCAATAATCCCAATCAAGCTAACATATTCTGCACCAGGCTCCCCAATAGGCTGTCTGGCCTCATTGAATGTGACAATTTTTTTTCATTCCGTCACTTCTTCGCTTGATAGTTCTCTCCATTTTTGTAGGACCTCTTGTTGCTTTTTGTTTTTGGACTTCCTCCACTTGGAGAGGGTTCATCTCTATAACCTGTGACAAAAACAAGCATATGACAAATACAACGCTTTGCTGCTATAAGTGAGCCACTGGTTCAGTAAGGAGCCTTAAGTGACCAAAACAACAAGGACTCAAGTATCTTCCCTGAGAAACCAACACTTTGCTGCTATAAAATTGAGCTAAAAAAATATTTATTTTCATCTGGGAGAAGATAATACCATCAACGAAATAATTAAAACTTCAACCCAAATCTTAAAAATTGTGTCAGAATCTCATATATATGTCTCAGGAACTGTAGTAATCTTAAAGCCTCCGAAGAAAAAGCCTCAGGAACTCTAGAATCTCATATATATTCAGAATCTCATATAAAAATTGGGTCAGAATCTCATATATATGTCTCAGGAACTGTAGTAATCATAAAAATTGTGTCCAAAGATAATACCACTGGTTCTGAAAAATATTTATTTTCATAAGCCAAGAAAAAGCCTCCCAAATCTTAAAAATTTTACTCAAAACAAAGGCACATAATCTCATATTGTGTCAGAATCTCTCTCAAACACATCAACCCTTTTACCAGTCAACACAGACACTCTGAAACACACATAGACAACAATTACCAAAAACAAACAAACACATAATCTCATATTGTGTCAGAATCTCATATATATGTCTCCGGAACTGCACTTAACAAAAAAAATGATGCACACCTCTTTTGATAGACAACACTTACAAAAAAAAACACATAATATGATGCATACCTCTTTTGATTTCCTCCTTTTGTTATTATTGGAAGTTGTCATATTAGGCATGCTTGATGTCTGCAAGGTGGCCGAAAAAGGCTATGGAATAATATGCAAACATGTTGGATCAAACTATATATGTCAAACAAATAAGTAGAGGAGATTTTACAATATATGTCTAACAAAATAAGTGGATAGTATCAGTAAAAATAGGCAGAAGTAATCGTATGAGTTCGAAAAACAAAATTCATTAATGTCACATATGATAAGAAACTTGTGGCCAACATTTACTTATCAACCCAATCCCCTTCACAACCTACTCTTTTATAACACATATTATCATCATCCCCAGCATCAAATAATATATCAGTATTGTAGAGTTTTTAAGTGATTGATTATTATTGGAATAGAGACTACATATATATAGGAGAGGCTAGCCTCCTCTCCTATCATTCTAGGCAATGTGGACTAAAGTCCAATAACACTTAATACATATATCAATACTCCCCCTCAAGATGGGCAAAAGATATTCACTAAACCAATCTTGTCACATCCTCTCATCATACTGATAGAACTAAGCCCCTTTGTCAGTCCGTCTGCTACCTGATCTTTGGTTGGAACGTAGCCTAGTTCTAGTACTCCTTTCTCCATCTTTTCTTTGATAAAGAATCTGTCAATCTCGATATACTTGGTCCTGTCATGCTGCACTGGATTGTTGGCAATACTAATAGCTGACTGGTTGTCACAACATAGCTTCATCTTGGCTCCCTGGTCCAGCTTTAGCTCCGTCAACATATTCTTCAACCACAATAGTTCTGTGACTCCCAAGGCCATAGCTCTATAATCTGCTTCAGCTGTTGATCTGGCCACTACTGACTGCTTCTTACTCCTCCAAGAGACCAAGTTGTCTCCTACAAATATGCAGTAGCCCGATGTGGATCTCTTGTCGTCAGCCCATCTAGCCCAGTCAGAATCATAATAGCCCTCGATGCTTACATGATTATTTCTTCTGAAGATCAGTCCCTTTCCGGGGGCTCCCTTCAAGTACCTCAAAATCTGGTATACTGCGTCCATATGATCCTTCCGGGGGCCATGCATGTAGCGGCTCACTACACTGACCGTAAAGCTGATATCAGGTCGAGTATGGCTCAAGTAGATCAACTTATCCACCAATCTCTGATATCTATCCCGGTCAACTGGTTCTCCAGCTTCAGCATCCAGTTTAAACTTCTGGTCTATCGGTGTCGTAGCTGGTTTGCTTTCCATTATCCTCGTTTCCGTAAGCAAGTCCAGTGCGTACTTCCTTTGAGAAAGAACGATTCTCTTATTATCTCGAGCAATCTTAATCCCAAGGAAGTATCGAAGAGGGCCAAGATCCTTCACCTCGAACTCCTTGCTAAGTTTTTTTTGAGTTGGGCGATCTCCTGCTCATCATCACCTGTGATAATCATATCATCTACATATACCACAAGCATGGTGATGTGGCCTCCACTTCGTCTGAAGAAGACAGTGTGATCAGCATTGATCTGCTGATATCCTATCCCTATCATTTCTCTCCTGAACCTGTCAAACCATGCTCGAGGTGTCACGACCTACTCCCGAATAATCGGACACGAGTCGGATACGCCCAGCCTTCGTCGTTGGACACAACAAAGTAAGCTATACCAATACTAGGGAAATCTAACCAGATAATCATGAACAAGTATAAAATCACAGCATCTATAAACGTATCCCAAAATAAAGGTAAGGTACAAGTCTCAGAATTTACTACATTCCAGCAAATGAAAGATAGAGTCTACTAGTCTCAAAATACAAAGAAAATATAGAAATACTAAGGTAAAAGCTCTAAGCTTCTGTAGCCTCTAAGTCAAGAGCAACTCCAGCTGGCTCTCCAAGAATGGAAACGTCACGCCCATAAAAGGTATCGCAAATAGTCTCTATCTCACCTGCAACTTATCCAGTCAGGAGCGGAGCAAAGCACAGTTCTAGTTAATGAACAAGACATCATGATATAAAAGTACAAGGGAACATGGTATGTAAAGTACAAGAAAGAATATGGTGTATAAGCAAATGAAAGAACATGGTATGTAAGAACATGAAAGAACATGGTATCTCAGGAATCACAGGAACTAAGTACAAGATATATCTCCTGAACATGTGTGCACAATGTTTGAAGTATAACTAAGTATGTGACCGACTAGGGGTAAGCACATGAAAGTACATGAAAGCACATGAATGGTACGGCTTAGGACCCGCGTGCATGATGCGGGTCTAAGCTAAACACACCTGAGTTGTTTCTTGGGTTTGGTCACATAAATAGTATATTTTCCCTCCCCAGGTACAAGTAATAAGAACAAGGAACATGAGCACCAGAAAATATGTCGTGTCGCAGTGTGTCAATCAAGGAAGTACATGATATAATGAAATGTGCATGACCATAGAATGTACTTGCCTTGCTCCAGGAAAGTACGAGTGAAGATCGGAGCTAGATGTCCTCATGTCCAATTTTAATAGATACAATTTGGTTAACATCTAATTAATTACTGATTAACCAATTACAGTTTATTATCCTGCCTTAAATATGTGATGTAATAACTAACCCAGGTTTAGTCACTAAGGTTGTAAGTTTATAAATATGTGGTTCACTTTACAAGTAACACTACTAAAATTTCCAAGGGAAATATATAAGCAACAGTCAAGGTAATCTAAACCTTATGTGAAATTTAACTTTAAATAAATGGATTGAAATAAACACAGGTTACATCAAGCTTTAGGATTGAAAGCTCAACCTCTACTAATATCTATCCTTACACAAGGACTCAAATAGGGTTTCATTTCTAGTGTAACAATACTTACATTGAGATTAGATTCTCAGGTTCAATAGGAATGGACCAATATGGCACAGGCATCCAAGTTCATTAGGTTCCCAGTTTACACTGAGATTGATCTCAGGTTCACTAATTTATTTAAACAGTGCTCAAATTTATCAATTTGAACCAAGACAAAGATAAGTAACTCTATCATTCCTTCATAATATCCAGTCTATACATTACTGTGATGATAAACTGCCTACTTTAAAATCCAGGTTAATGGGAATTCAGTCCCAATCTATGCTGAATTTCACTACCAGAATAAGTCATTTTAGCGACGCCTAAAGACGTCGCTAAAATGCCTAAAGACGTCGCTAAACCAGTTTAGCGACGTACTTAGCGACGTCTTCCTCTTGTCGTGGAAACCTTAGTCGCTGTTTGGAAAGACGTCGCTGATCGTCGCCAATACCGACGTTTACCGACGCAAAGATACGTCGGTAATATACCAACGTTTACCGTCGTTTCGTCGATTAAATAGCGACGTTTATGATGTCGCTATACGTCGGTATTCCCTGGAAAAATTATCGACGTTTTTGATGTCACTATGCATCGGTATATATTATCGACATTTTGTGATCTCGCTATATGTCGGTATATCCTAGAAAAATAAGGTAAAATCCTGGGATATTTACCGATGTCTACCGACGTTTACCGACGCATACCGACGAAACTGACGTCGCTATACGTCGGTAGCCTAGCAATATATGCCAATTTAGCGACGTCTACCGACGCAATGTGCCGTCGGAAAGCGTCGGTAAACGTCGGTAGACGTCGCTAAATTTGAAAAAAAATAAAAAAAATAAATTACAGTATGCAGTTTTCTCTACAGAATTATTTTCTCCCTGCAGTTTAATCTGAAACACAATACACAAGCACATTTTATCCCTGGGTTCGCCGACCCCTTCGGTGGAACAACAACACCAGTAAATTAACATCCAAATAAAATGAATAACAACATAAAATAACCAAAGTCCACACAACATATATAAACAAATATCCAAATTGTCATGGGTCTACACAACCAATTACCAATGTATCTATGCAGCCAACAAACAAGTGTCACAAATAAATAAGTGTCACAATCAAATACAAAGAAAAACAATTACTCAAACACTCAATACAAACAGTCCTAACTCGGACTACTGGGGATCTGAAGCAGGAGGGGCGCGCCGCGACGAAGGGCTAAGAAAAGCTCATAGTTCTCATATGAAATCGACACCGATGAAGGAGGTAGTGACGTCGATGGAGTCGGTGTCGATGAAGAAGATAGTAGCGCCGGCGGAGTCGACGACGATGAAGGCGCACCCGGAGGACGATAACGCTCCAACGCTGTAAGTCCCTAGTGGTATGAATCCATGGTAGATAACATTCTATCACTGCTATCAGCCACCGAATCCTGCACCAATCTCAGCCTCTCGCCCATGGTCATCTGTGACGCCTGCAGATCCAATACGCTGCACTCCGTCGACGCTCTAAGATCGGTGACGCTCTGCTCTGTCCGCTCAGTCACATGCCAGAGCTCCATAATGCTGCGGTCGAGCGCATCTAATCGTGCTATAAGCGCAGGCTCATCCGACTGGTGCTGAGGCTGGTCCTGAATCTATCGTAGCAGCTCGTCCCGGAGAGACTCTATCATCTCGTAGACTCGGACAGACTCCTGGGATGGCTGTGGACCATGTACACTAGCGGGGGATGCCCTAGAGGACTGGCTCGCATCTAGGGCGCCATAGGATCCCGTACCGTAGTATGTACCCCTACCGAGGCCACCAACGGCGGTTATCCATAGCTTGTCCGCCGATGGAGCTTGAGTGGGCTGCGAGGAAGTACCGGCCTCTTCCGCAGTAGGTGCACTAACAGTCGCCCGATCCCGAAGCCTCTTATACTCGGCCTAGAAAGTATGAATAGTACTCTATGATTTCTAATTTCTAATTAATTACTTATTATTACTAAATACATGAATATTTATTTGCATGCATATTTACTAAGTTATATTAAAATTAACACGAAGTATTATAATTAACAAATAGTATTGTAATACTTACATAGGCAAGCTCGGCCCTCTCGTCAATAAGGTCTTCGTCCTTCCGATGGGTGGCCAGGAAGACGGTCACCATGTCGGCGTTACCGACCTTCCTTATCTGTAATTAAATATATTACCTTAGTATAATTTATCGAATTTGCATTAAAATAATATTTTTGAAAGAAAAATATATACCAGACGACGAAAATATTCCGTCATCGGAATCGACCCACCGCACCACTTCGAGGCATGCTGCCTAGCCGCCTTGGCCTTCTCGGACTTTTCCTTGTACCTTGGCTCGTTGAATCGAGCCTTCATCGCATCCCACTGATCAGGGGTGATCCAATCTTGGATCGGCTTTCCGGCACGATCACGAGCCTTCTGATCATTGATAGCATCGCGGATCAGCTTAGCAGCGACAGCAGGAAACATCCCCTCGATCAGCTCGGCCCGGTGCGGTGGATAGAAAAACATATCCTAGAAGAGTACGCAAACCAAATATTTTTCAGTAATATATAATATGCATAAATTAAATGATTAATGTTAAAAGCAAATCTATTTTAACCTTGAAGCACGCAAACCAGTAGGCCTTCCTATCGTCCGGAGCATCCGAGTAGTTTATCCAAGGACCCACATAATTTTGCCTCGGGAGCTGGCCTAGGCGTCTCTGTACCAACGAGGGACGATATCTATACAAATATATTATATTCATGAGAAAAGTTAATTTATGATAAACACAAAAAAATGATAAACCAAAATACTTACTTTATACCGTCGACCCAGATCTTCGTCCTCGTCTCCTCCGGAGGTGCACAGGCATCATCTGCCTGATACTGGTCGGCCGCCGGTATAGCCTCCTCCATCTGCTCATCTGTCTCTATCGTCGTATCAGCAGGAGGAACGCTACTCTCGGGAGCAGTCCCAGGCCTGGAACTACTCGTCCCAGGAGATATGCCAGTAGCATCGTGGCGGGCGGAGCTGCTGTCCGATACACAGGAGTACTGGGCGACGAAGATCTAGAGCCGGTACCAGTAGAAGGTACCGAAGAAGAACCATGTCCTCTAGCAGTACCACCAGTAGGTACAGAAGGAGTACCCTGTCCTCTGCTAGAATCAGTACCCCGTGCCCCATGTCGGGAAATGCGGAACGATCCACGACGACCTATCATGCCTGATAACAACATATGATGAGATACAACAAAGACAACAAATAATAGAGACTATAAATATGAAAGTGCAACAAAGACAAGATAATAACCAAGACAACATATGATGATACATTTTACAAGAAACATCTAAGTCCAGATAGTATATTTTACAAGAAATATCTAAGTTCAGATAGTACATTCTACAAGAAACATCTAAGTCCAGATAGTACATTCAGATAATAACCAAGACTAGATAATAACCAACTCTACATAATAATAAAATGAAAGTACGTCTCTCTTAATCATCTTCATAATATCTTGTTCGTCTTCCTCGACCTCATCTTCCTCTTCCTCCTCATCTTACTTTCATCTTCGCCTTCGTCGGCTTCGTCTTCCTCTTCGGATAATTCTTCATCTTCTATATTATGTGTCGTGTAATGTGTAACTTCCGTGGAGTCCACATCAATAATATTGGTTACAAGAGGTAGCTCGTCCTCCTGATAAGCTTTTTCATCAACATCAAAAGCATCTCTAGCTTTAGTCTTGCATACTGCCCACCAGTCAGACTTCGTTGCTTTCCGTCTCGGATAAGCTGTGAAGTACACGAGTTGAGCTTGAGTTGCTAGAAAAAATGGTTTGTAGCCTTGATATCTACGCTTGTAGTTTATATCCACAAGACCATGCTTGTCAATTTTCCAACCTTGATTTTCATTCGGATAGAACCATTCACACTTGAACAATACGATCTTTGCAGGTTCTCTGCCATAATTATACGTTAACTCCACAATCTCTCGCAAGGCCAAGAAAATTATTTCCTGGATCGACGTCTTTGTAGTTCGAAGATTTGATACACAAACAACTGTTTTTTGTGGAATCAAGATCCAGGATGCCGTCTCTGATCGGAGCATTTGTCGACTTGAACCGAAAGCTATTGACACAGTAACTTGGCCATATTTTAACAAAAGTAATTGGTCCCTTGGCAAGAGTTCTAATTAATTCAATCTCGGGTGAAATTAGACGATCGACCTGAATACCAAAGAAGAGATAGTAAGTTATTTATTGTGCAGTTGCATTAAAAGAGGCCAGTAATTACCTGGCTGCTTACATATTCGCTCAACCAAAAAGAAAAATGACGTCTCATTTTTTGTTCCAATGCTTCGTCTGTTAGGTAGGGCCTAACCGACCTCAACTCAGCATTATATGTGCTGAAAAATAACGAAGCAACTGCCGATTAGTACAATAATATTAGCTTATACTATTACATTGAGATGACGTAAACTCATCATTAATTACTTACCCCTCTAGTTTCTCCACTTTATCCTCATCGCAATTGAGTAATACATACAACTGAGCAGCCCTTATCTCTTTTTTATTTTTTTCGAAGACTTTCCGGATGCATTGAATACTTTCAGTATTCCATCATTAGATTCTTGATAACCGTCGTCATTTCTTGGAGCCCTCGTTCTATTCGTAGCAACATGAGGTTTGAAATACGTCGAGCAGAAGTTTGTAATCTTCTCGAGAATATAGGCTTCACAAATAGAACCCTCGACCCGAGCCTTGTTTTTTACCTTCCTCTTGAGGTGGTTCAAATGCCACTCAAACGGGTACATCCACCGATAACCAACGGGCCCACTAACACGTGCCTCGTAGGAAAGATGAATTGGCAAATGCTCCATGAAGTCGAAGAATCCAGGAGGAAATACCTTCTCGAGCTTGCACAGTGTTACCGCAATATCGTTCTTCTGCTTTTCTAGACGATCGACGAGCAACTTACTAGAACAAAGATCTCTGAAGAATATGCTAAGCTCGGTCAATGGATCCCGAACAACCGAAGGTAAGAATTCCTGAAATGAAATCGGAATTAACCTCTCCATGAATACGTGACAATCATGGCTCTTCATACCTGTTAGTTTGTTCTCCTTAAGGTCGACGCATCTTCTCAAGTTCGAAACATACCCATCTGGAAATTCAGACCTTGAATCCACCTACAAAGTCTTACTTTATCCTCCTTCTCCAGGGAGAAAATTTCTTTAGGCTGCTTCAACTTCCCATTCCCGTCCTCTATCAAATGTAATGTAGGACGTCTACATATTTCTTCCAAGTCCAATCTAGCCTTTGGATTGTCTTTCATCTTCCCCTTTACGTCCATTACAGTATTAATTATGTTGTCAAACACATTCTTCTCGATATGCATGACATCAATGTTATGTCTAATCAAATTGGTGCTCCAATATGGCAGATCCCAGAATATAATCCTCTTCGTCCAGTTATGAGTGCGACCAAATCCGTCACACTTGTAGCCCGTAGCAGGCTCTTCAATAGCTCTTGGTAAATCTTTTACCTGTTTCCATATCGTGTATTCGGGCCACATTGGCAGGGGATTAGCCTTCTCCACAACGCCAGCACGAAAAGCATTCATGTTCCTCTGTTACGGATGATCCTTTGGCCGAAATTGTCGATGACAATCGAAGAAGTACGGTTTGCCTCTGTGTTTCAAACGGAAAGCCTTAGTGCGGTCCATACAATACAGACATGAAATACGACCATGCGTGTTCCATCCAGATAACATACCATAGGCCGAAAAGTCGTTGATGGTCCACATAAGTGATGCCCGCATCTGAAAATTTTATTTTCTAGATACATCGTACGTGTTGGAACCTACTTCCCACAGCTGATTCAACTCATCAATCAATGGCTGTAAATATACATCGATGTTCCTTTTTGGATTGTTCGGACCTGGGATAATAACGGTGAGAAACATATATGGAGTCTTCATGCACATCCAAGGCGGTAGATTGTGCGAAGTGACGATCACAGGCCAACACGAATACTGGGATCCCGAAAGTCCGAATGGGGTAAAACCGTCGGAGCAGAGACCCAATCTGACATTACACGGATCAGAATCAAAATTAAGATACTCTCGATCAATGTGCTTCCATACTTCTCCATCAGATGGGTGATCCAACACTTCTCCGGTCTGTTCCCGCTTATGCCAACTCATGTTTTCTGCAGTTTCCTTCACAATAAACAACCGCTGCAACCGCGACGTCAACGACAAGTAGTGCATCGAATCGGTAGGCTTCCTGGCACCGACAGACTTTCCTCTACCACTGCCCTTGTAGCAATCGGTACCACAACATCTGTAGGCATTTTCATCCTGGTCGTCTTTATAGTACAACATGCATCCGTTGTGACATGCATCGATTTTCTCGTATTCCATCCAGAGAGATCTCACCATCCTCTTAGACCGGTAGAAGTCTTTAGGCAACTTAGCACCCTCAGGCAATATTTCCATAAGCAACTCCATAAGACGGTTGTAGCAATCTTGCGACATGTTAAAATCGGACTTGTTGTTCAATAATCTTGTAACCACCTCCAACGGTGAATGATCCTCACAACCAGGATATAATAGAGTCCTTGCATTCTCCAGCAACTCTATGAACTGTGCAGCATCGACGTTCGGTGCCTCCTCAGGTGCACCATGATCGTCCGGATCGAAACTAGGCCCCGTCGCGTCAAAAATCATGTTCACAAACCCATCGTCGTAAGCAGCGTTGTTGTGGACATCCACATAAGGCTCATGCTCCGATGCTAAAGACACAAGTTCTCAGTGCATGCTCCACTGATAGTAATTTGGCATGAAACCCTTCGAGTATAAATGATACGTGACTTCCACTTCTGGATGATATATCAAGTTGCGACATCTCACACACGGACACTTAATTTTGGTACCGTCCATGTACTGAGGGAACGTCTTGGCAAATTACAGGAACTGTTGTACACCCTCTATGAATTCATCCCATACACCACACATGTCATCAGGATGATGGTTGTACATCAACGAACGATTCTGTAAGTAGTAATTCATATCCATATCCAATTGAAGATAATTCTGTAAGATAGATACATGCACATTGCAGCCAGTGAATGAATGTTAAGGCAGTTTAGATATGGGTGCGCAACATAAACTGTTCATTTATTCCACATATTATAAACAAAGAATTTGAAGAAAGAAACAAAAACAACTGTGTTGGGACTAAAACAACTGTCTTGTGTCAAAGTATCGTATCCGATAGACCGATACTAATCCGATACGGTCGATACTAAGTATATACGGTGTCACTATCATATTTCTAGTTTGAGAGTATTTTTGTCATTTTTGGGGTTATTTAAATTTATTATAATTTATTTGAATTTATGGGAATTTTTAGGATTTATTTTAGAATTGTTTGATTGAGGGTTGACTAGGTTGACTTTGACTAGCATTGACCTTGGTAGGCAAACCTAGAAGCTAACCCTAGTTGTGTTTGGACTTGGTTAGGTCATGTAACTCTAGTTAGACTAGAGTTAACCTATGGTTTAGTCATTTAACTCAAGATTAGAATAGAAGGCCTTTGGTCACAAGTCTTGACTTGTGGTTTTGAACCATTGTTTTTTTTAACTAAGCCCAACCCATTAGCCATGAGCCAAACCTTAACCCTAATCCATGTGGACGGCCACTAGCATTGGGAATCCCCCCTATAAATACTCTCCTCCATTTAGGGCTAGCCTCTTTTAAGAAAGAACAAGTTTTAGAAAGAGGTAAGTCTCCATCTTCATAAATTCTTAGAAAATCTATTTTAACTCCTTTTTAATCCAAACAAATTGCAAAAGGTTTTAAATTAAGTTTTCTTGCTGTTGGTATATTTATTTCTCAGTTTGATAGCAATTTGGTGGAATTTGGGGAGCAAGGAGACACCCCTCTTTGAAGCTTTTGGAGGACTTGTGACACCAATAGGTAAATCTATATAAACACCATTAAAATTTCAGTTTCTTTGCATAATTAGAGAGTGCTAGGTCTACCCTAACTGTAGGTATGCCTAGACCTAGGTTTTGTGTCTATTTCGTGTCCCATTTGGACACGTATCAGCCATAGATTTTGGGTGTTTGATGAAATGCCCCAATGGACATTTCGATTTGGTTTTGGAAAAGTTTCTGAATAAAAAATCGTACTTTTATGTGGCTTGCATGTTCCTGACTGACTGGGAGTAATTTGGTGTCGTTTCGTGTCAGAGTGGACACTTGGACACGCCGTGCGCGCACGGACTGCACTGTCCTGCTGCTCGGGGCAGATTGCACACTGGTTAAGACACGAGGACACGTGAAACTTGACACACGCCTTGGGGCACTGACTGACACACCAGGTGTCAAGTTTCAGATGACCAGGTGGCGTGTCGAGGGAGAAATCACCATTGCACTGGTTTTGCACTGAGTCATTCAGTCGACTTTTCGGCCACTGATACGGGCTTGGACACGGAGCTGGACACTTCGTGGACATGACTCAGGCACTTAGACACCTACCCTGACACCCCATCTAGCTACTGACACGACCACGAGACACTTGGACACTTGTGTCATGTCCTAGACCTAGGTGCACACACGCACGAGGCAGTACACTGCTGTGTAGTGTCCTGTGTGTTGGTTTTTGGTTTTATTGCATTTGGACACGTCTGTGTCCTTGTGGTGGATACGAGACACTCCCTATGACACGTGTACACCCTATATTATTATTACCAACCATTAATTATATATTTTAGTTTGATTTCGAATTACATTTTCCTATTTACCCTAAATTTCTGAAACATATCATGTTCTGTATTCTCCCAGTTTTTAAAATCAATTTTTGGCAGCTAATTAAACCTATTTGTTTGATGTTAATTATTGGTTTATGTCCCTAAAATAGTTCTCCTACTTGTAATCTATCTGTGGGTCGAATTTGGGTGATTTTGGTTGGGTAATTGATTTCAAATGAGGCATTGAAGTACTGTCAAATAACTGGAACTCTTTTGTGAATGCAACAATTGGTTTCCTTTCCCTACTCTTCCCTGTTCTATAACAGTTCCTCACTGTCACACATCCCTGTTCACTATCTCACACACACATACACAGTTTGACATCACCCTCACATTGACTTCTCTCACTCACTCATTCACTTTTCACACACTCTATATATGTTCACTGTTTCCAGGTTTGAATACAATGTACATTGTTCACTGATTTTCCTATTTCCTATTACACACCACACTGTTTTACTCACTCCCTAACACACAGCTAGACACACACACATGCCTCCCCTCTCTCTATATACACATGTATGTATATATTATATATGAATATCTATATATATGTATGTAATATATGAATGTGTGAGTAATGAATATGTATGTATATCTAATAATGTATATAATGTATTATGTATATATGTGGATACATATATGTAGGGTGTACCATTATATATATATATATATATATATATATATATATATATATATATATATATATATATATATATATATATATATATATATATATATATATATATATAAAATATATATATATATATATATATATATATATATATATATATATATATATATATATATATATATATATATACATAGGGCTACCTATATGTATATCACACATATACATATATATATATATATATATATATATATATATATATATATATATATATATATATATATATATATATATATATATATATATATATATATATATATATTTACTATGTGATTCCATGTGTAGGCCTAGATGCAAACTAGGTTGTGTGATGTTTGGTTTTGACTGGTGTTGTATAGGTTGTATGGACTTGGTATACTAGCATAGGCTAGTTTAGCCTTGTTTAGACTAGTATGGACTAGTGAGACCTAGAATGACTTGGTTGACCTAGTTTAGACTTGTTGGACCTAGTTTGACGATAGTTGACCTAGTTGACTTCTAGGGTTGACCAGAGTTGACCAAGAGTTGATTTTGGCCTAGATTGACCTTGATTTGTATAGAATGCATTGAATTGCATCTTGTTATCATTTTAGACTTGTTGTGACTTGTGCTGTTCTGATTAGGAGCCAGACACCTCTCCTCGGACAGTGCATTTCAGTTGGACATTCAAATACCAGGCGAGTACATTCTCTGATCATTTCATATCCTATTTAGAATTATTTTCCTGCTTTAAATTATTTTACTTGATTCTGTCACGTTGGTCACACGGATTAGTAATATATGGATCCCTTCTTAAGATGTTATCCCTTCAGGTAGTATCGGGTACTTCATGTTCTGTGCGTTTCACTTACATGGCGTATCACTATGCTTCATTGGTTCATTGAATCACTTGTGACATGTACTCTCATGATCACAGAGTCTTCCATGAATCCTCCCATTTATTGGGCTTCCTAGAATCCCCATTTATAGGACATCTATGTATCACCCTTCGGGGGCCATTGCATGGAATCATAACATAACCTGGCTGGATCCTTGTGTTTTGATTGGGGATACGGGGGAGTAGAAGTGGACATGTGAATAATATCCAAGTAGTGTAGCATCAGAATCATTCCATAGTGTAGCATCAGAATCATCCTATGCCATTTACATGTCTATATTGTACTCTGACTCACTAGCCACATGATAGTTCTCTATTTATAGTAGATATTTCTATTACAGTTCTCTCTCTGTTTACATATTGCATTTCTTTCAGTACCTGTATCTTACTTTACTACATGATTATATTTTCTAACCTGCTATGAACTGTTGAGATGTATTGTGCTCGCTCTAGTCCTGACTGGACCTGTTAAAAATATTATAGAGGACGAGGAGGAGGCCTGTGTGGATACCTTCTACGGGCAGCCCTAGACGACACTTGTGAGCTGGACTCTCAGGAGGACCCAGCTCTAGCTGATGACATTACCCCCATTGCCTAGACTAGCTTAGTTAGGCCTTATCTTACTTATGTTGTCTTGAGACTGTTTTAGCTAGACTTATTTCTGTCTTGAGATTCTGAGTTGTATATATTCTTTCATATTTAGTAGCTGGGACCATGTATATCTGGATATTTGCTGAGATGTTATCTTAGACTTTCTGATCACCTGTATTTCCTTGAGTTCTATATAATATCGTGCTTTCTTCTTCCTTAGTTTTGATTGAGTTTATTTACTGCTATGTCACCCCCATTCGGGGAGTATAAACTGTTTATAATTATATTGTTAGATATTGTGACCTAGGACAGCGTTCTACCGTCGACAGTGCGGCGTAGGCTGGACGTACCCACGTCTTGTGCCCTTATTCTAGGGTGCGGGTCGTGACACATTTTTAGTGGTAGCCCATACAGGTCTAGACTAGAAGTATAGTGGTATTCGAACCAGAGTATCACTACAGCCTGCAGTAGGATATAGGACATTAGTTTTCAAGGTACTCAATCACATTAGGAAAAAAATCTTTTATTGCCATCGAAATTCAATCGATTCTTTTGAATTTTAACTGTCCGCCTTTGTTATATCGCTTCTTTCTCAGAAATTGATACCCTTGTTTGGTCTATCTTCAGGATGGTGGAGACGCGGTCGTACCGTACCATTCATGAGGATGCTGTAGAGGGGTCTGCTACCTCTCAGCCAGTTCAACAGAGACAGAAGACTGCAGCTCCTGTCGCCTCTGCTCGTATTGAGACTTCAACAGCAGCAGCAGGGGGTATGCCTCCACCGGCTCGGAGGTAGGACCCAGTCATCGCAAAGGTGCCTTTCCAGCAGCCGCTGCCTACAGGATACGTGGATACAGTACAGATGTTCGCATACTTTCAGTAGTTCAAGGGCCGGCAGCAGGCCCGACAGGACAGGGGCATGAAGTTGGCCCTCACGACAGTCGCAGCCCGACCAGTGGTTCAGCAGCGGAGGACACCGGGGATAGAGCAGTTCCAGAAGATGAGCCCCATAGACTTCCTGGGGACTGAGGGGATTCTATATGCTGACGAGTGGATCGAGCATATAGAGGAGATCTTCCGCCTGGCCCGGATACCGGCAGATCTCCAGATAGAGGCAGCAGCTAGCCGGATGCGAGATCTTGCTCGTACCTGGTATCAGTCAGGCCCCAGGGTGGGGGTAGCTGGGCAGACTTGGGAGGAGTTCAAGGGCTTCTTCAAGAAGAAGTTCTTTCCAGATTCAGTGCTTCGAGCCTTGGAGTCGCAGTTCGAGAGCTTGGTTCAGGGGAGCCTGTCAGTGGAGGAGTACGCTAGGGAGTTCGGCCGCCTCGACAGATTTATAGAGGTCTTGAGTGAGACGGCGAAGGCCCAGAGGTTCCGGAAGGGTCTGGTCAAGGAGGTCAAGTCCTTGACCAAGGGCAACAGGGATGCAACTTTTGAAGAGATCTTGACGTGAGCCTTATTGGCTGAGGATGATCTTGAGCATAGGCTCAAGAGGGGGCGAGACCCAGTTGGGGGCAGTAGCAGCGGAGGCCAGGCCAAGAGGCCTCACTTTCAGCACTAACAGCCGAGGCAGTTACAGCCGCAGCCGATCCAGCAGAGGCCAGTTCACCAGCCGCAGCAGCCGAGACAGCACCAGCAGGGCCAGAGATAGGTGATCATTTGTGCTTACTGCAAGAAGCCCGACTATGTCACCAATGAGTGCCGGAAGAGGCTAGGCCAGTGCCTAGTGTGTGGTTCTGCAGACCCCCAGATGAGGGAGTGTCGCATGGGACGTGTAGCTCAGGGAGCAGCAGTCAGAGCTCCAGCAGGCCAGCAGAGGGGACCAGCCCTGCCGACACAGCAGCGGAGGTTCGTCCAGCACCAGCAGCAGGCCAGGGGAGGCTACCAGGGGTGAGCTTTCTCCATGGTGGCTGGAGATACAGAGGTGATAGGAGAGCTGATCGCAGGTTCGGTTCTTCTCGACTCCAGTCCAGCTTTTGTATTATTTGATTCCGGTACTTCGTATAGTTTCATATCATTATCATATGCGATTAGACACGGTATCATAGCTGAATCGTTGCCTAGGACTTACAAGATCACGATCGGGCGTGGCATTATCCTCGTGAGTGATGTTTGTAAGGGTCGAAGTGTAGTTTTGGGAGGCCGTGAGTTGGAGGTGAGCCTACTCGTAATGCCATTGCCGAACTACGATATAGTACTCGGTATAGATTGGTTGAGCAGGCACCACGCCAGCATTGATTGTAGAGGGGGTAGAGTTCTCTTCAGAGTGCCGGGGGAGCCAGAGTTCGAGTACTCCAGACGTTAGGCGAAGCAGAGCAGCAGAGTTTTCTGCAGAGTCTCGGTTGAGGAGCAGGCGATTCCACATCCCTTGATAGCAGAGTATATGGATGTTTTCCCAGAGGAGTTGCCTGGATTGCCACTAGACAGAGACATTGAGTTCTCGATAGACTTGGTTCCAGGAGCGGAACCCATCTCTCAGCACGTCTATCGGGTGAACAATAGTGAGTTGGTGGAGCTGAAGAAGTAGGTGGATGAGCTGCAGGACAAGGGCTTCATCCGTTCGAGTTCGTCGCCATGGGGTGCACCAGTATTGTTTGTGCCGAAAAAGGATGGGTCAGTACGGATGTGTATTGACTATAGGGCACTCAACAACCTCATGATCAAGAACAGATACCCACTGCCGCGGATCGACGATCTTTTGACCAGTTGAGCGGAGCTCGGTTATTTTCCAAGATTGATCTGAGATCGGGATATCACCAGGTAAAGGTGAAGGGGGAGGATATTCCCAAGACCGCTTTCAGGACGCGGTACAGACAGTTTGAGTTTTTGGTTATGCCGTTTGGGCTAACCAATGCACCAGCAGTGTTTATGAACCTAATGAACAAGGTGTTCCACCAGTACCTGGATCAGTTTGTGGTGGTTTTCATTGACGACATCTTGATATATTCCAAGACTGAGGAGGAGCATGAGGAGCATTTGAGGATAGTGCTGGAGATTCTCAGGAAGGAGCAGCTTTATGGGAAGCTCTCCAAGTGCGAGTTCTTCATGGACCGGGTGGACTTCTTGGGGCATATGGTGACTGGAGATGGTATCTCAGTTAACCCCAAGAAGATCATAGCAGTTGAGGCCTGGGCAGCGCCGACTTCAGTGGCAAAGATCAGGAGTTTCCTGGGGCGGGCAGAATATTATAGGAGATTTGTGCAGGATTTCTCCCGGGTTACAGAGCCGTGACTCGGTTGACCCGGAAGGATGCTGAGTATGTTTGGTCAGAGGAGTGTCAGGCAGCTTTTGATGAGTTGAAGAAGCGGCTTACGACAGCTCCGATTCTGACATTGCCTTCAGGATAAGGTGGATTCACTATTTATAGTGACCCTTCAGGGAAGGGGCTGGGTTGTGTCTTACAGCAGTATGGAAAGGTGGTTGCCTATACTTCCAGGCAATTACGTCCCCATGAGAAGAACTACCCTACCTATGACCTGGAGTTGGCAGCGATGATTTTTGCTCTGAAGTTGTGGAAGCATTATCTGTATGGAGAGCGGGTGGAGATTTTTACAGATCACAAGAGCTTAAAATATGTGTTCACTCAGAAGGAGCTGAACATGAGGCAGAGCAGATGGCTAGAGTTGATAAAGGGCTTTGACATCCTACTTCAGTATCACCCAGGGAAGGCTAACGTGGTTGCCGATGCCTTGAGTAGGTATCTGACAGCCATGTGTTTGACCATGGACCGTCACTTGCTTGCTGATTTGGTGAGCCTTAGGATTGAGGTGATTGTGCCCGGGGTACAGATGCAGATGTGGGGCATGCAGATACAGTCGAACTTGATGGAGAGGATCAAGGCGACAAAGTTTGAGGACGTTGCTCTGCGGTATCTCCGAGAGCAGGTCCGAGCAGGATTGGTGGAGGACGAGTTTTCTCTTACAGAGGATGGTGCCTTGAGGCACGGTTCCAGGTTATGTGTGCCCAACGGAGAGCTCAGGGAGCAGGTTTTGCAGGAGGCCCACAGATCTCAGTACTCTATACACCCGGGTGCCAACAAGATGTACCGAGATCTGAGGGAGCATGTTTGGTGGTACGAGATGAAGCGGGAGAAGGCTTGCTTCGTAGCTAGGTACTTGGTCTGTCAGTAGGTCAAGGCAGAGAGGCATAGGCCCGATGGATTGTTGCAGCCGCTGCCCATTCCCGAGTGGAAATGGAAGCATATCACTATGGATTTCGTATCTGGATTGCCGCGTACACCAGGAGGGAAAGACGCGATTTGGGTCATCGTTGACAGATTGACCAAATTGGCCCACTTCTTGCCATTCAAGGTGGGTACGTCTACAGAGAGGCTGGCGGAGATGTATATGCAGCAGATAGTCAGGATTCACGGGGTTCCGATCAGCATCATCTCAGATTGGGATAGTCGCTTTACTTTCCATTTCTGGAGGAGTCTGCAGACCAGCTTGGACACTCAGATCAAGTTTAGTACTGCATACCACCCCCAGACGGACGGACAGTCAGAGAGGACTATTCAGATGCTTGAGGATATGCTGCGGACGTGTGTCTTGGACTTTGGAGGTTTCTGGGAGGATCATCTATATTTGGTGGAGTTTTCTTACAACAATAGTTTCTAGGCCAGCATTGAGATGTTACCTTTTGAGGCTCTGTACGGGCGTAGGTTGTTAGCCCAATGATTATATCATGTTTTTGAATATGGCTAATCAATTAAGTTTAACATAATGACATCACTAATATTCATGTAATCACTATCTTGTTGCTACTTAAACTTAGCATTGTCCTAATATTAGCATTGTCCTAAATGTTCTATATCATATTGCTATGCTTGTATCATATTGGTTTCGTTTGTCTAACATGTATTTGTAGACATGCTGTAAGCATGATCAAGCTTTGTCAAACCAGGACATATGCAATAGAGAATTATTGATGGGCCAAAGACGGCGTTATACAAGAAGCTTTCTCTGAACCGAAAGGCATTCAGATTTCCAGATCTGTTTATCTTTGGACGATTGCCGTCAAAGAAAAAAGGCGTCTTCAAGTCTTCTCAAATATTTGAAGAAAGGCGTCATCAAAGGGCTCTTGGTTTTCCTATTTGATCAATATATTTTTCATATTTATTGAGTCTAGGAATACGATGTACACTGCATCGTACTGGCAAATAGGCTACCCAAGAAACGTTTTCAAAATACCCTTTCGTTTTGAAAATAAGCCCACTTACAAAAGCCCAAACTACTTCCTAACTGTTTGACTTTTCAAAAAGCCCAAAAACCAATTTGTAAAAATCCTGACAGAACTCCAACAGAACTCGGACAGAATTCGGCCAGAGTTCGGCCAGAATTCGGCCAGAGTTCGGCCAGAGTTCGGTTAGTGAATGTTGCTTTTTGAACTTAGTCTTCCTGCAGTTACGGATCCCACCGAGATTTTCTCATAGAGTTCTGCCCGAATTCTGTCCGAATTCTGCCTTTGGAAAAACTATAAATAGAGAAGTATTTCGATCATTTCAACACACTCATTCACTTTCATATCTCTTCTCTATAAGCCTACTACTTCTTCCAAAGTATTCTGAGCTATTCATTTTCAAATCCCAAGCCAGTTACAATCCTCTAGTCGATTTGCCAGTGCGGTACGGTCTAGAAGTTTCAGAGTGGTTGTAATCAGAGGCTTGATTGAAGTTACACACTTCACAATTGAAGTTGGTCGAGTACTTCGGATCAAAGCTCGCATTGTAGAAGTTGCAAGATCTTCGGATGAAAACTTGTGGTGATTTTCCATAGTGGATTCAACTGGAAGCTAGAGTTCTTCCGACTGGACTAGTCCTCAATAGAGGGAAACCAGTATACATCCTTGTGTTTGCGTTTGCTCTCTACTCTCTACTTTTCATTTACATATCTGTGATATATTATCTGTGATCTTGTTACTAACATTTTTGAATAGTTAATTTCCGCTGCCTACTCTATTCACCCCCCCTCTAGAGTATTGCGCTTAACAACTCGTTCCTACAATCGGTCCTACAATTGGTATCAAAGCCAGTGCTACAACTAGAGAGCGGGTGCTTGGTATATAGATATTGCTGCTCATACCAATTGATCCTACAATTGGTATCAGAGCAGATGTGCTCTACAGAGCTATCAAAGCCAGTGCTCCATCAAGAGGGATTATATTCTGATCCCAATTGTTCCTACAATTGGTATCAGAGCCAGCGCTGCATCAAGAGATATTATTGCTTATACCAATTGCTCCTTCAATTGGTATCCTAGTAAGGACTCTATTATTTGGCTTAACATCCTTGGAGCATATCCTCATTACCAGAGCGGGTTATACAGGTAAAGCGAGGTAATATTGTTATTATATAACTACTGTTACATAGATCACTATATCACATATAGCAAGTATGTACTTCACAACTGAAGAGCAATCCTCAAATAGACTCCCACTATTTGATGGAATAAACTATAGCTGTTGGAAGACACCGATGAGCTTCTACTTGAAGTCTCTAGATTTTGATTTATGGTCAATTGTTGTCACCGGCTACAAGAAGCCTACTATCACTTCTATTCTCACATCCTCTATAATCAACAAACCCTATTATAGTTACACAGAGGAAGAGAAGAAGTTAGCTAGCCTTGATGCAAAAGCCATACATATGTTTCATTGTACTGTAGATATAAATGTATTCAATCTTATTTCTACTTGCACAACATCTCATAAAATTTGGAAAGTTCTTGAAGCTACTTATGAGTGCAGGTATGAAAGCAAAGCTAGCAACTCCAGAGAGAAGGATAGCCTTCATAATGATGCAAATATGTACATGACGAAATTGAGATTTAAGGTACAGCATAATCCCTTATACGAAGAAGAGCTTGTATGTGACAATTACAAGAAGATAGACCACATCCAAGAAGATTGTACTACTACAAGAAATGAGAGTCACTACGAACAATCAAATGAAGGAAGATCATCGGGCATATGGTGTGAAAGCAAAGCAAGAGAGTCTGAAGAAGAAGAAGAAGAAGAAGAAGAAGAAGAAAAACCTCATCAAGCTGCAAATTTATGCACAATGGCATTATCTAACGAGGTACAAAATAATTTTTTTTTCTGAAGAGAGTGAATTTTCTTATGATAATTTATTTGATGCTTTCAGTGATTTGTTAGAAGAACACAAGAAAGTATTAGATAAATATAAGCAAGCTAGAAAGGATATTCTATCCTATAAGCGTGAGGTTGAAAAGCTTACTTGCTTATTGAATGATGCTAGAGATACTTCTACTTCTGATAATTCTATTGAGATATCCACACTTGAGTTTAGATTGCATGAGGCGCTTGAATGCATTGAGAAAAGCACTCAAGAAAATGCTAAACTTAAGGAGGAATTAGAATCAGAAAAGAAGAAATATTCTATTGCTTCATGTAGAATTGATGATCTTTCTGCTAAGTATGATGAGATCTGTGCTAACTCTAAAAAGTTAGAAATTAGACTGGAAAAGCAGGTAGTACAACCTACGACTCAGTCTAACACAAGACACTTAGCACATCACAAAGTCTCATACGTTAGATCTTTTACTAAGGAAGCAAGCAAAGCTAAAGCTTCACATAACCATGCTTTCTATTACAAGTATCCACGCACATCATATCACACTACTGCACATTCTCATACTACTACACATAGTACTAATATTAATTCTTTCTGTCATTATTGTGGTTTGAATGGACATATTTCTAATCGTTGTCAGATTAGAAAGCTAGTTGATATAAACTTGTGCAAATGGATTCCAAAAGCTAACAAATGTGGATCCAAGTATTGGATACCAAAGTCTTCACCTAATATTGTAGGTGAAGCTTCTCATATCAAATAGAACCATGGAACATGTTGGTGATTGCAAAGCTACAAAGGTCATCTTCCATACAATTGCACCAACAGAAGTGTGGTCACTAGAACCACTTCGGTAACATGCTTTCTAAATTTTTTAATATTTAGCATGTTCTTATTGATTTCTTGCTATTAGCTTTCATTGATATCTTTTAAATTGTTTATTGTTTGAATCAATGTGAGATATAATCCTAGTATGACTAACTGTTTAGCTTAAATGATCAGTTCACACTATATAGTGTTTATCTTTTATTAGTGTGACACATTTGTCTATGTATGCTCTATACTTTTAATCTTTATTCTTGAAGCATGCATTGGAGCTGAATTTTTTTAGTTAATATGTTTTTGACTCTTCGTCTTTAATATTTTTAATGGTCACTTCTTACTGATTTGTCTTGAACATGTCGTATTTACTTTGATCAGTATTTTGTGAGTATGTATGTTTAGCACAAGTCTTCTATTTACTTGAAAAGTATATATATATATATATATATATATATATATCTTTATCTTAACCTTGTGCTTGCATAATATATTCACTATTGATTCTCATATTTTATTTTGATTAATTTCTTATGAATCAATTACATCTTTGTCTGATAAAGTTTATTTATGCATGTTTTTGATCTTGTGATTTTTTTTATGATTGTTAATGATACATGAATAATTCATTTTTATTTATATATTGCTCATGTTTCTTATATTGTATAAACATCTTTATGGGGATATATGAGTTAAGTTCAAGTTCTATATTATTTTAAAAAGTAGTTTCAAACTTGTACTTATCTCATACTTAAGCTATTTATTACTTTGAACAAATTCGTGTACTTCTCTTTATTAGTTTCTTCCTCAAAGCCTCTTTTAATGGTGTATGTTTTTCTTGGCTTTTTGGTTGACATTTTTGATACATGATATTTTTAATATCTAGATCTTGATAAACCATTCCTTGGGTATTTACTTTTAGGGATTCTGGATTTCGACAATGTTCGATGATACTGCATATATTCCTTTGAATCTAAGTTCTTAAGAGTAGAAATCACTTTGGGAACAAGCCGAAAGGGTCCTTCTGTCATACAGGTGTAAATAGCCTGAAGCGATACGGTGCACTAGTCTTCGGACTACCGCTAGCTGGGAACCGGCCCCTACAGCTAAACCGAAGTGATCAATACTTTATAGACTTAAGATTTATTAAGGTCTAAATGCAACTATCGTCTAGTTCTGGATCTAAGGTACTGAACCCAGTCCCCTAGGTTCTAGAATACATAAGCGTATCTAGGTCTTACATTTTGATTTACAAATGTTTTATATTTTATTGTTACCCAATGATTTTGTAGCACATATGGATAAATGTACATCTTATACAGTATGCTACATTGTTCTAAGATTTTTAAGTCCATAGAATATAATTTATTTCATATTGCACTAATTCTTTTTAAATCCTCGGTTATTAAAGAAGAGATTTATTTTGGGTACAAGCCTACAAAAGGTCTGTCTGTCACCACGACTACGGTCAAAGCGAAGCGGTACTTAAGTGTTCCCCGGTGAACCTCCGTTAGCTGGGACAGTACCTCTACAGCTAACCCAAGATTGATCAACGCTTTTTAAACTAAAGATTTATTGAGATCTAGTTGCAATTATTATCTGATGGATTTTGAATTTTAGATTTGATGGATAATATTCTCTCTTTATATTCTCACAAAAGGTAGCATATGTTGATCTATCTTGTCGATTGTGAGATACTATAGCATAGATCAATTTATGTCATCTTTTGACTTATACGATTATTCATCATGCTAATTTGAAATATCTTTTGATTGTTTTATTTTTAAATGTTCATTTAATGGATATTTCCTCTTTTGTCTAAAGATAATTTTTTTTTATTCATGACTACTCATTGAATATTATGGTATTGTGATTTCATCTTTGGCTTGTGTAATATTCATAATATTAATGATTTTGAGCTTTATATTATTATCTTCTTATTCAAGTTACTTACTGTCTACAACAGTAATTCTTTGCAGGGGAGAAGTCATGCATATTGAATGTCTCTCTCTCAAAGCGTTTCTTTTCTTTAAACCTTACGGTTGTCAGGTGGACACCGTGCTAAGGCTTTAAAAGGAAAGAAATAAACTTTGATAAGAAGACCTAATATTTTTGAATTAGTTTTCTACTTTCGAAAATATGTCTCTGAATTTTTATTTTTAAAATTTTTTTTATCTATATTATTATTTTTGGATATAGCCATGTAAAGGTGGGGAAGTTAATTGTTTCAAGTCAATTATCCCCTTGACATGCCATATATCTAGAATACATTTTTCTTTGGACATTTATCTAGTTATGTTTTCAAATGGATTTATTTATGATTTATGGATTCTTTTATTGAAATTATTTCCGTGATTCGAATCGACGGCTTTCAGTCTAAGGACTAAATGGACGCATTCGAACATTTATTATGACAGTTTTTCGTAATAAATTCCATTTTTTTGAAAAGTATTTCTGATTTTTGATTTATTGAATCTGTTTGGTACTCAAATGTTATTATTAATGACAGTTTTCAAAATCTTTAATGTCTTGAAATATTCTTATATATATATATTGGAGATATATTTTGTTTGTTCATCTTTAAGCATTTATTTATTGGATATTTTCTTTTGCCTAAAGATGATATTTATTTGTTTTTGGAATTTTATATGCATTTGATCAAAGGAAAGAAAAGATGCATATCTTGGATATCCCTTAGATCTTGTGATTATTTATTTTATCTATTTTATGCACATAAATTATTTTTGAACTATATACGCATATTTTAAGGGGGAGCAATTTAATTGTTTCAATTCTTTTATGCCCTTAATATATGGTATACCTAGTTCATCATGGACATATATTCTTTTACTTAAAATATCTTGTTGAGTTGTTCATGATATTTGGATTTGTATTAAGTTTATGAGAGAATATATGATTATTATTATTTTTAATTATCTCATTCGAGTTTCTAAAAGTTATCTTGCCAAAATTAATTTAATTTATTGATAATCCTTTTGAGTTTAAACTGATTTGGCATTTCTTATTGAGATTTTATCACAAAGTTCATGATTATCTATATTTAGACTGATCATACTTTGTGGGGGAGCATTCAAGTCGACTGAATTTTTCCTTCTCAAGTATATTGTCTTCATTACCTTCATGTTTATCTAATGGATATTCATATATCATGCTAAGGTAATTGAATTCAAATGCATGGACTTTGGTATAAATTTTGCATAGATTCTAGTATACGTATTTTGATTTCTTTTCGATGATTATACTCTTTATGGAATTGATTCACTAATTTGTATGGGCAAATTATGAATCATATTTTTTTTGTGATCATTGTTCAAGTCTCATTATAGTTTTGATTTTTTTTATATATACTAGATTTGCGAATTTCTATTCCTCATGATTTACTTATGACCAATGATTGATTTCTGCTATATTGATATATATATATTTTTGGTCTATTTCAAAACACAATATGATGAACGAAATGTGTTTTAAAATCATTTTTTGATTTCTAGTTGGTAAACTATGTATTGCTTGATTTCAGTATTCTTTGTTATAGTTCAACCAACTATGTTGTGTTTTGACAAGTTTTTATTCTTTAGTTATGCATTTTATGTAATTTTCTAATCTTGTCATTTCACTGTTCTCCTAATCCTTGATCATGATTATTTTTGCTTTCCTCCTTTACTTATGCTTGAGTTCTTTTTAGCTCTAATTACGGGGGAGCTTATTTTTGATCATGTCAAAGGGGGAGAAATAAGTTTAAGTTGGAAAAATAAGTTTAAGTCAGCATACAATATTCTAGTATTATGTGTTTATTAGTGATACATGCATCTATTGTATATATATTAAACTTAAAGGATTTGCCATAATCAAAAAGGGGGAGATTGTTAGCCCAATGATTATATCATGTTTTTGAATATGGCTAATCAATTAAGTTTAACATAATGACATCACTAATATTCATGTAATCACTATCTTGTTGCTACTTAAACTTAGCATTGTCCTATTATTAGCATTGTCCTAAATGTTCTATATCATATTGCTATGCTTGTATCATATTGGTTTCGTTTGTCTAACATGTATTTGTAGACATGCTGTAAGCATGATCAAGCTTTGTCAAACCAGGACATATGCAATAGAGAATTATTGATGGGCCAAAGACGACGTTATACAAGAAGCTTTCTCTGAACCGAAAGGTATTCAGATTTCCAGATCTGTTTATCTTTGGACGATTGCCGTCAAAGAAAAAAGGCGTCTTCAAGTCTGCTCAAATATTTGAAGAAATACATCATCAAAGGGCTCTTGGTTTTCCTATTTGATCAATGTATTTTTCATATTTATTGAGTCTAGGAATACGATGTACACTGCATCGTACTGGCAAATAGGCTACCCAAGAAACGTTTTCAAAATACCCTTTCGTTTTGAAAACAAGCCCACTTACAAAAGTCCAAACTACTTCCTAACTGTTTGACTTTTCAAAAAGCCCAAAAACTAATTTGTAAAAACCCTGACAGAACTCCAACAGAACTCGGACAGAATTCGGTCAGAGTTCGGCCAAAATTCGGCCAGAGTTCGGCCAGAGTTCGGTTAGTGAACGTTGCTTTTTGAACTTAGTCTTCCTGCAGTTACGGATCCCACCGAGATTTTCTCATAGAGTTCTGTCCGAATTCTGCCCGAATTCTGTCAGAATTCTGCCTTTGGAAAAACTATAAATAGAGAAGGATTTTGATCATTTCAACACACTCATTCACTTTCATATCTCTTCTCTATAAGCCTACTACTTCTTCCAAAGTATTCTGAGCTATTCATTTTCAAATCCCAAGCCATTTACAATCCTCTAGTCGATTTGCCAGTGCGGTACGGTCTAGAAGTTTCAGAGTGGTTGTAATCAGAGGCTTGATTGAAGTTACACACTTCACAATTGAAGTTGGTCGAGTACTTCGGATCAAAGCTCGCGTTGTAGAAGTTGCAAGATCTTCGGATGAAAACTTGTGGTGATTTTCCATAGTGGATTCAACTGGAAGCTAGAGTTCTTCCGACTGGACTAGTCCTCAACAGAGGGAAACCAGTATACATCCTTGTGTTTGCGTTTGCTCTCTACTCTCTACTTTTCATTTACATATCTGTGATATATTATCTGTGATCTTGTTACTAACATTTTTGAATAGTTAATTTCCGCTGCCTACTCTATTCACCCCCCCTCTAGAGTATTGCGCTTTACAACTCGTTCCTACAATCGGTCCTACATAGGTGTCGTACACCCTTATCTTGGAATGATGTTGGTGAACGAGCTTTACTGGGACCAGAGATGGTTGTTGACGTAGCCGAGAAGGTGAAGCTCATCAGGGACAGACTTCGCGTGTCACAGGACAGACATCGGCACTGGGCCGATAGCCACCGGAGGCCCTTAGAGTTTGAGGTATAGATTAGAGTAGGATTAGATTTAGGTTGTTTGTTTGTGTTTTATTGATCATTTTAGTTTATCATAATTAATTGAGACCTTGCTTGTGATTAGGTTGGAGACCAGGTTTTCTTGAAGATACCTCCGACTCGTGGTACGATACGTTTTGGTGGAGGCGGGAAGCTTAGCCCGCGCTTCATCGGCCCTTTCGTTATCAGCGGAAGAGTCGGTGGCGTGGCATACAGGCTAGACTTGCCACCTGCACTAGTGGGGGTCCACAACGTATTCCATGTATCACAGTTGAGATGGTACGTGGCTGACCCTAGCCGTGTGCTTGATCATTCGAAGATTGAGGTTGGGCCTTCTCTCAGCTATCCAGAGCAGCCAGTGGAGATTCTGGATCGACGGAAGAAGGTTCTGGGGAACAAGGTGATACCTCTGGTACGCGTCGCATGGAGGCATCATTCTCCAGGAGAGTCTACCTGGGAGCGGGAGAATGAGATGCACGAGCGTTACCCATATCTTTTTGGACCGTGAGGTATACTTCTATCCTTCTCATCAGTTGCGTTTCGCCTTTCAATTTCGAGGACGAAATTCTTTTAAGGAGGATAGATTTGTCACTATCACATTTCTAGTTTGAGGGTATTTTTTTCATTTTTAGGGTTATTTGAATTTATTATAATTTATTTGAATTTATGGGAATTTTTAGGATTTATTTTAGAATTGTTTGATTGAGGGTTGACTAGGTTGACTTTGTCTAGCATTGACCTTGGTAGGCTAACCTAGAAGCTAACCCTAGTTGTGTTTGGACTTGGTTAGGTCATGTAACCCTAGTTAGACTAGATTTAACCTATGGTTTAGTCATTTAACTCAAGATTAGAATAGAAGGCCTATGGTCACAAGTCATGACTTGCGGTTTTGAACCATTATTTTTTTAACTAAGCCCAACCCATTAGCCATGAGCCAAACCCTAACCCTAATCTATGTGGCCGGCCACTAGTATTGAGAATCACCCCTATAAATACTCTCCTCCATTTAGGGCTAGCCTCTTTTAAGAAAGAACAAGTTTTAGAAAGAGGTAAGTCTCCATCTTCATAAATTCCTAGAAAATCTATTTTAACTCCTTTTTAATCCAAACAAATTGCAATAGGTTTTAAATTAAGTTTTCTTGATGTTGGTATATTTATTTCTCAGTTTGATAGCAATTTGGTGGAATTTGGGGAGCAAGGAGACACCCATATTTGAAGCTTTTTGAGGACTTGTGACACCAATAGGTAAATCTATATAAATACCATTAAAATTTCAGTTTCTTTGCATAATTAGAGAGCCCTAGGTCTACCCTAACTGTAGGTATACCTAGACCTAGGTTTTGTGTCCATTTCGTGTCCCATTTGGACACGTATCAGCCATCGGTTTTGGGTGTTTGATGAAATGCCCCAATGGGCATTTTGATTTAGTTTTGGAAAATTTTCTGAATAGGAAATCGTATTTTTATGTGGCTTGCATGTTCCTGACTGACTAGGAGTAATTTGGTGTCGTTTCGTGTCAGAGTGGACACCTGGACACGTCGTGCGCGCACGGACTGTACTGTCCTGCTGCTCGGGGCAGATTGCTCACTGGTTAAGTCACGAGGACACGTGAAACTTGACACACGCCT
Organism: Iris pallida; assembly: GCA_029216955.1. Taxonomy (NCBI): domain Eukaryota; kingdom Viridiplantae; phylum Streptophyta; class Magnoliopsida; order Asparagales; family Iridaceae; genus Iris; species Iris pallida. Next base: position 8,133,113 of record JANAVB010035620.1, on the reverse strand, counting down.
TGGGGCACTGACTGACACACCACGTGTCAAGTTTCAGATGACCATGTGGCGTATCGAAGGAAAAATCACCATTGCACTGGTTTTGCACTGAGTCGTTCAGTCGACTTTTTGGCCACTGATACGGGCTTGGACACGGAGCTGGACACTTCGTGGATACGACTCAGGCACTTAGACACCTACCCTGACACCCCACCTAGCTACTGACACGACCACGAGACACTTGGACACTTGTGTCGTGTCCTAGACCTAGGTGCACACACGCACGAGGCAGTACACTGCTGTGCAGTGTCCTGTGTGTTGGCTTTTGGTTTTATTGCATTTGGGCACGTCTGTGTCCTTGTGGTGGATACGAGACACTCCCTATGACACGTGCACACACTATATTATTATTACCAACCATTAATTATACAGTTTAGTTTGATTTCGAATTACATTTTCCTATTTACCCTAAATTTCTGAAACATATCATGTTCTCTATTCTCCCAGTTTTAAAATCGATTTTTGGCAGCTAATTAAACCTATTTGTTTGATGTTAATTATTGGTTTAAGTCCCTAAAATAGTTCTCCTACTTGTAATCTATCTATGGGTCGAATTTGGGTGATTTTGGTTGGGTAATTGATTTCAAATGAGGCATTGAAGTACTGTCAAATAATTGGAACTGTTTTGTGAATGCAATAATTGGTTTCCTTTCCCTACTCTTCCCTGTTCTGTAACAGTTCCTCACTGTCACACATCCCTGTTCACTATCTCACACACACATACACAGTTTGACATCACCCTCACATTGACTTCTCTCACTCACTCATTCACTTTTCACACACTCTATATATGTTCACTGTTTCCAGGTTTGAATACAATGTACATTGTTCACTGATTTTCCTATTTCCTATTGCACACCACACTGTTTTACTCACTCCCTAACACACAACTAGACACACACACATGCCTCCCCTCTCTCTATATACACATGTATGTATATATTATATATGAATATCTATATATATGTATGTAATATATGAATGTGTGAGTAATGAATATGTATGTATATCTAATAATGTATATAATGTATTATGTATATATGTGGATACATATATGTAGGGTGTATCATTATATATATATTATATATATATATATATATATATATATATATATATATATATATATATATATATAGGTAGCCCTATGTATATATATATATATATATATATATATATATATATATAGGTAGCCCTATGTATATATATATATATATATATATATATATATATATATATATATATATATATATATATATATATATATATATATTTACTATGTGATTCCATGTTTAGGCCTAGATGCAAACTAGGTGGTGTGATGTTTGGTTTTGACTGGTGTTGTATAGGTTGTATGGACTTGGTATACTAGCATAGGCTAGTTTAGCCTTGTTTAGACTAGTATGGACTAGTGAGACCTAGAATGACTTGTTTGACCTAGTTTAGACTTGTTGGACCTAGTTTGACGATAGTTGACCTAGTTGACTTCTAGGGTTGACCAGAGTTGACTTTGGCCTAGATTGACCTAGATTCGTATAGAATGCATTGAATTGCATCTTGTTATCATTTTAGACTTGTTGTGACTTGTGCTGTTCTGATTAGGAGCCAGACACCTCTCCTCGGACAGTACATTTCAGTTGGACATTCAGATACCAGGCGAGTACATTATCTGATCATTTCATATCCTGTTTAGAATTATTTTTCTGCTTTAAATTACTTTACTTGATACTGTCACATTGGTCACACGGATTAGTACTATATGGATCCCTTCTTGAGATGCTATCCCTTAAGGTAGTATCGGGTACTTCATGTTCTGTGCGTTTCACTTACATGGCATATCACTATGCTTTATTGGTTCATTGAATCACTTGTGATATGTACTCTCATGATCACAGAGTCTTCCATGAATCCTCCTATTTATTGGGCTTCCTAGAATCCCCATTTATGGGACATCCATGTATCACCCTTCGGAGGCCATTGCATGGAATCATAACATAACCTGGATGGATCCTTGTGTATTGATTAGGGGTACGGGGGAGTAGAAGTGGACATGTGAATAATATCCAAGTAGTGTAGCATCAGAATTATTTCATAGTGTAGCATCAGAATCATCCTATGCCATTTACATGTCTATATTGTACTCTGACTCACTAGCCACATGATAGTTCTCTATTTATAGTAGATATTTCTATTACAGTTCTCTCTCTGTTTATATACTGTATTTCTTTCAGTACCTGTATCTTACTTTACTGCATGATTATATTTTCTAACCTGCTATGAACTGTTGAGATGTATTGTGCTCGCTCTTGTCCTGACAGAACCTGTTGAAAATAATACAGAGGACGAGGAGGAGGCCTGTGTGGATACCTTCTACGGGTCAGCCCTAGACGACACTTGTGAGCTGGACTCTCAGGAGGACCCAGCTCTAGCTGATGACATTACCCCTATTGCCTAGACTTGCTTAGTTAGGCCTTATCTTACTTATGTTGTCTTGAGACTGTTTTAGCTAGACTTATTTCTGTCTTGAGATTCTGAGTTGTATATATTCTTTCATATTTAGTAGCCAGGACCATGTATTTCTGGATATTTGCTGAGATGTTATCTTAGACTTTCTGATCACCTGTATTTCCTTGAGTTCTATATCATATCGTGCTTTCTTCTTCCTTAGTAGTGATTGAGTTTATTTACTGCTATGTCACCCCCATTCGGGGAGTATAAACTGCTTATAATTATATTGTTAGATGTTGTGACCTAGGACAGCGTTCTACCGCCGACACTGCGGCGTAGTCTGGACGTACCCACGTCTCGTGCCCTTATTCTAGGGTACGGGTCGTGACATACGATCGAGGTATAATTATACTTGTAGGAGTACACGACACTAAGTACATACGGCCGATACTAATCCGATACGGTCGATACTAATCCGATACCGATTCTGATACTGATCCCAATTTCTCCCCAACCTCTTATAAAAAAGGTGTCTGTCGAGGTATAATTGTACTTGTAGGAGTACACGACACCAACTGTCCAATATCGACCCTTTGGGTCTACAAGAATTACTTCTTCCAGTTTGTCAAGAAAGGTAAAACTTTTTAAATTAATATCCAATATCGACCCTTTGGCCTGTGCTTGAGCAGTATCCTAACTCAAACTATCTATCCTAACTAATAAATTAATATCCTACTTTAACATCTACTAACTCTCATATTCCTTCTAACATAAACTAATATCCTAATCTAAACTAACCCTTTAACTGAAACTAATATCTAAACAATGCTAATCATGAACTAACACCCTAACCTGGAAGTCCATACTGCTCAAGCACAGGCCAAAGGCCAAGTTATAAGGCAAAATGCAAGCAACTGCCTGTAGCTACAAGGCAAAACCAAATATTGACGGTATATATACCATCAACATTTAAAAAGTTTACTTGTCTTGAAAAAATGAGTGAAGTAACTCTTATAGACCGAAAGGATACTCTATACACTCTATGTAATACGATATACCAATCATACCTACACTTCTAGGATACTCTATACACTGTAGGTACTAGGATACTCCTTAGTATTTTAGATATCAAAATCACTTAGTATGTCACAAATATGAGTGTGCATTTCATATAAGAATCTAAACATAAACTACATTCTTGAAAATAATATCAATCATGTTAGCAGACCACCTATTCATGCAACTATCTCAAACTGACAATTATTTTGAGTAACCTCTTTCATTTCTCTATCGATACATGCCAAAAGTACTCTTTACTACATATAAAATAATACTAATATTTAGACTGTGTTAGCACACAAATATAACATACTCACCATCTATACATAGAACCCATTAATTAGAATATATGCATCTCAACATATCGTAGGTCACAGTAGCTAGCCGAGCTAAATACCATAGCTTTCCATTGAATATGAAGTCTTCCAACTCTATCAGCTATGGTCTAGTACTTCTCTAATCACATTGAATGGGAACATATACAACTCTATTGCAGTAAATCATTTAACAAGCTAACAAAACACAAAGAATTCCTACTGTATTGAATCCCAGAATCAATCTCCTTTCCGCCATGGTCGACTCCCATCCTGGACATGCTACGCACACCCCCCTGAGTCCAGATGACCTGTAGCACCCGACACTCCACTGCACACAGCAATTAATTAGGATACGACCCGACTGCATCACGAGCTATCTGGACAGGGACACAACCATCCCCCGTCCAATTATCATTCACGAAAATGAACTCGAGGCTCAAAACATAATTCTGAGTAGAAACACTCTAAATTCAATATACTTGTTCCGTGTGTGTGTGTGTGTGTGTGTGTGTGTGTGTGTCCGTCTGTATGTGTTTGTCTATATCCGTGTGTATGTGTGTTCGATTGGGTTAGGGTTTACCTGATCAACGAGGAGGGGTAGAAGGAGGAGAGGGGCGTTGACCGACGAGGGGTGGCCGGAGAGGAGAAGAAGCCTGATGGAGAGGGAGGGGTCGGCAAACAATTGTCGGGCTCCGACGATGGCGAGGGGGAGCGGCGATGGCGAGTGGTGGTGGAGGTGGCTGGAGGTGGTGGACGTCGGGCTCCGGCGAAGGGCGAGGTGCGCGGTGGTCGAACGAGGGGTGGTCGAACGAGGGGGTTTGAAATTTTTGTGGAACGAGTGGTAGGAAAGAAATGAAGCCAGAACCCTATATTAAAAACATTAGCGACGTCGGTAAACGTCGCTATTATTTGATATGAGCGACATAAAAACACTTACGCCGATAAATGTCGCTATTACTAGTCAAATTAGTGACGTTCATCGACTTATCAGTAACGTTAGTTTTTTTAACTTAAATGACGTCGCAGTAACGTCGCTGATCGTCGCTGATAGCAATGATCAACGACGTTTTATTTATGCATCGCTAATTCCCTTAATGGTAGCGATGTTTTCAATAAACGTCGCTAATTTCGTCGGTAATATGACTTAGTTTGGTAGTGTTTCCAGGTTACCCAATCTATCAAGACAGTGAATAAAATCCCAGATTCAACCATTCCTCAATATCCATATGCAGTTCAGGTTTAAGTGACCATACTGACATGAGTTCCCATTTTACACTGATACTAACTAGTTAGGTTTAACTGAGATATAATCTCTCAGGCTCAACTGAGATTACCTCTCAGGCTAACTGAGATTTACTTCTCAGTTTCCCAATATCACGACCCGCACCCGTTTTTTGGATACGAAGCGTGTCCAAGCCCAGCTACGCATCGAGCGGACTCCAGCCCGACTCGAATACGTAAACGCTGTCAAGGCTATGATGTACTGCCAAATCATGGCAAACAAATATATATCTCAATCCACAATAAGAATATGAAACATGAATGAACACTATGGGTCGTGGTCTGCAGCCCACTAGCATAAATGTCCGATAAGACTCTAAAGAATATAACAAGAGTCTACAACTGAAACAAGGAACATGATATCTCATGATAAGGAATGAAAAGCACGAGCGAATAATAAACACAATAACGGTACCTGAATCCCGCAAGAACCACAAATCCTCCGCCATCCAGAACTACTAGCTAACTCCATACAATCGCTAAACCTGAGGAGATCATCAGGTCCTCAGAGGACATAGCAAGATACATAATATACATGCCTATCTAACAGTTTTATCATGCGCAAGGAAATAAATAAGAAAGAACAAGGAAAAGACAAATGACTACGAACACAAACACGAACACGAATACGAACACTAATACGAACACTAGAACAACTACGTATAAATGAACTGCCGGATGAACGAATACACGAGATCAATGGAAGAAACCAAACCCTCATCCCGAGTGTGGACTCACGGGTTTGAACTAAACACTAACCCTCGTCCCGAGTGTGGACTCTCTGGTGCCAAGGATACAATGTCAAGGATTTAGCAGTTCACTTACACGTACTCGTTCTATGACACGATTCAAGCAAGGTACTGACGAGAACTCCAAATGTGAAACACAAGGCCAAAACATGAACATGGCTATAAACAATAAAAACAACTCTACAGAAAATAAAAGCACATGTCCATAAATAATCCAAAAGCTGAAAACTGAAATAAAATGCATGTAAATAAAACTGCAGAGGGAGGCAAGGTATACTTGCCTGGTGGCAGCGCGAAGAACCAATAAAATACCGTCAACTGGTAGCCATACAGTCCAAGTCATCACAACTGTCTTCGAAAGCTGAAACAAACATCGCCAACATTCTCAGAATAGTCAAATTAGCTAGGATTGCCTGTCCTTAAGTCCAATTCTGGACACAGGGGCAAAACGGTAATTTCGGACAAAAATGGTGTCCGCCGTTGGACCCGCTTTGCACCGAAAAGCGTGCCAGGGTCAATGGTCTCTAAAGTTGTCAAACTACATGTCTACGGATTCGATTTTCTGATACGAACCCAACCGTATGTCCAGAGTTGGATTCCGGCAGGCCGTGCACAAAATCGCCCGTTGAGTGGGACCGCGGGGCCCGCAAAACGGTGATTTTATCCACAGTCTCAGAATCGGACCAAACTTGGCATGCAGGACCAGAAAAGCGATACGGTCCTGTTGGCTCATGTTTCGTCTCGATCTGACGAACGTGCACAAAGTAATTGAGAAATTTGCAACATGCACGATACGGTGAATTTTGACGGATACGCATCAAATTCGTCGCGCACACGCGACCAATTTGAATTCCGTCAAAGCCCACACGACCACGAAGCCGATACGCAGCTTTCGATGCTTTCGGTTCGCGACCACGTCGCCCGGTTTGGCGGGACGCACGTCGTGTGGATGAGTTTTCCTAAAATTCTGTTTTTCTAAAACTGTTTTTTCTTGATTTTCGAGGAACGATTAATCCGTACATAGTTTATGAAATTAAAGACTACGAAATAGTTTGTGATCCCCTATAAGTTGTCTAAAGTACTGTTCAACTAGTTTCTCAAAACTGTTGATCGATCGACAGGAATTAGCCTTCTAACTTGGGTGCCGGGACTGTCATATATGTCCCGTTTTGACAGGATTTGGTCCGACTTTGGGTCGATTTCTACATCACGCTAATGCACTATAAATCAATATACTTGAAGGGATTTAATGAGGTATAGGTTAGGTGTCTACCTGCGCGATCGGTTCGAGGATTGATCCAGCGTACGTCGCGAACGCGAGGCACGAAGTCGCCCCTGTGCCGCACTGCTGCTGTTGTTCTCACGCGCGCATGTGCGCTGTGCCTCGGGCGCGCGCACGGCCGGCCCTGGCGACGCTCTGGCCGGCCGCCGGCGCTGTGCAGGCGCGCGCGGCGACGCCTGGGTGGAAGGAAAGGGTGGCGCTGTATTTTCGTTAGGGTTTTCGATTTTTCGATCACCCTCTCGATCGTTCGAACTCCTTTATACACGTTCTGTTACAAACAGAATGGGGCCGAGGGAATTCCTGCTGGGTTTGATTTAATTACGGCTGGGTTAGCCTGGGTCGTGGGTGCTTGGTTGGGTCGCAGTGGGCCGAGCCCTGGGCTGCTACTGTATCTCATTTCATTTCTTTTTCTATTCTCTTATTTAGAACTAGTACATTTATATATTTATATATATATATATATCCACAGAAATACGTATGTACATACATATATATACTCGCATATACATATATATATAATATATATATAAATACACATATACATATATATATATCTATACACAAATATATATATTCATATATATATTTATATATATACACATGCACACAATTACCTATATATTTATATATTCATACGCACATATATATAATATTTGTATATATATACATGTATACATATTTTATATGCATATATATACCCATACATATATACACGTATACGTACACCTATTACTATATATATATATATATATATATATATATATATATATATATATATATATATATATAAAAATATATATATATATATATATATATATATATATATATATATATATACACCCAAATACATATTTATATATTCATACACATATTTATTTATTCGACAATAAAATAATATAACCAATAAGTAATACTATTAAATAACAAGCCCAATAAAATAATAATAAGAATAATAACAAAATTTAATATGCCAATAATAGGCATATATCATTCGTACAGTCTTCTAGTAGTCCCAAAACGTACAAGGACCCATTTATATACAACATCATTGAAATTCAACTTAATAATAATATTTATAATATTTAATTAAGACTACTTAGAAAATATTCATTGTATCATTAAAACAGAATACGATACCATCATACCAAAATACATCGACACGAATGTCTTTGGACGTCCCGCCTGACTACATGGGCTTGGGCTTGGTACGGGTCCAGTCCAGGCTGGTTCGGTACAACCGGGTCGCTACGAAGTCAATAAATTTAATAATAAATAATTAAATTATTTATAATGGTCATGCTATAACTTGGCCTAGTTTTCTTAGTTAGGACATCACTATGGCTCGGCCTTCCCCTACCATGACTAAACACTAGTCAAAGCACGCCACTGAGCTATCCGTGCCATGACTCCTAGTCACCTTGTACTCCAAATCTCAACTATGGCTAAAATCATCTACCGTAATAATTAACTAAATAATTATTTATAATATCCTAAAATCACAATTTAAATCAAATAAATAATTCAAAAAAATACCTTGAAAAATTCTCCGGGAAGGGAAGCTACACCCAATGGACCAGTGCAATAGATGAGCCATAATACTGTATATGAGGTCCCAGGTTTAGAAATTGAACTGAAATAGTATAATGCTTGCAAAGAACAAATAAATTCAGGTTAATGGGTTTGTACTTCAACCAACATTACCCCCTAAATTCGAATTGATCCACATTCTCGGGTTCAGTTAAAAACTGAACTGAGAATCAACAAAGTCCTACTCTCACCTAATACTGTATATGCATTCCAGTTGAACCAAAAATGCATTTATGTTAGTTCAGTTTTCACTGAACTAAGTCAATGCACATGCAATCAGGTTCAAGATGAGTCAGTCATTGCAAAGGTTATTAAGGTTCAATTGAACCCGAGCATTTCATGAGAGCCCCAGATTCAGTGATGAATCACTGATGAGTTCTCATTCTCAGGTTCATATATTTCGAACCAAGACAGGAATGTACATCTCCAGGTTCAACAATAACTCAGCATGTAAATCCCTCAGTTAAATAAGATGAACCCGTATTGATGTGCAAACTCAGTTCAATAGAATGCATCCACACAGCTACATGAATTCTCAGATTTATACTGAGATTTACTTCTCAGGTTCACCAATGGCCAGGGCAGTGATACAAATCCTTAGTTCAATGAATTATACCTAAATTTGCATATGGAACTTCAGTTAAGTAAATGTATCACCATTCTCAGGTTTGGTAACATGCTAAAATGAGTTCTCAGCTTCAATTAACAGAGTACAGTCTCAAGTTGGATGACAAACTGAAACAAGAATTTTTATTTTAGATATCAACTCAGAGAACTGATTAAGACACTGGATAAAATAAAATGGATAGGGTTTCAGTTCACTAGCTTAAATCAAACCCTGCATATAACAGTCTCCAATAACATGAACCAACATTCTCAGGTTCAGTGACGAACCTGGTATGAAGTCTCAAGGTCATAAAACTGTTCCTGAGAACTCAGTCCATATATATTCAGATATCAGTTCAATATAGGACTGATATCTTCAGTCCAAAACCATGACTGATACATTCTTATAAACATCTCCAGTATAACTACAATCAAAATTTACATTATCAATTAAGGGTTTACCAGTAGTATGTTGATATGTATCCCTGAGGCCAAATCAAAGGATGGATACGAATCTCTGTATCCGAATTGAATTAGAATTCTCTACAACATTTCGTCGAACAAGAGTTTGTTTATGAGAAGGAAAATTTGGGACATCTCCTCTACCACATTCCCTACTGGATACCACTTCCTATCGACTCAAATACCTATTACTTAAGAACAGAACACAATTCTATACTAACTACTTCGATCGAACAGAAACTAATAAAATTTGGAAAAACTCACATAGAGATTAAATCAATAGAAAAAGAGATCACAGAATCCATACTTCGAGAATCCACCGATCTCTCGTCGAAAAGAATTACTCATGAACACAAAACCATCCTGATCACAACAAAGCAACATCACTAGAGATTGATCCAGATTCAGATCTAGATCGGATCACAAACCGATCCCAAAAGCCAAATTGAAAATTCAGGATGAATGTCCAAATGAAGAACTCAACTCACCTAGATCCTCTGTAAATAAGTTTTTACTGAAGATTGATGTCAGGAATTGTTAGATCTCAACGACGTCAAGAAATCGAATCTCAGAAAGAAGAATGGCAGGCTTCAATATCGTCGGTGCAACTCAGCCTTGATGATCTCATAGCTCCGGTCCCCCATAGCCATGACTGTTGCTACTGACCTTCAATGTTGAAATTTGGAGAAGAAGGAGTGGAGAAGAAAGAGAATAGATGGAAAATTGTTCCTCCTAAATTCTGAGGAAAGAAAGAGAATAGGAAGGCCTCTTATATAGGCAGTTACACATGATGTGGAAAAGAAATTTTTGGAGGGAAAAAGAAATGGGGTTTGTTGCTGCACATGGCAGCTGACCAAAGTAGCGTGGAGAAGGAGCTCTGCTCCTTAAATTGAATTAAAAATTCACATTGAGTTTAAGTATATGATAGGCTAACTTGGGCCATTCAACAGCCCACAAATAATTAATAAGTACCCAATTATTTATTGAGAAGAGCCCAAATGAATGGGCTGAGGAGAAAAATTATTTAAAAAAATATAAATTCAAGAAAATCAATTAGGGTTTATATGAATGAATAAAAAAAATCTCTGAGAAGTAGAGTTACACGAGGAGACTGCTTTAGTCCATAGAGGGACTTCTTCAGTCTGCAGACCGTGCCTTCTGTCTGTTTGGTGCCGAATCCTGGTGGTATCTCCATGTACACCTCCTCCACTAGATCCCCATGATGAAATGTATTCTTCATATCCAGTTGGTGTAGCTTCCACCCTCCATTGGCTGCCAGGGAGATCAAGGTCCTGACAGTGCTCATCTTCGTCACTGGTGCAAAGGTCTCGTCATAGTTGATGCCGTACGTCTGACTGTATCCTTTTGCCACCAGTCGAGCTTTATAGCGCTCAACCTGTCCATCTGGGTTCCGCTTCACAGTAAAAACCCATTTGCATCTGACTGTTCTTTTCTTTCTGGCAGTCTCACTAGCTTCCAAGTGTAGTTTTTCTCAAGAGCTTCCAACTCCTCATGCATTGTCGCTTTCTACTTTGGATCATTCTTGGAAACCTGCCAATTGTTAGGTACAGTAATACTATCCAAAGATGCTATAAATGCTCTATGAGAAGAAGAGATATGATTGTAAGAAACAAACTTAGCAAGGTCCCAACCATATCTGTCCGGAGGATTTTCCATATTACTGCGAGTAGTCCTTCGTGTAGGTAGTGGTATGGGAGAAGTAGGAGGGATGATATCACCTAAGGAGGGTGGTGGTGTAGATGAGGAGGATGGTGGTGTCTCAGGAGTTGGGACAAACGCATGCAAGGGACTTAGCACTGGCACTGTAGGTACTGGTCCTGTAGTTTGCTTCTCTCTCCTGCTGTAGGTAAGTAACTCCCCTAGAGTCGTAGGCCTGATACTTCTTATCTTCTTCCCCTGTTCTGCTTCACTTTCATGTTTTTCCTCAACCGTGCCTCTATGTCGTACTTCTAGATCGTTTACCACCAAGGGTTATATACTAAAAGCATCACTTTTGTAGTAACCTTATTTCCTTAAATTTTGAATGAGAACCATATGGAAAATGTTTGTATATTGTATTTGTTGCAAGTGTTAATGCAAATGTTTGATATTCTATATTGTAGATAATATGGTGTGTGGTGTCACACAGAAGATCATATTATCAGTTTCCTATGGAGTATATAAATAGTTCACAACCTAGATGGACTTGGACAATCTATTGGAAGGTTGTAGTGTAATCTGGTATTAGTCTATCTTGACTATAGGTTTACACTAGTACACTTTGTGTGTATTGAACAGGACCACTTGAGGTTGTTCTCTTTGTACTGACTACATAAGAGAACAAACAACTCTGTTATTATGGATGCTTGTACTCTTAATCCGGATATAATAACGGACATGTATATGCAGTATGTATTACTTTGACTCATAAAAGAGTGAGATTCATTATGGATCAACAACCTCTATGAATTGGGTAATAACATTGTATGTATGATGGGCTGTTGATTATAAATGGAATCCATGTCCCGATACATCGGGTTGATGATGTCCTCTTAAGGAGCTCATAAGGATTGTCATATAAACCCTGCAGGTGGATTATATCTGACATGACAAATAAAGTTGAGCGGTACTACTTAAGGATAAAAGATGTCGAATCAATATAGTTGTCAGTAACTTAATTTGATCGACGGACATACGATATCTTAACATGGAGAGCCAAACGAGCATATAATAAAAGGAGCCCACAAATATAATTTGGGATTAGGGAGGTAGTACAACAATAGCTCATTAGTGGACCGAGCTATTGTTAATGGGCCTGGATTGTGTGTTCGGGCTGAACACGGGATATCCAGATCCGTTAGGAGGCCTAACCCTAATTTCTCCTCATGGTCCCTGCCGTAGCCTATATATATCCTCTATTCTCTGGCCGCCAGATTACTGATCAGAAATCTGAAATTTTTTCTAAATTCGTGATTCACGTAAGGAGAGAAAGAGAGTGCTGCCAAGGAGAAGAAAAGGTTGGGATATCATCGCCCACACGACGTCCAACTCGAGGAAGGAATACGTGTAGAAGATCTTGGGGTCGTCCGCTCGAGATTGCCAGGAATTACTTGTCTCCTTTCTGCCGCAGGTATAATTCGTGAACCCTAGTTTTCGCCTATGAAGGGTTAAAACACGTATTAGATCTGTTTAACTTTCTATCGATCAATACGCACACCAAAGGAAGGGTCCTGGGAATCCCCAGTTCCATCAGTTCTTCATCTCCCCTCTCGCCTTATACTGGTAATATTAGGCGTGTTGTGTGACGTTCCCTCCTGGCGGTAATATGGCTCATGCTCTCGGAAGTGGACATCCATACTAACGAACTTCTTCTTCTCTACTGGACTCCAGCACACCATATCCCTTCTGTGTTGCTGAGTAGCCCCAAGATGCATTTGACTACACTGGGGTCAAGTTTCCCAATTGATGGTCTGTTATCTTTCACAAAGCACCCACACCCGAACACCTTTAGTGGAAGTATTCCACTATTATTGCCTTGTAATACTTCGCATGGGGACTTTATCCCAAGACTTTGAAGGCATCCTGTTGATAAGTTGAGCTGCTGTCAATACTGCATGTCCCTATAGATTTAATGGACATTCATGTCGATCATCATACTTCTTGCAGTCTCTAGAAGGTGTCGGTTCTTCCTTTCTGCTACTCCATTTTGTGCTGATGTGTATGCACAGCTGGTCTGGTGCTGTATTCCGTGTGCTGACAGGTACTCTACAAGTGTCCTGTTGGTGTACTCCGTTCCATTGTCAGACCTCAGTACCTTTACTACTGCATTGTACTGAGTCTGGACATGTTTATGGAAGTCCCGAAAGAAAGCAAATACTTTACTCTTATTTTTTATTAAATACAGCCAGGAGACACGAGATGCACAATCAATAAAGGAGACAAAGTACTTATATCCATTCATAGTGTTAGTAGCACATGGACCCCAAACATCAGAATGTACTACCTCAAAAATAAGAGAACTCTTATGACCAGTACCAACATATGAGCTTATAGTAAGCTTTTCTAACTCGCATGCATCACATACTAATTTCTGTTTATTTGATTTTGCATATATTTCTGGATATAACTTACTTAGAGTATCAAAAGAAGAATGTTCCATCCTCCTATGATGAAGTATCAAAGTATCTTCAGTCCTCTGCTGCAGCTCTCCCATTCCAGCCTTCTCTGCCATAGATATCAATGCTGAGTCCTGTCCTTTCCGATCTAGGTACCACAGTCCCTCATGCCAGGTGCCAGTCACAAGTCTTTGTCCCGTCCCTTTCTCCTGGAAGATTACCTTAAAAATATTAAAAGAAACAGTGATTTTAGTTGGAGAATTATAGAACTAATAGACAAGAGACTGACTGGAAAGGATGGAGCATGTAACATATTGGATAATCTTACTGAACCTGTACAATTAACAGTACCCTTACCGACCACTGGTTGAAAAGTGCCATCTGCAGTCTGAATGGTGTCTGCTGGTGCTAGGTGAGTGTATGAAGAAAACTCACTAGCGTTCCTGGTCAAATGTCGAGATGCTCCTGAGTCGATAATCCAGTCTGATGTTTTAAGGGAAGACATAGATGCAAGAGCGAGTGACTCGTCAGTACCTTCTGATGGGTGAGCATACATAGCGGCGTTGCCTCCGAAGAATGGGGTGGATGTCTCCTCTGCTCCGCTCCTCATATCTCCTTCGGTCGACGCTCTTTGCTTTCTCTCCAGCAGGTCCAGCAGTACCTGATCTCCCTCAGTAAAGGTGCCACCAGCCCCTCCATTCCCTTCTGCCACCAGCAAGTTTGCCCAATAGCCTCATCGCCGCCTCGTCGGCCTCCTCGACCACGTCCATGTCCAATATATCCTCGTCCTCGTCCACACCTGAGTCTTCCTGCTTAGGTGGTTTGGTACAAGCATATCGATGATGGCCCCTCCTCGCAGTTGTAGCACGGCCGATGTGTTGCCAGAGCTCTTCCTTGGATCCTGGTGTCGCCCGAGCTTGCAGCTGCTAGTGCTGACTTTGCTTCGGGGGACAACCTGTCCCTGTCTTAGTCTGATCCATGTCTCCTCCTGGATCATGGCTGAGATAGCCTCTCAAGACTAGGGATCTCTGTTGGGCGAAGAGTAAGGCTATCCTCTGTTGTCACGACCCGCTACCCAAATTGTTGGGCTGGGCCGAGCCATGTCCAGCCTACGCTTAAGATAAAGCGCAGTAAGCTGTTCTAGAGATAACAAGATAAGACTAAATGTGCTAACAGTTCTATAAGTTGAAGAAGAATCATAAATGCTCCAAACACAAAACTCATCTCATATAGTAAAATGTCCAAGTACAATGAACTGAAATGTAAAACTGGATACATGTCCAGTTACAAAATATGTAGCCTAATACATGACTACACAGATATCCCAAACGCTAAGCAAACTAGACGAGTCTCCCCGCAGGAACATCCTCGTATGAAAAAACTGGGTCCTCGATAGTGACTCCATAATACGAATCACAGAGCAACTCCTCCTCAGTAAGTATACCTACAAACGTTATCCTGTC
>JANAVB010035620.1:7326084-7434088 GCA_029216955.1 Iris pallida | reverse complement strand
TATATATATCCTGGTGTCTATACATATTTATATATATAATTACCACAAATATAATATGCAATACAATATTTTAAATATATCAATAATAATAAAATAATATTATAAATATAATCTCAATAGTATTGGTAAAAAACAATAATAAATAATAATAATAATAATTAATAATAATAATAATAATAACAATAACGAATTACATATCCCATAATCGGCATTGCTTCTACTTAAAAATATGTCTACATGAAATCTTTGTTGTACACTGGATGCCTACATGGGCTTGGGCTCAATCGGATCCAGTCCGGGCTAAAATGGTATAACTGGTTTCTGCAAAGTTAATAACTCTAATAATAATTAATTAATCTATTTCTAATGGTCATGCTATAACTTGGCCTGGTTTCCTAGTTAGAACACACCGATGGCTTGGCACTCATCTACCATGGCTAAACACTAGTCAAAACATGCTATTGCACTACCCGTGCCATGATTCCTAATTGTCTTGTATTTCAAAACTCAACTATGGGTAAGGTCATCTACCGTATAATTAACTAAATAATTATTATAAAAATCTAAAAATTACTATTTAAATTAAATAAAAATTAAAAAATATTTTAAAAATTTGGGAAGAGATGCTACAAATCTACCCACCTTAAAAATAATTTCGTCCTCGAAATTCTAATTCATAACTATTTCTTAAAATTTTAAAGTCCACTATTACCTTAATCTCCTCAATTTAATACCTCAAAAATATTTTATAACCTTCTCTAGTCATTTCGTAACTACGAAACTTCGAGGACTTCTACCCACCTTTGGTCACACTATCCTCAAAATACGGTCACTAAAGTCTTATGGTCTTCTAACTAATTGCTAACAATTCTACCGGCAGATATCTAGGCATATGGCATCTGTACTTCCTCATATCTATAAAAACCAAATATTCAATAGTCAAGCAATATTATACTATAATTTAAGAATTTCTAATGAATCCTGGACAGCACGATCATTCGTCGCCTCGGAATAGGAAGGAACGAGAATCAATGGTACAAGAAGGCAAGGGAGAATAATCGAGAATGAATGCGAAGTTTCAAAGACGGTAGAGAAATTTCTAGGAGAAATTTTAAGGCAGGAATGGATTGAGATTTCTAAGATTTAGTCATTGTCGCAGGCTCGTACCAGTACAGTTACGTAACCGGTACGATATGCTCTGACCTGCATGGCCACCAAAAAACTTGTCACGACCCGCACCCGCTTTTTCGGACGCGAGCTCGTGAGCAAGCCAGCTATGCATCAAGCGAACTCCATGCCCTGACTCGAATACGTAAACGCTGTCACGGCTAGGGTAAGCTGCCAAATATGGCAAACGAATCTATATCTCAATCTATAATAAGAATAATAAACATGAATGAACACTATGGGTCGTGGTCTGCATCCCACTAGCATAAATATCCGATAAGACTCTAAAGGAAATAACAAGAGTCTAAAACTGAAATAAAAAACATGATATCTCATGATAAGGTATGAAAGCACGAGCGAATAATAAAACGATAGCAATACCTGAATCCCGCAAGCGCATCATCACATCTGTCATCCAGAACCACTAGCTAACTCCGTACAATCGCTAAACCTGAAGAGATCATCAGGTCCTCAGAGGACATAGCAAGATACATAATATACATGCCTATCTACAGTTTTATCATATGTGAAAAAATTAAACAAGAAAAACAGGAATACGACAAATGACTACGAATAAGAACACGAACACACGAACACTAGAACAACTACGTATAAATGAATTGTCGGATGAACGATAATCACGAGATCAATGGAAGAACCAAACCCTCATCCCTGAGTGTGGACGTACGGGTTTGAACTAAGTACTAACCTCGTCCCGAGTGTGGACTCTCTGGTTAGCTCACGACAAGACACCTTCGTCCCGTGTGTGGACTCTCTGGTGTAATTAGTTAACCCTCATCCCGAGTGTGGACTTCCTGGTGCCAATGATCACAAAAAATACCCTCGTCCCGTGTGTGGACTCTGGTGCACCAAATAACCCTCGTCCCGAGTGTGGACTCTCTGGTTGTATAAAACGATAATCAAGGCTATGGCAGTTCACTACACACACTCGTTCTATGATACGACTCAAGCAAGGTACTGGTGAGAAACTCCAAGAATCAAACACAAGGCCAATATGAACACGGCTATAAACAATAAAAATAACTCCACAGAAAATAACACGAAAAGCACATGTCGATAAATAATCCAAGACAGTAAAATGAAAGGAACTGCATGTAGTTAAACTGTAGAGGAAGGCAAGGTATACTTGCTGTCACGCCCGACTCGGAATCACCCGAATCGTCGTCCTCGTAGGGGCGTGATGCCGCACGAGCCTGGAGTTGCGCTCGTGCAAGGCAAGATAACAAGTTCTCAAATGGTTATCTTTTGATTCGATATTAACAACAAAAGGAAACAGAGTATACGAAACAATTCTCTTATTGATATCTGAAACTGAGATTACAATGGCTTTCGATAGCCTAACAATATATGCCAGATTGGCTACAACACTCAGGTTCTCTCTTGCCTATAAAGGATTTCACCGTTCCATACATCATGCCTTCTATATCTCGGCCGCATCAATCCAGCTGCGTAGTCCGAGCGTCAATGCGATAGCACGCTTCAATACGCTTCGGCATTCCAAGCCTTAACACGTTCAAGCAACGCTTCGCTGCGAGCAATCCATTCCCTGTACCCTGCATGAAGCTGGTGGGGGATCAGTACGTTCTTCCTCGCATGTACTGAAGCAAAGATCATCTTTCCAAACCGACATTTTAATATTTATATTGAATCATGCAACTTAGCTTATGATCTTGCTATGTTCTCCTTAGGGTCAATTTTATGGCATCTTCGAAAGCGTAAAGCATGTTATCATAGTGGTATGTTATCGAATTGAATAGACAAACAAACAAGCAATCTCGTGTTTGATTCGTGGTACGACTTACCAAGTCGACGCACTCACCCTTGCACCGACGCAAGGTGAATATGCCGCATTCCTTCTCTGTCATGTTAAATGTCCATCTCTAAGCAGGATCTCTATGCGGGACGCATACGCGCTACACTTTCAACCCATCGTTCCTTAACTATATGAAGGTCGTGGGCGTATCCGCGCCGGAATGGACTAAAGGAGTTTCTCTTTTATTTTTTCTTACTTTCTTTTCTCTCCTTCTTCTCTCTCTTTCGTTTGGGTAGCCCAGCGTTTCACGGGTTGGGTTGCTATCCCAACAACCGAAACATACCGCGTGCCTACCATCATTTGCGGCTTCTCCCATTTACGACCGAGTGCTAATCGGACTTCGCAAATGTGCGCCTATCAAAGATTATCATCCCTCCTAGGCCGAACGGTCCCGGTGTCCCAGTGCGCCCGTTCGGAGAGAACGTTCCGTGCACGGAAGATATCATCGCAATTATCTCAAGTCCATTCCATTCGACCATGCAACGCACTATCTTTCAAACAACCAAGCATAGCCTTGAGTCCAAGACTTAGACTTTATCATCTCACGTCTCTTTCGTTAACTTTCTGTGTTCTTACATTTATACTTCATTTCAATGATTCAATGGCATCGTGCCTCAACTCAATGCTCGTCAACCGAACGACCTGAAGGGCTTGAACACCTTTCGAGGCATCATGTCATATCCGACAGTTCTGCCACATTTATGCCACAACTGTATTCTCTCGCAACGAAGCCATCTTTTATTATCCCGTGCACGTAGGCACGTTTCGACCGTATTTCCCTGTTCTATAACTTAGCATTCAATATCCGTGGCTTGCGCGCTAGGGCGCTCGCCTATTGTCTTTCAATGTTCTAGCCGTTCTAACTCGTACACGAAGGCACGGTATGGTTCGTGCACTAAGGCACTCACCGAGTACAGTTATCCTATGTTCTTGCGGCTTGCGTACCGAGGCGCTCGCCTTAGCGATATCCAATGTCCCATAGTGACTCGTGCATATTGATGCACGTTTCATTTCAATTGTTCTAACTTAGTGTTCGACTCACACTACGATTTTATCTCCGATCGGCCACGTCCGTGGCGTCGATAGGTTAACTTAGCATACAATAATATATTTGACTTATCGAATGAAGGAGTAAAAAGAAGTTAATCCTCCCACCTTGAGTCGATATGCCTTCGTCGTTTCGCCGAGCCGAAGCGGCTCGATTCCCTAACTTTGTTGTACGGCCACTCTCCTGACTTTAGCCATTCGAGCACTTCGTGCTTCATTGAGTTATACGTCCGATTTGCCTTAGCGTGCCCAAGTCTTAGCCCGTCGCAAGGCGACGATTTGATTTCGCGGACCCCTTACTAAATATTGTAAAAGATCGACCTCTAATATTTTCCCGTTAAAGTATAACCTGCACACGAAACCAACTAAAATCAATACTTGCATCGATTCGGACTTGCGCCTTGGTCGATTCGATTTCTTAGAATCTTCGAGCCGATTCAACGCACTCATCCTTCGGGGCAACGCGGCGCTTCGCATCGATTCACTCGATGCATTCTTTGGGACAAGGCAACTCTTCGCATCAACTTAGTTCGATGCATTCCTCGGGACAACTTAACACTTTGTATCGATTCGCATCGATAAATAATCGGGTCAACGCAACTCTTCGAGTCAACGACTCAGCATAATGCACCGTGCAGAGCGGGGCATTACAGAATATACCACTCAAAACAAGGTTCGTCCCGAACCGAAACCAATACTAAATTTCCAAGGGTTTCATTAGATCGTTCTACGATCTCGTCTCACTATCGTTTGGATCGTACAACTTAATTTGGAATCATACACATATTTTAGGCGTCCCACCAATATATGCTTTTCAGCCGAGCTCAGTTGTAAGATATCGGAACAACGCAAACATGTAACTCTTATTCTCGATAACTTGGCATCTCGTATTCTCGATCGGACTTGGCTCTATTAATTGTTCTCGCAAATTCTAGCGCACATACATATTGATACATATGCGATCGTCCAACAAAAGTTAAGGTACACGATGCGATTCAAAATCGTATCTCTTACTTTGTATGTTTCATCGGGACTATCAATTATACGCGTCGTGTCAAGCCGTCGCGCATCCGATCACAACGAGTCTCAGCAACGCCTTGCGTTCGGCGTCACTATCCAACGATTTCTGATGTTTCACTTCGTATCCTATCTCGACATGATTCTTTTTATTGACTTGCAAAAGCATCAACATTCAGGACTACGTCCGCTAGGTTACTTACCTAGGCACTGTGCTCAAATCCTTCCGACGCAAGTTTAAATTGACATTGCACAAAGGCCACAATCTATCCGACTCAATAGTTTACATCAAGGCAACGGTGCTCAAGACAACGATCGCCTTGACACGAGGGTCTTTACGATACGCCTTATATTCGATTCCTAACGAGTAGGAATTTACTAGCCAAATTCCCAACTTATCCATCTCGCAACATCGAATGTAAATTTCGATTCACGCAAGCTCAATTACAAGGTGAATCCTAATCTAACGACATGACTCGTAAGTCATTCCCTTATTATTCCCTCTCGTGCATAGCACGTTTCTCGCAATCACCTATCCGAATCACCAAGTCCGTTGGTGAATTCTAGTTCGACCGTCGACCAATATAACCATTCAAGTATTCATCCGACGAATACTCAAAATCTATCTATATCATTCTCAATCGAAAGCTGTTCCAACAATTCTCGATCGCCTAGACTTATCGTCAACATACACCATGTTTTATTTGTTATCGGTGCAATCTCATATGCGATATCGTATGGGTCATCTTACGGTCTGCAGCATTCAATTTGATTTGGCGGTCAAGTCTTCTAGGGTCAGCTGTCCCGAAGCTACGCTCGATAATTGTGGATCATCACCGAAGGACAGTTTAATACGAACCATGCTATATCTTATTTCGGAGCCAAATCACGTTCCGACGATTCTATGCGACTACCCAAATTTTGGACAAAACTGTTTCTATCGGCGCAACTGATGCGCAACTATCCTCCGAGTCAAGTCATGCACTACCGTCGATGATTTCACAATTTACGAAATATCTACTCGCATCGAGTTCGTGTCTATCTTATTTGTGGGTCAACACACGAGATGCTATACGCATCGAGCAATCGTCGATGACTTATAGTCTCGTCTTTGATCAATTACAAAATTTACGATCAACCAAGTTCGTTCATTCTCGTATCCTTACTTACAAAAATTTTTGATAGCGCAAGGCGCACTCCATTTTGTATTCTCACATCGTGCTTACGTTTCTTGCGTATCGATCTTGATAGTTCATATCAATTTCGACAGCAAGAGGGTCGACTTCGAATCCGTTTCAACATCAACTTAACTCGCATTGCATACATCCAAGTTCGCAACAAACTTTTCCATATGCATCCCCTCATTCTTCGATTCGTCGCATCCCGCTATACTTTGATCGCGTAACTGAGTTACCGATTATCCAACATCGAACCCTCGAGTTATACGATCACGCCCTCTAAGTTTCTTGTGCTATCAGTCGTACTCAAATGAGTGTCGCCGTAACGTAACCAACTATTTCTTAGGCACGATTACTCACATCAACCAACTCTTCACCGAAGTCGCACATCGTGCGATTTGATTACAATTTGCATCGCCTAACATTTCTACCGAGATCACAAGTCATGCGACTCATTCGTAAGCTCGAGTTTTCTCTTTCCCGTCGATCCGATTATTGCATCAAGGCATAATCGTTTCGCTAGTCTCGGTCGTCCGACCAACTTAAAACTTCCGTCTGACGTGTCGTTCATCGATACGAGTCTCGTCTTGTCGTCCCAACCGATTTTCGAAGAACACTTGCATCAACATATCGCCATACAAATTTTTCAATCGAGTCTCGGTACTCTCCCGTCCGTTGCGGACAATTCTTCCGCAATTCTCATAACGCGTCGATACAATTCATCGCACAAGTGATATACCATATACTACTCTAAATCGAGTCATTCATCGCCTACGTGGTATGGCATATACCACTCGGAATTCAAGCCATTTCCCTCGCACTATACTTAGTGTAAACCAACGATCTCTTCCAACTCACGATTTCCGCAGTGATCGTGCTTGATCACAATCGTAACTTTGATTCTATCAAATCCGACGTAACTCGGTCAATGTTCTCGTTTGCCAACATAAGTTTGGTGTGCAACCGAACGATTCGTTCTATCGATTTACGATTTCAATTCTTTCCTTACGTTGCATCTCGTGCAACAATTTATTTTATATGCATTGCACCCCGTGCAACAAATTTTACTTTCGATACGCGTTGCACATCGTGCTACGATTTATTTCCGACACTTTCATTTCACGTTGTACAACGATTCATTTCCAATTTCTTTTGCACTTCGTGCAACGATTAATTTGATATGCGTTGCACCACGTGCAATGATTTTACTTTTAATATGCGTTGCACATCGTGCAACGATCATTTCCGATATTTATCGCACTTTGTGCAACGAATTACTCTCGACTTTCCAAGTCAATGCACAATCCGTTTAACACATTCAGTATTGGCTTATCACTTCTCACTTTCATTTTAACGCATATTCACCATTACTCGTTGCACTTCGTGCATCATTTTATTTCTCATTCAATATGTTACATTGCGACAACATCTCAAATCGTATTTCACAATTTGTTGCGCTTGCAGCAACTAACATTTTTATGGCTCGTTGCATTCAATGCAATATACCCTTCGCGACTTTCTTAGCAAACATCATGAAATTTCCAAAACACATGCGGCAAAAATTTCACGATTTGTATTAGACTTATTGTGTGGAACATCCAGTGCGGCATCGAGTAGAGTCAAGAGTGATATCAAGTGGTGGTGGGCAACTTTTAGAATTGTAATGAAGCGAGCGTCCAGAGGAAATTGAGCCTAGAGCTCTGATACCAATTTGTCATGCCCCGACCCGGAATCACCCGAATCATCGTCCTCGCAGGGGGCGTGATGCCGCACGAGCCTGGAGTTGCGCTCGTGCAAGACAAGATGACAAGTTCTCAAATGGTTATCTTTTGATTCGATATTACAACGAAAGGAAACAGAGTATACGAAACAATTCTCTTTATTGATATCTGAAACTGAGATTACAATGGCTTTCGATAGCCTGACAATATATGCCAGATTGGCTACAACACTCAGGTTCTCTCTTGCCCACAAAGGATCACCATTCCATACATCATGTCTTCTATATCTCGGCCGCATCAATCCAGCTGCGTAGTCCGAGCGTCAATGCGATAGCACGCTTCAATGCGCTTCGGCATTCCAAGCCTTAACACGTTCAAGCAACGCTTCGCCGCGAGCAATCCATTCCCTGTACCCTGCATGAAGCTGGTGGGGGATCAGTACGTTCGTCCTCGCATGTACTGAAGCAAAGATCATCTTTCCAAACCGATATTTTAATATTTATGTTGAATCATGCAACTTAGCTTATGATCTTGCTAAGTTCTCCTTAGGGTCAATTTCATGGCATCTTCGAAAGCGTAAAGCATGTTATCATAGCAGCATGTTATCGAATTAAATAGGCAAACAAACAAGCAATCTCGTGTTTGATTCGTGGCATGACTTACCAAGTCGACGCACTCGCCCTTGCACCGACGCAAGGTGAATACGCCGCATTCCTTCCCTGTTATGTTATATGTGCATCTCTAAGCAGGATCTCTATGCGGGACGCATACGCGCCTACACTTTCAACCCATCGTTCCTTAACTATATGAAGGTCGTAGGCGTATCCGTGCCGGAATGGACTAAAGGAGTTTCTCTTTTATTTTTACTTACTTTCTTTTCTCTCCTTCTTTTCTCTCTTTCGTTTGGGTAGCCCGGCGTTTCACGGGTTGGGTTGCTATCCCAACAACCGAAACTTACCGCGTGCCTACCATCATTTGTGGCTTCTCCCATTTACGACCGAATGCTAATCGGACTTCGCAAAATGTGCGCCTATCAAAGATTATCATCACTCCTAGGCCGAACGGTCCCGGTGTCCCGGTGCGCCCGTTCGGAGGGAACGTTCTGTGCACGGAAGATATTATCGCAATTATCTCAAGTCCATTCCATTCGACCATGCAACGCACTATCTTTCAAACAACCAAGCATAGCCTTGAGTCCAAGACTTAGACTTTATCATCTCACGTCTCTTTCGTTAACTTTCTGTGTTCTTACATTTCATACTTTGTTTCAATGATTCAATGGCATCGTGCCTCAACTCAATGCTCGTCAACCGAACGACCCGAAGGTCTTGAACACCTTCGAGGCACCATGTCATATCTGACAGTTCCGCCACATTCATGCCACAACTGTATTCTCTCGCAATGAAGCCATCTTTATTATCCCGTGCACGTAGGCACGTTTCGACCGTATTTCCCTGTTCTATAACTTAGCATTCAATGTTCGTGGCTTGCGCGCTAGGGCGCTCGCCTATTGTCTTTCAATGTTCTAGCCGTTCTAACTCGTACACGAAGGCACGGTATGGTTCGTGCACTAAGGCACTCACCGAGTACAGTTATCCCATGTTCTTGCGGCTTGCGCACCGAGGCACTCGCCTTAGCGATATCCAATATCCCATAGCGACTCGTGCATATTGATGCACGTTTTATTTCAATTGTTCTAACTTAGTGTTCGACTCACACTACGATTTATCTCCGATCGGCCACGCCCGTGGCGTCGATAGGTTAACTTAGCATACAATAATATATTTGACTTATCGAATGAAGGAGTAAAAAAAGTCAATCCTCCCACCTTGAGTCGATATGCCTTCGTCGTTTTGCCGAGCCGAAGCGGCTCGATTTCCTAACTTTGTTGCACGGCCACTCTCCTGACTTTAGCCATTCGAGCACTTCGTGCTTCATTGAGTTATACGTCCAATTTGCCTTAACGTGCCCAAGTCTTAGCCCGTCGCAAGGCGACGATTTGATTTCGCGGACCCCTTACTAAATATTGCAAAAGATCGACCTCTAATATTTTCCCGTCAAAGTATAACCTGCACACGAAACCAACTAAAATCAATACTTGCATCGATTCGGACTTGCGCCTTGGTCGATTCGATTTCTTAGAATCTTCGAGCCGATTCAACGCACTCATCCTTCGGGGCAACGCGGCGCTTCGCATCGATTCACTCGATGCATTTTTTAGGACAAGGCAACTCTTCGCATCGACTTAGTTCGATACATTACTCGGGACAACTTAACACTTTGTATCAATTCGCATCGATACGTAATCGGGTCAACGCAACTCTTCGAGTCAACGACTCAGCATAATGCACCGTGCGGAGCGGGGCATTACAGAATATACCACTCAAACAAGGTTCGTCCCGAACCGAAACCAATACTAAATTTCCAAGGGTTTCATTAGATCGTTCTACGATCTCGTCTCACTATCGTTTGGATCGTACAACTTAGTTTAGAATCATACACATATTTTAGGCGTTCCACCAATATATGCATTTCAGCCGAGCTCAGTTGTAAGATATCGGAACAACGCAAACACGTAACTCTTATTCTCGATAACTTGGCATCTCGTATTCTCGATCGGACTTGGCTCTATTAATTGTTCTCGCAAATTCTAGCGCACATACATATTGATACATACGCGATCGTCCAACAAAAGTTAAGGTACACGATGCGATTCAAAATCGTATCTCTTACTTTGTATGTTTTATCGGGACTATCAATTATATGCGTCGTGTCAAGCCGTCGCGCATCCGATCACAACGAGTCTCAGCAACGCCTTGCGTTCGGCGTCACTATCCAATGATTTCTGATGTTTCACTTCGTATCCTATCTCGACATGATTCTTTTTGTTGACTTGCAAAAGCATCAACATTCAGGACTACGTCCGCTAGGTTACTTAACTAGGCACCGTGCTCAAATTCTTCCGACGCAAGTTTAAATTGACATTGCACAAAGGCCACAATCTATCCGACTCAATAGTTTACATCAAGGCGACGGTGCTCAAGACAACGATCGCCTTGACACAAGGGTCTTTACGATACGCCTTATATTCGATTCCTAACGAATAGGAATTTACTAGCCAAATTCCTAACTTATCCATCTCGCAACATCGAATGTAAATTTCGATTCATGCAAGCTCAATTGTAAGGTGAATCCTAATCTAACGACATGACTCGTAAGTCATTCCCTTATCATTTCCTCTCGTGCATAGCACGTTTCTCGCAATCACCTATCCGAATTACCAAGTCCGTTGGTGAATTCTAGTTCGAACCGTCGACCAACATAACCATTCAAGTATTCATCCGACGAATACTCAAAATCTATCTATATCATTCTCAATCGACAGCTGTTCCAACAATTCTCAATCGCCTAGACTTATCGTCAACATACACCGTGTTTTATTTGTTATCGGTACAATCTCGTATGCGATATCGCATGGGTTATCTTACGGTCTGCAGCATTCAATTTGATTTGGCGGTCAAGTCTTCTAGGGTCAGCTGCCCCGAAGCTACGCTCGATAATTGTGGATCATCACCGAAGGACAGTTTAATACGAACCATGCTATATCTTATTTCGGAGCCAAATCACGTTCCGACGATTCTATGCAACTACCCAAATTTCGGACAAAACTGTTTCTATCGGCGCAACTGATGCGCAACTATCCTCCGAGTCAAGTTATGCACTACCGTCGATGATTTTGCAATTTACGAAACATCTACTCGCATCGAGTTCGAGTCTATCTTATTTGCGGGTCGACACACGAGATGCTATACGTATCGAGCAATCGTCGATGACTTATAGTCTCGTCTTTGATCAATCACAAAATTTACGATCAACCAAGTTCGTTCATTCTCGTATCCTTACTTACAAAAATTTTGATAGCGCAAGGCGCACTCCATTTTGTATTCTCATATCGTGCTTACGTTCCTTGCGTATCGATCTTGATAGTTCATATCAATTTCTATAGCAAGAGGGTCGACTTCGAATCTGTTTCAACATCAACTTAACTCGCATTGCATACATCCAAGTTCGCAACAAACTTTTCCATATGCATCCCCTCATTCTTGATTCGTCGCATCCCGATATACTTTGATCGCGTAACTGAGTTACCGATTATCCAACATCGAACCCTCGAGTTATACGATCACGCCCTCTAAGTTTCACGTGCTATCAGTCGTACTCAAATGAGTGCGCCGTACCGTAACCAACTATTTCTTAGGCACAATTACTCACATCAACCAACTCTTCACCGAAGTCGCACATCATGCGATTCGATTACAATTCGCATCGCCTAACATTTCTACCGAGATCACAAGTCGTGCGACTCATTCGTAAGCTCGAGTTTTCCCTTTCCCGTCGATCCGATTATTACATCAAGGCATAATCGTTTCGCTAGTCTCGGTCGTCCGACTAACTTATAACTTCCGTCTGACGTATCGTTCATCGATACGAGTCTCGCCTTGTCGACCCAACCGATTTTCGAAGAACACTTGCATCAACATATCGCCATACAAATTTTTCAATCGAGTCTCGGTACTCTTCCGTCCGTTGCGGACAATTCTTCCGCAATTCTCACAACGCGTCGATGTAATTCATCGCACAAGTGATATACCATATACCACTCGAAATTGAGTCATTCATCGCCTACGTGGTACGGCATATACCACTCGGAATTCAAGCCATTTCCCTCGCGCTATACTTAGTGTAAACCAACGATCTCTTCCGACTCACGATTTCTGCAGTGATCGTGCTTGGTCACAACCGCAACTTTGATTCTATCAAATCTGACGTAATTCGGTCAATGTTCTCGTTTGCCAACATAAGTTTGGTGCACAAAATCACCCGTTGAATCGGATCGTAGGGCCCACAAAACGACGATCCGATCAACTGTCTCAGAATTGGACCAAACTTGGCATACAGGACCAGAAAAATGATACGGTCCTGTTGGCGCAAGTTTCGTCTCGATCTAACGAGCGTGCACAAAGTAATTGGAAAATTTGCACAAATGCTGATACGGTAAATTTCGACGGATACGCATCAAATTCGTCGCGTACACGCGACCAATTTGAATTTCGTCAAAGCCCACACGTCCACGAAGCCGTTACGCACCTTTCGATGCTTTTGGTTCGCGACCACGTCGCCCG
This sequence comes from Iris pallida, assembly GCA_029216955.1. Classification (NCBI taxonomy): domain Eukaryota; kingdom Viridiplantae; phylum Streptophyta; class Magnoliopsida; order Asparagales; family Iridaceae; genus Iris; species Iris pallida. The sequence goes on along the minus strand of JANAVB010035620.1, from coordinate 7,420,941 downwards.
AATTGGCGGGACGCACGTCGTATCGAAGGTTTTCGTAAATTTTTAATATTTAAAAAAAACTGATTTTATCTCGATTTTCAAACTCTGTTTTCTTAGGGCACAGTTGATGAAATTTGGATCTACAAACAGAGTTTAGAAGCCCTATAGGTCATCCTTAACCTAGTCTAATTAGTTCTGGAAAATACCTATTGTCTCGATCACAATCTGTCTACGAAAATAGGGGTGTCAACATTCGAAACTGTCCTGTTGAACAAGCTTTTCGTTAATTTCAACTTGATATAACATGAAATCCAGATCGATTTCGATCGAACCAATTAATGGGGATTTTAGAGGGTCATTTCATCTATCCGTAGGAATTTACGGGATCAGAAACGATCGAGTAGATGGAAAGAAATTCGATTGCAAAATAGGTACCTACATGCTACTGTGTTGCTACTGTTCCTCTGCCCGCACGCATTTCCCGACGGCTCCGGCCGGTCGACGTCGTCTCCCGATGGCGCGTGCGCACGTGGGGCTGCGCCCTGGTGTAGGATCGGCGGGGCACTGTTAGGATTAGGGTTTTGTGAATTTTTGTATTCTCTCGATCTCTCATCCGTGTATATGTGCGTGCGCTTGTTTATACAGAGGGGGCTCTGGTCTTATTGCTGAGTTCAACTGCTGCTGTGGAGTTCGGGTGGGCCTGGCTCATGGGCTGAGCGGGCCTGGACCGGCTGAGGGGGTGCCTGGGTTTGTTATTTCTCTTTTTCTTTTTCTTTTTATCTATTTCTTTATTAGAAATATATATATCTATATATATAATCACTTAGTATATATATATATACATATACACATATTTACACACATATAATATTTATATATATACACACATATTCATTATAAATAATATATATTTATATATAAATACACATATACAATATCTATGTATATACATTTACATAAATATATATACACACATATACATATATATATAATATATTTATATATAAATACACATATACAATATTTTATATACATACACATGCATATTTACACGTATACATGTATATATATTAATAAATTATAAATTAGTCACAAATCAATATATATATATTTTTTTTAATATAGTTACACGTATACATATGTATATATATTAATAAATTATAAATATAGTTACACGTATACAAATCAATATATATATATATATATATATATATATATATATTATTCCACAAATTCTATATATATATATTTTTAATTCTATATATATATATATAATATATATATATATATATATATATATATATATATTTATATATATATATATTTATATATATATATATTATATATATATTATATTATATATATATATCCTGGTGTCTATACATATTTATTATATGACTATACCACAAATTCTATACTGGCAATACAATATTTTAAACATAATCATAATAATATATTATTTATAATAATCTCAATAGTATTGGTAATAAAACAATAATAATAATAATATAATAATAATAATAAACGAATTACAATATCCTATAATCGGTATTGCATCTACTTAAAATATGTCTACATGAAATCTTTGTGTACACTGGATGCCTACATGGGCTTGGGCTCCGTTCGGATCCAGTCCGGGATAAAATGGTATAACTCGTTTCTGCAAAGTCAATTACTCTAATAATAGTTAATTAAACTATTTCTAATGGTCATGCTATAACTTGGTCGGGCTTTCCTAGTTAGGACACACCGATGGCTTGGCACTCATCTACCATGGCAAAACACTAGTCATTCATCTACCATGGCTAAACACTGTGTAGCAGAACGTGCCTATTGGTGTTCGGAATGATGTATGCTTTTCGTCGTCGGGAGACATCTTAATTTGGTTGTACCCCGAGAATCCATCCATGAACGACATACGTTCGAAGCTGCAGGTGTTGTCAATCATAATATCTGTGATAGGGAAGGGGAACTCGTCTTTGGGGCACGCCTCATTCAGATTGCGGAAGTCGATACAGATTCGAATCTTTCCATTCTTCTTGAGGACCGGTACTATATTGGCGACCCAGTCTGGATGTTGCTCCTCACGAATGAAGCCGCTGGCTATCAGTTTGTTGACTTCGGCTTCGATTGCATCCATGATGCCTGGGCGGAAGCGTCGTTGTTGTTGTTTGACTGGCTTTGCTTCTGGCCGAATGTTGAGTTTGTGAAGAGCAATATCGGGATTTAACCCTGGCATGTCTTCATAGTTCCAGGCGAACACATCAATATACTCTTTGACGAGTTCCAGTAGTGATTCTCGCTCTTCGTCTGTCAGGCTTTTACTAACGAAGATTGGTTTTGGAGAAGAGTCGAAGCCTAGATCCACTTGCATGACCTCATCTTCAGTAGGAGACTCTCTTTGTTCAAACCGCTTCTCCTATTGCGCATCCAGCTGTTGGGCCCACGGCTCTAATTCGAGGAGTTCAGGAAAGTCTTCACCTTCTTCGTAAGCATCAGCGAACGCCATGTTGACAGACAAGACCTGCCTGAATATATCCCCGATGCTGATATCCGAATCAGAAGTTGGTGATTCGGTTGAGTGTGACTGCCAGTCGCATTCCTCATCTGAGCTTTCAGGGATCGTTGTAGGCGTAACATATCCCAGTCCGCATCGGGTCTTGTTGTAGTAGTCCTGTGGTTTGCCAGCCGGGACTGGCGACTTTAAAGGTAATCGTCGACCAGTCCCCATTCTCGAAATGCGTATTTTTATACGTATACCGCTTGCCCGAATTTATTTAGTATCTGTTATGCATTTATTTTTATTTAATTCTTTTAATTTCATGCTAATTATTTTTTTGTATTTATTTTCTGCTTTTCTTGGCTCTTGGTTCATTTCGGTTCATGGTAAACCAACTTGGTTCGGTTTGGTTCAACATGGAAAGGAATGGATGGCTTGGATTTGGTGGAGAGAATGATGGTGGAGATCCACTTGACCTTAATATAAAACTTCTTCTTTCATTCTCTCTCTTCATTCATTCACATTTACTCCTCCACCAAACCCTAACCCATTTATTTTAGTCTATGTTGTTCATCTTCTCATCCTCTACAAGTTTAGGTCTTGAAGTTCTTGATTCCATGGATGGTTGGGTGTAGATCTAAGTTTTAAGTTTTGGTTTTCATATGGATTTTATGGCTTTGATCTATCAAACTTTGTTATTTTCAAAAATATGGTTCCATGTTGTAGAGAATTTAATTCTGCTAAAGTTTGGCTTTTGAAAAGTTAGATTCCGATTTATTTTGAGGAAGTTATGGCTAAAACAATTTTGGTCAAACTTCTATGTTCATCTGCAGCATGAACCGCATGTCGCAGTAGAGCCGCATAGATGTCGCGGTTGGGCCGCATGAGACCGCATGTCGTAGTAGAGCCGCATAGATGTCGCGGTTGGGCCGCATGAGGCCGCATGTCGCAGTAGAGCCGCATAGATGTCGCGGTTGGGCTGCATGAGGCCGCATGTCGCAGTAGAGCCGCATAGATGTCGCGGTTGGGCCGCATGAGTCGCATGTCGCAGTAGAGCCGCATAGATGTCGTGGTTGGACCGCATGAGGCCGCATGTCGCAGTTGAGCCGTATAGATGTCGCGGTTGGGCCGCATAGGCCGCATGTCGCAGTTGGTCCGCATGCATGTCGCAGAATAGGCCGCATAATGCCTATTTTGGTTGTTTCCGACTGTTATATGTCCTATTTTGACTGAATTATGGCTAGAATTTTTTTCAACTCCCAACATGAAAGTTATAGATCTTTTTCTTGGCTTCAAGAATGTGTTATCAACTATTTTATGCTAGTTATAGACTCGACCATGCTTAATACTAATTTGACTTTCATGCCTTGTCATAAATTGACCCCGACTCTTACTTTGACTAATAATTGATCATGCGTTCCTAGTTGGAACTAAGAGACTGGCTAGTCGCCTTATTGAATTGAATGGATAAGACACGTTCATATTAATTATGAACTATTGTAATCGACTGGCTGATCCCGAATATTGACATACAGGCACATACAGGCTTCAATTTATTTATTTATTTATTTTACAAAAACAGCATGTGTACTTTATGGTCAAGTCATGATTACTCCGTGGTTAGTTCTGATTGTTGCATTACGCTATGTAAGACCTGCAACCTAACCGCACTGGTATCGTTGTAGAGTTGTGCATATCGTACCCCGTACGAAAGTACTCATTTGAATGACCATGACCCACGGCATGGGATTTTACTTAACGTAGATACTATTAAGTTAAATAAAATAATGATTACATGGAGAGAATGGATTTTCGAGTTCTTACATGGCAGCCCTCTTGGGACTAGCAGTGCCCGACAGGCCGGCTAGTCCCTACAGATACTACAAATCTGCCACACGGGCAGGGAGCGGTATCTGGTTATATTATCTATTGTATATTGTATATTGATGACGGGCGTCCTGCTGGGACTCGTCTAATTTATGATTGGCGCAATTGATTGACTGGGTAAACTAGCCTTGCTTGCACATAGTAAGAACTGAGGAATCTCTATTGTATAATTCCAGGATAACTTAGAACTCACAGTAGCAAGCCGTAGTAGTTGAATGGCCGTTTAAATTAACTTGTTTGTGTACTGTATGTCCTCTGTTACCTAACTGAGATGATCAGAATGTTAGGTATGACGTGCCAACTTCTGTCCTTGTTTGGTTGGGAGGTTGGTTCAAAGTGTCGTGATACTATATGAATCCCAGTAGAAAGAAGAGATCTATTTATCATATTTTCTCATTACTGGTTTTAATCCCTCATATCGTGCTTCCTTGCGGTACTTGCTGTTAGAGGTCTAACCTCTCTGGTTTTGCATGGCCAGATTTAGAGCCGGTCCCCGAGGATCCAGCTTACTTCTACCTCTACGATGGTCAACACTAGAGGAATGATCGCAGGAGGGCTCGAGTGGGTTTTCTTACTTCCCCGCTCGTTTTGTTAAATACTTTATACTTTACCGTTTGGCACCGACATGTTAGTCGGATTGTCTTGTACCTACTTTTGCATAATTGTAACTAAGTCAAGCTGCAGCTGATAACAATTGTGTATACTGACTACATCATCTAGCTGTGTTTTGTAAAGCCATATATCAAGAACATTTTGACTGAGCATTTGGGATGCCTTACTGCTTTATCTCACATGTTCTCTATTTCTGTTTCTTGTTTGAATGATTGAGACAATAGATGGGAAGTGACCATAGTGAAAATTTTATGTAGTATGTACCCTCGTCTTTAGACAGCATTGATCGTATTATACGGTATTCATCTACCCGTAATACGTAGCTGGCTGAGTCATTCCCCCGCTCTCCAGTATTCTGGTTCTGGGCGTGACAAGGTTTTAGTGGTGGCCCATGCAGGTCTGGTTTCAGACTTGTGGAGTGTTTTAATTTATAGGATGTCTCAATGACACATGTTCCCCCTTGATCTCATGATTCGTTACTCTCGACTCTAGCTTGACATTCCGGTTCCTTTGACTTCATTGATCTTTCCTGTCCGATCGTTTGATTGTTCTCTTGTCCCTTTTCTTAGGGGCACCTCGTCCGCATCTGTCAGGACTGGGCAACAACAACAAGGGCAACACGGACAACCTGACCATGTTGGTTAGCAACAAGGGCCGGTACTAACTCAAGAGACCCCAAAAAAGTAATAGTGGAAGCAGCAGCTGGACCGCAGTATCCGTGTTCCACCACCACCAACAGTTCCACCTACCCCTGTGGAAGTAGACACACACCAGCCCTTCTGGAGATCATAAGAGGAATAATGGCTACTCAGCAACACCAGATGTTAGCCCAGCAGCGCATGCACGCTCAGTTGCAGGAGCAGAACGTACTACTCAACCAAGCGTTGCAGGCGTCATTAGAAAGAGGGGAGAGGCCAGATTCAGGAGCATCAGCCAAGTTTTACAAGTACAACCCCCGTCATTTCGAGGGCACGGAAGATGCCATCTCAGCAGATGCATGGCTTAAGGATATTGAGGCTATTCTGACAGCAGCTAAGGTGCCGGTAGAAGAACGTGTGGATCAGGTGAAGTTGTTACTTCAGGATCTCGCACGTAATTGGCGGGAATCAGAGGAAGTAGGTATCAGACGTCATGTTGCTTGGGACGATTTCACAGCAAGATTCAAGACGAAGTACTATGGAGTTGTGGCGCAGTTTGAGCTACAACAGAAGTTTATCAACCTCAAGCAGGCCGGCAAGACGGTAGATACTTATGCAGCGGAGTTCTGGAGATTGAATAGGTTCGCCCCAGAGATGGTAGCAACGGAGAGCCAGAGGGCTATGAGGTTCCAGCAAGGGTTTCATCTTGAGCTCTTGCAATTGATAGAAGGGCACAATTATCAGACTTTTGACGAAGTATTGACGGTAACCCGAAGGCATGAGATTACCGTTCAGAGGATCACGACAAGGACTGGAGTTCATAAGAGATCCCAGTCAGATTGAAGGAGGAGGGGGAGCAGCTCCCCGAACAACAGCACCACCATCCTTGGCATTCGCATCCACGATGTGGCAATGCGAGGGCCAGCACCACCTTCCAGGCAGCAACAACAGCAACAGAGGAAGAACCAACAACCCCCAGCAGGCTGTACTTATTGTAGGAAAATAGGGCACACTAGAGATGTGTCGGGCATTGAACGGACTGTGATTGATATATGGAAATACAGATCATCGGGTTACCACATGTCCCATGAATTCAAGGTCAGGAGGACTAGTGCAGCAGTTTCCTGCTCTGCCAGCACCAGGGGCAGGACAGTATCGAGGACCCGCAGTAGCATTGTTTGATTCGGGAGCATCACACTCATTTATATCTGCACAATTTGCAACACGGCTAGGAATAGAGTTCGAGGCATTGCCAGGGAGGTTGAATATACTCACTGGTAGTGGGCTCGTAGGAGTTAGTAGAGTTATTCTAGCGTGTAGCGTTGTAGTTTACGGGCATTCCTTACCCGCCCGGTTGATAGAATTTCCTGTTGGAAATTTCGACGTTATCTTAGGCATAGACTGGCTGAAAGACAGTCATGCGACAATAGATTGTCGTAGAGGGAGTGTATCTTTTGATATTCCAGGCATGAAGAGGTTCACCTTATTCAGATCAGAGGCAACTCAGCAAGCAGGGAGTAATAACGGCAATGGAAGAAGTTCAAGTTCCGAAAGTAGTTGAAGAGTTTCTTAATGTATTCCTGAAGAACTTTCAGGTCTACCACCGGTTAGGGATATTGAGTTCAGTATAGAATTGGCACCTGGAACTAAACCGATATCAGATCAAGTTTACAGAATGGCGGATTCAGAGCAGGCCAAGGTATGTCAGCACATAGAGGAACTGAAGGAGAAGAAGTTCATCCAAGCTAGCATATCGCCATGGGCAGCACCAGTGGTATTTGTAGAAAAGAAGGATGGATCATCCAGATTGTGCATTGATTACAGGAAGCTTAACGCGGCAACAGTAAAGAACAAGTATCCACTACCAAGGATCGACGAGTTATTGATCTGTTGAGCAGGGCTAGAGTTTTCTCCAAGATAGATATTCGTTCAGGGTACCATCAGGTAAGGGTTCGGAAGAAGGATATTCCCAAGACAGCATTCAGGTCAAAGTAGGGCATTATGAATTCTTGGTAATGTCGTTTGGTTTGACCAATGCTCCAGCAATATTATGGACTTGATGAACCGCATCTTTATGCCATACCTAGATCAGTTTGTCGTGGTGTTTTTTGACGACATTCTTGTGTACTCTGCCAGTGAAGAGGAGCATGAAGACCACCTCAGGACAGTGTTGCAGGTTTTGAGAGAGAACCAGTTGTATGCCAAGCTCAGCAAGTGTGAGTTCTGGACGGATCACATTTCATTTTTGGGTCATATCATATCAGGAGCTGGAGTAGCAGTAGATCCCAAGAAGGTAGAAGCAGTAGAGAGCTGGCCAGTACCCAAGACCGTAGCTGATGTACGGAGTTTCTTGGGATTGGCAGGATATTACAGAAGATTCGTATCGGATTTTGCAAGACTTTCAGCACCCATGACCCGCTTGACACGGAAGGATGTGCTATTCGTCTGGTCGGCAGTGTGCCAGGCATCATTTGACACCTTGAAGCAGAAGTTGATATCAGTGCCTATTCTTACATTGCCAGTTGGACCCGGAGGTTTTACAGTATATTGTGATGCGTCAGGTAAAGGACTTGGATGTGTCCTCATACAGCATGGAAAGGTGATAGCGTATGCATCTAGGCAGCTTCGGGACCACGAGAAGAATTACCCAACTCATGACTTGGAGTTGGCGGCAGTAGTATTTGCTTTGAAGCTATGGAGGCATTACTTATATGGTGATCGAGTGGATATGTACACGGACCATAAAAGTCTGAAGTACATCTTTACTCAGAAGGAGCTGAACATGAGACAGAGAAGATTTGGAGTTGATCAAGGATTATGACGTGGAGCTTCAGTATCATCTAGGCAAGGCTAATGTGGTAGCAGACGCTCTTAGCAGGAGAGGCGGCACATTTATGTTGACAACACAGAAGCACATTTTAGAAGACCTTCAGGAGATGGGCATTGAGGTTATACTTCCTTGTGATGTAGGAATTCTGGCGAGTCTACGAGTTCAATCCGACTTGGTAGACAGGATCAAGGCAGCTCAGGCACAGGACCCAAGGATTCAGAAGCTTAGGGCAGAATGTGAGTCAGGACTCAGGAAGAGATACAAATTCATGAAGATGGTACCCTTAGGTTTGGATCACGCCTATGTGTGCCTAGTGGAGATATCAGACAGGAGGTTATGACAGAAGCTCACAGTTCTCAGTATTCTATACACCCTGGAGGGACCAAGATGTACCAAGATATCAAGCAGCACTTCTGGTGGAACGGGATGAAGAGGAGATAGCTAGATTCGTTTCCCGTTGCTTGGTATGTCAGCAAGTGAAGGCAGAACAGCAGAGGCCAGCTGGATTATTACAGCCACTTCCTATCCTGGAATGGAAGTGAGAGCACATCACAATGGACTTTGTGACCGGTTTACCGAGATCACCAAGTGGTAAAGATGCTATTTGGGTGATAGTAGATCGGCTTACAAAGGTGGCACACTTTCTTCCTTTCAGAGTAGGGCAATCTACAGAAAAGTTGGCAGAGTTGTATATACAACAGATAGTCAGACAGCATGGAGTCCCTGTCAGTATTGTGTCCGACAGAGATACCCATTTTACATCACATTTCTGGAAGAGCTTACATCATAGTCTGGGCACCAAGTTAAGATTTAGCACGGCTTACCATCCACAGACGGACGGGCAATCAGAAAGAACAATTCAGACTTTATAAGATATGTGCGAGCTTGCATCCTAGATTTTGGAGGATCTTGGGAGAGCCACCTGCACTTAGTTGAGTTTTTTACAACAACAGTTATCAAGCCAGTATCCAGATGGCACCATTCGAAGCTCTATATGGTAAGAAGTGTATATCGCCACTAGCATGGGATGATATCGGGGAGAGGAAGATGTTAGGCCCGGAAATGATTGTTCAGACAGTTGAATTGGTCAAGGGAATTAGAGAGCGACTTCGAGTTGCACAGGACCGGCATCGTCATTGGGCGGACCAGCATCGTAGACCGCTAGAGTTTTCTGTTGGGGACCACGTGTTCTTGCGAATCTCACCTACTCGTGGGGTCATTAGATTTGGCGTTCGCGGGAAGTTGAGTCCGCGATACGTAGGACCATTCGTTATCCTTGATAGGGTAGGCGATGTTGCTTATCGTTTATCCCTTCCACCTTCGTTACGAGAGGTGCATAACGTATTTCATGTATCTCAATTGCGAAGGTATGTATCGGACCCCAGCCATATCCTTGATCATTCTGAGTTGGTTGTTGGTACCAACTTGTCTTACGAGGAGCAGCCAGTGTCCATTTTGGACCGGAGAGAGAAGATACTCAAGAACCGAACAATTAGCCTTGTCCGGGTTGCTTGGGGTTATCACTCATTAGGAGAGTCAACGTGGGAACGTGAGGATGATATCCGATCACGGTATCCATATCTGTTTGACTCACAAGGTTATTTCTTCCCGTGTACCTTGATTGCCTTAACCCCTCATGCTTGTCACCTCATAGATAGAATTACTTGATATCGTAGATTGTTAATATAGATATGTTATCTGTTAGTTAAACATTGAAGAATGATTGCTTGCTCAAGTTTCTTGTACCTAGATCAGCTCAATTTTTTCTATCCTGCTTGGATTTGAAATTCCGAGGACGGAATTTATCTAAGGTGGGTAGAGATGTCACTCCGCGTTCCCAGAATGCGTATTTTTATACGTATACCGCTTGTCCGAATTTATTTAGTATCTGTTATGCATTTATTTTATATTTAATTCTTTTAATTTCATGCTAATTATTTTTCTGTATTTTATTTTCTGCTTTTTCTTGGCTCTTGGTTCATTTCGGTTCATGGTAAACCAACTTGGTTCAGTTTGGTTCAATATGGAAAGGAATGGATGGCTTGGATTTGGTGGAGAGAATGAATGGTGGAGATCCACTTGACCTTGATATAAAACTTCTTCTTTCATTCTCTCTCTTCATTCATTCACATTTACTCCTCCACCAAACCCTAACCCACCTGTGAGAGGCAAGTACATCTTGCACACCATGAGGGATTTCATGCATCCCCATTTATTTTTAGTCTATGTTGTTCATCTTCTCATCCTCTACAAGTTTAGGTCTTGAAGTTCTTGATTCCCATGGATGGTTGGGTGTAGATCTAAGTTTTAAGTTTTGGTTTTCATATGGATTTTATGGCTTTGATCTATCAAACTTTGTTATTTTCAAAAATAAGTGGTTACATGTTGTAGAGAATTTAATTCTGCTAAAGTTTGGCTTTTGAAAAGTTAGATTCCGATTTATTTTAGGAAGTTATGGCCAAAACAATTTTGGTCAAACTTCTATGTTCATCTGCAGCATGAACCGCATGTCGCAGTAGAGCCGCATAGATGTCGCGGTTGGGCCGCATGAGGCCGCATGTCGCAGTAGAGCCGCATAGATGTCGCGGTTGGGCCGCATGAGGCCGCATGTCGCAGTAGAGCCGCATAGATGTCGTGGTTGGGCCGCATGAGGCCGCATGTCGCAGTAGAGCCGCATAGATGTCGCGGTTGGACCGCATGAGGCCGCATGTCGCAGTAGAGCCGCATAGATATCGCGGTTGGGCCGCATGAGGCCGCATGTCGCAGTTGAGCCGCATAGATGTCGCGGTTGGGCCGCATGGACCGCATGTCGTAGTTGGTCCGCATGCATGTCGCAGAATAGACCGCATAATGCCTATTTTGGTTGTTTCCGACTGTATATGTCCTATTTTGACTGAATTATGGCTAGAATTTCTTTCAACTCCCAACATGAAAGTTGTAGATCTTTTTTTTGGCTTCAAGAATGTGTTACCAACTATTTTATGCTAGTTATAGACTCGACCATGCTTAATACTAATTTAACTTTCTTGCCTTGTCACGAATTGACCCCGACTGTTACTTTGACTAATAATTGATCATGCGTTCCTAGTTGGAACTAAGAGACTGGCTAGTCGTCTTATTGAATTGAATGAATGAGACACGTTCATATTAATTATAAACTATTGTAATTGACTGGCTGATCCCGAATATTGACATACAGGCACATGCAGGCTTTAATTTATTTATTTATTTATTTTACAAAAGCAACATGTGTACTTTATGGTCAAGTCATGATTACTCCGTGGTTAGTTCTGATTGTTGCATTACGCTATGTAAGACCTGCAACCTAACCGCACTGGTATCATTGTAGAGTTGTGCATATCGTACCCCGTACGAAAGTACTCATTTGAATGACCATGACCAACGGTATGGGATTTTACTTAACGTAGAGACTATTAAGTTAAATAAAATAATAATTGCATGGAGAGAATGGATTTCCGAGTTCTTACATGGCAGCCCTCTTGGGACTAGTAGTGCCCGACAGGCCGGCTGGTCCCTACAGATACTATAAATCTGCCACACGGGCAGGGAGCGGTATCTGGTTATATTATCTATTATATATTGTATATTAATGATGGGTGTCCTGCTGGGACTCGTCTAATTCATGATTGGCGCAATTGATTGACTGGGTAAACTAGCCTTGCTTGCACATAGTAAGAACTGAGAAATCTCTATTGCATAATTCCAGGATAACTTGGAACTCACAGTAGCAAGCCGTAGTAGTTGAATGGCCGTTTAAATTAACTTGTTTGTGTACTGTATGTCCTCTGTTACCTAACTGAGATGATCAGAATGTCAGGATATGACGTGCCAACTTCTGTCCTTGTTTGGTTGGGAGGTTGGTTCGAAGTGTCGTGATACTATGTGAATCCCAGTAGAAAGCAGAGATCTATTTATCATATTTTCTCATTACTGGTTTTAATCCCTCATATCGTGCTTCCTTGCAGTACTTGCTGTTAGAGGTCTAACCTCTCTGGTTTTGTATGGCCAGATTTAGAGCCGGTCCCCGAGGATCCAGCTTACTTCTACCTCCACGATGGTCAACACTAGAGGGATAATCGCAGGAGGGCTCGAGTGGGTTTTCTTACTTCCCCGCTCGTTTTGTTAAATACTTTATACTTTGTCGTTTGGTACCGACATGTTAGTCGGATTATCTTGTACCTACTTTTGCATAATTGTAACTAAGTCAGGCTGCAGCTGATAATAATTGTGTATACTGACTACATCATCTGGCTGTATTTTGTAAAGCCAGATATCAAGAACATTTTGACTGAGCGTTTGGGATGCCTTACTGCTTTATCTCACATGTTCTCTATTTCTGTTTCTTGTTTGAATGATTAAGACAATAGATGGAAAGTGACCATAGTGAGACTTTTATGTAGTATGCACCCCCTCGTCTTTTAGACAACATTGATCGTGTTATACGGTATTCATCTACCCGTAATACGTAGCTGGCTGAGTCATTCCCCCCGCTCTCCAGTATTCTGGTTCTGGGGCGTGACATGTAGTCTCCAGATAATACCCCTGTACCGAGAAGTCATCGGGGTACGTGGGAATGTTCTCCTCTAATTCGAACTCAGAAGGAATAGTACCCCCGGCTTCCGAGTTCGCCTCGTCTTGGGAGTTGTGGACGTCCTCGGGGACGTCAAGATTTGCTGTATCTACTGGGAGAGTTGTTTCTACCAGCTCGTCTCCTTGGAACATCGGATTGTCGTGGAGGTTCGGAGGAGTGCTACCCCCCGTTCCAGCAATCCCCAGTGATGTGGACGATGAATCTCCCACTGTAGCAGGTTTCGTCTTTGAACGGGTACCTTGGAAAACTCCGGTGGTGGACAACCGCTTAGACGACAGTCTCTTAGTCATAGTGGTTGAAATCTTCGGGCTGGAAACGTTTATCTTCTTAGCCCTCCCATCGGCAGGGATTTTCTGAGTAGAGTTGCAGAAGACGACGGGAGGCACCTCATACTCTAAGCTCGACTGTTGTAATCTTTGGAAGACGGACTGTCGGTCTTTCTGTGCTGCTGCCTTGTTGCAGCAGCAGTTGACTATTACTTGGGTGCATTGATGTCCTTGACAGGACTCTCTGCACGTCAAATCTTTGTCTCTTTCCTTGCGCTTGTGAAGAATCATGTTGCACTGGTCACCTGCTTTGTGGGCTGATGAGTGCATTGGCCTCCTGCCTGCTCCCTGACATGGGGGTGGCGTGAGTACTCGTCCCTGATCCTTGTTAAGAGATTCTTGATAACTATTCCGTTCGTTGGCCGCCGGGGGCTGGATACGGGTAGTTTTGTACAACTTCCCATCAGGGGCCCGAGTAATAGTCATCGGGACGCCCTGGTAGTCAGAAGTTGGGACAGCCGACTGAGCTCGTCGAGCCCGCGCTGTCCGAGACTTCTTCCTTCTAGCACCTGAGAGTGCGTAGTAGGAAGAGTCCAAGCTGGTCACAACAGAGTTTGGCATATGCTCCAGAGAGCCTTCATGGTCAGGACCGTATGTAGGTGGTCAAAGACTGACCGCGAACCGTATGGAGTAGATGGTATGCGGCTAGGATTGGTGGCCGTGCAGGCTGTCTTCATGTGGCTGGTATGTGTGGCCGCATGACTTTTCTGTATGCGACTAGGAGTCGTGGCCGTACAGGCTATCGGCATGCGGCTAGATGTCATGGCCGTGCAGGCTGTCGACATGCGGCTAGATGTCATGGCCGTGCAGGCTGTCTGCATGCGGCTGGCAGTTCTGGCCGCATGAGTTTTCTACATACGGCTGACTTATGTGGCCGCATGAGTTCTCTCCATACGGTCGACAGTTGTGGCCGCATGAGCCTCCATGCGGCTGGCGCCCTTATTCGGCTTGGATCGTACAGAATTCCTCTTTGCTCCTGCAAGTCCAGCATCATAGTATTTTTTTCTGTCGGACTTGGGGACAGCAGAGTCCTCTGTGGTCTGGAGTGGGGGCGCAATAGAGTTGCCTTCGCCGTCTTGGGCAGCAGAGAGTACTCCGTCCAGAGCTTGGGAGGAGCAAATGACTTTGGCCTCCACTCCTTGCGAGCTTTTTTCGTGCGGGTTCGCTTCTGGACCGGGCCAGCACTTCCGTCGGAGTGCATTTCTTCAAACGCCTGTTGGTCGAAGCAGACGACCATCTTCTGTTGTGTGGAGCCAAGTTTGGCTGCATCCTATTGCGTCACCAACTCCTCAGCCGTGGAAAAGTTTGTCCCCAGCAGAGTTGCCATCGTGTTTGCCATGAAATATAAAAGAACAAAACAATTATATCGGAGGACTGGACCTTTACTTCACAATACAAACTCGCTTGTACAAAGAAAGCCTAGGGACGAAAACCTAGGTACAGCAATCTAAGTACAATTGTTTATTTTAGATTCTGGGGGGTGACGGTAAAGGCTCGGGAAAGCGACGGCAGCTTTGCCTTACTCCTTGGACGATCGGATACAGCCTTGGCTCCGGGGAAAAAATGCTCTCAGGATACCCTCTGTGTGGGCCTTTGTCTCTCTGCTCTCTCTCTCTCTCTCTTCAAGTCTCTCCAGGTGCTCTGGTGCTCTTCAAAAAAGTCCTCTTTCGCAAGGGAATGGCACCTTACTATTTATAGCAGTGGGATGCGATCATTAAGGTTTGCAATGATTGCCTCCTTGAGAAGTCGGCGGTTAAAGATCAATTAATCTGGGCCATTAATTCTGATTGTAGTAAATCTAGGCAATTTAATGTGGATTGCATCAAATCTCTTTGGACAATTAATGATGATTGCCATAAATCCTTATGATTTGTTATGCCAAGCTCGGATCTTCCGCCACGTGTTCAATTTGTATGATTGCAAATGATCTGATTTGATCCCAGTAATTATGAGGATGGCACTAAACCTGGTTGTTGGGATTTGTTGATGAATCTTGATCGATTTGATGCTACGTGTCCCACCATTATTATGCTGCTAGCTGTAGGGACGCGGAAAAAACTAATCTTCTGCCATGTGTCTTAATCGCGAGCCACTTAGGAAATCTGAACCGTATGAGAATTGTTCCCTACTGAGCCGCATAAGACTGGCCACGTATGGAAATGATCTGAGCCGTATGAGCGTAGGCGACCGCATGATGGGTGGCTTCTCAGTGAGCCGCATGAAGATAGTCCTAGTGAGCCGCATAGGGTAGACTCTGCCTGAGCCGCATGAGGTGGCCTCTACCTGAGCCGCATGGGGTGGCCTCTGCATGAGCCGCATGGGGGTGGCCTCTGCCTGAGCCGCATGCGACTGTCCACGTGTCAAGGCCGTATGAAGGTTTTTAGGGTTTGATGGATCGTGTCAGAGATTTCCTTCGTTTCCCTAGGAGTCTACCATCATGACAAAGTCATTATTACAGCTTTATGTCAGAGCCGTCAGTTCTCCTTTACGTCAGAGCATTAAATAGGGCCTTTGCTTAATGGCCAATTGTAGAAGCGAACCGCAGAAGGCCACTTGGTGTTGCTTGAGCCGCATGTCCAAGTTGGTGACTTTTGAACTGCATGATGTTCTTGAGCCGCATGAAGCTCGTCTGTTTTTGAACCGCTTGAGTTTTTCTGTTCTGAGCCGCATGGGCAATCATGTTCTTTTCCATGCTTCTACAGGGGTCATCCGAATCATCGTCCTCACAAGGGGCGTGATGCCGCATGAGCCTGGAGTTGCGCTCGTGCAAGGCAAGATGATAAGTTCTTAAATGGTTATCTTTGGGTTGATATTTACAACGAAAGAAAAACAGAGTATACGAAACAATTCTCTTTATTGATATCGAACTGCGATTACAAAGGCTTTCGATAGCCCAATAATATATGTCAGATTAGCTACAACACTCAGGTTCTCTCTTGTCCGTAAAGGATTTCTCCGATCCATACATCATGCCTTATATATCTCAGCCACATCAATACTGTTGCAAGTCCGAGCGTCAATGCGATCTCACGCTTCAAATGCTACGGCATTCCATGCCTCTGCACGATCAAGCGAAGCTTCATCGCGAGCAATCCATTCCCTACACCATGCATGAAATCTGGTGGGGGATCAGTACGTTCGTCCTCGCATGTACTAACAAAAAAACCAATTTTCTAAACAGATATTTTAGTATTTATGTTCAATCATGCAACTTAGCTTATGAACTTGCTATATTCTTCTTAGGGTCGATTTCATGGCATATTCGAAAGCGTAAAGCATGTTATCATGGGAAGCATGTTATTCGAATTGAAGAGGCAAGCAGGCAATCAATCTCGTATTTGTTTCGTGGCGTGACTTCTTACCACCATTGTAACCCCATTTTTCTTCAAATATAAATCTATGCTATTTCTATTAAATTCATGAATTATTTTTTTTCATTTATTGTTATATATTGATGTTCAAATTGTCTAACCTAGGGATTATTTCAATTCAAGTTAATTAACTAGGACCATTATTTAGTTTGGGTTTCACCAAGGGAAGTATTGGGCCAGTAGCCTACTACCCTTTTAAATCCATTATTGCTTTCTTTAGAAAGCTGTTTGAACAGCCAATTGCTCTCACCCCCCATTCGAACAAACTCGGCTCTTACCCCCCCCCCCCCATTTCTAACAAACTTTTGGAGCATGTGAGTTTGTTACTTCCCGCCCAAAAGCTTGATCGATCCGTGGCACTAGCTGCCTTTATAACCAACCTTCTTCTTCGTTGATTCATGCCATCCCATTTTCTTCTCCCCAAAATTCCTACAACCTAACTCAAGAGGAGGTCTCCATAGCCATGGTGGAAGGACAAAGAAGCAGGCAGCAGTGCTTGGGGATTTTCACAGCAGCAAGAACCTGATCGACTTCGTCAATCTTTTTCTAATCTCGGTGAGTTCATCAAATCTCTTTAAAATCAAGTTTTGAGAGATCATCCCTTGATCCTGTCATAACGAATTTCCTATTTCGCCATGATGCTTATGTAGCACAACAAAGTCCTTGGCTCTGATCGATCTAGATTACTGGATTGCATCAAGATCAAAGTAATCATGGTGAGATCTATTGATCCTTTAATTCGAGTCCATCTTGATCGAGTAAGATTTGGTGATCGATCTAGGTTCTTGATTGTTCAGTATTTGTCTGATTTTATCTGTACAAGAAGTCGATTGGATCTCTCGACAGGATCGAATAGGTGAGTATTTTGGTTACTTCATTTTCTCTAAATTTGAATTCAATTCGAGTGTTGATGGATGAAGATTTGTTCATTCACCAATCGTTTTCTTCTCGAATTCTTGTCGAATGATTATTGAGATATCACCTCTGTTCTTGTGTCATTTGATCTTGATTTCAGAGAAGATTGTACAAATCAACACAAGGATTCGTGTCCAGATCTGAGCAGTATTCAATCCTCATTTGGAAATCATTTCATCACAGGTAAATTCCTAGATTCGTTTGTAGTTCTATGTTGTGTGGATATTTTGGTTTGGATGAAATAATCGAACCTAATGTCTGAAATATAAGGATTTGAAATTCTCTAGAATTGTGAGAATTTCCTGGAATTGATGTTGTATGTGAATGAAGATTTCTTCTGATATCTGATCCAATAGGAGACTGAATGATTGAAATGAGTTTTAATATTACAGATCAGTGTGAAGTTTTCCCTAGTCTGCTGCCATTAAATGTGGGCTTAGCTTGTATATCAGTGATGTGTGTGCCTTGGTAATGATTTAATGAATCATGGTAGACTTAGAAACCTAGGTATTTGATTCAATGGTTGAACCTGTGATCTCATGTACTGGTTGTGGCTCATTCACTTCTCTGTTCATTGGGAACCTGAGATGACAATTCAGTGTAACCACAGGGGACTCTCAGTGAAGGCCTGAGAGATCATCTCAGTGTAGACTGGGAATTGCATATGCCATACTGAGAACTGATGAACTGGGCAATATGAACTGGGTTTGATTGTTGGTTTATCTGAGTTTTTCCCTCAATGAATAACATCTAAACTATTGATACCTATCCATGCACATTAGGAACCTGAGCTTCAACCTGAGTTATCAATTGATGTTTGACTATGTATATTTATATACAGGACAGGTTTGTATCAGTCTTAATGTTAAGACCCCATATATTCTGATTTAGGATTAAAGGATAGTGGTAAATTGAACTGCATACATTGTATTTAGGGACTGTTATATCCTGATGTGGTTTTGAGACACATGGGACTGAATAGTTAGGACTATTTTTAACCTACATATGCAATATGAATGATTGGATAAATCTGAGATTGTAACACTGTCCTGATAATACAATATTGTATTTAATAGAATTTGGGTTTATCGTCCTAATAATGTGTTAATGTTAGTCCAATTTCAATACTGACTTTGAGTTGTGTCTGAGCTATAAACTGGGAAGTCATGTATTAGGATTGATAGGATATCAGTTTTACCAAGGAATGAGAGTGTCCTGGTGTCAGCTGTGCATTGAACATATGACTGAATGCCATATAGAATTGTGTATGGATGTATAGAAGGCTGGTAAGTGAGTTTACAGGGGACTGTGGGTTACACTATGCATGGACTGACCTTCAGAGAATACCCTGATTCATAGTACACCTGAGAATGATTTCCCATTGAAACCTGAGAGTGAAACTCAGTTGAAAATTGATAGGTAATCTCAGTGTATAGCTAGAACCTAAGTCTCATGAAGCTAATTTGAATCTGCAGTTTGTGGCCATTCATTGCCTGGCCTATCAGAAAAACCCTGAGAGATCAATCTCAGTTTAAATTGATGTTTATATCTCAGTGTAGAACTGAGATTCATACAAGTATTTACTGGGACTCACATCAGCACCTATGATTGTACCTGAAATCCATATTTTATCAATAAACTTGAGTCATATGTTTTGTTTTGGTTAAGTGTACCTGAGATTGAAATTCAGTTGTAACCTGAGAGTTACATTGTAATACTAAATTATTGGTTGAATCTGGGCATATCAGTTGGCTTCTATTTCAATACCTTAAACTGATTTTGTATTGGCTTCCAGCTAAACTAGGAAACCCATATCAATGCTTATTTCACTGATCTGGCAAGTTTTTCCTGAGAGTTAACTCAGTTTTCCTGAGAGTAAACTCAGTGAACAATCCTATATCTATTTAGAGTTGCCACTGTTTAGATCCTTCCTCCAGGTTTCAAACTAAATTCCATATCTCTCTTTACTTGAACAGGTTTTGTGATACTGTTTTCATTTGAGCAAATTATTTGGGCTTTAAGAGATTGTTTAACAGTTAGTTAGGATATCAAGAAACCTTGGTGACCATATTTTGTGTATGAGGGATAATCCTACCTAAGCTTTTTTGCATATGAACTTTAGTACCATTATAGACTAGACCCTTTAAGTTTAACCCAGGGCTAATAGTGATAAAGTTGACAACTTAGGTTCCTATCTCCAACAGTGGTATTTGGCCCTATATCCTAGTTATTAGTTAACAATGGGTTATAATGAATAGTTGTAGGAAGTTAATTGTTTGAGTATTAATATATCTTATAAATAGCTTGTAGTTAGGCATGTTAGAACTTAAAAATGCCAACTTAGAGCTTGTTTAGTTATTAACCAACTTGTACTCAAATAACCATGAGGATATCCAGCTTCCTTGATTACCAGTACTTTTTCGGAGCCAGGCAAGTACTTTTCTACGGTTTTGTGCATTTACATTCTTGTACCCTTTCTTGTGACATGTCATGGCACGATATTCATGTACTCCTGTATTCCTGTACCCTTGTTCATGCACTTATTAGTGTCGAGTGGGGAAATACACTAGCCATGTGACCAATCCCGGTTACTATATTCATGTGCCTACTTAGGCCTCGCATCGTACACGCGGGCCCTAAGTCGTACCATATTCATGTACTCATGTGCATGTTCTCACCCCAGCCGGTCACATGGACTAGATGTATTTCGATATTGTGTAATTATCATGTCTGGTACTACAGGATTATAGTTTCATTCCTGTACATTACATTTCCTATACTTTACATGTTCCTGTACTTTACATTCATGTACTATAGTTCCTGTACTTATTTTCTGTACTACTTTCCTGTACTTTCATGTTCATTCATGTATTTTATTTTCCTGTACTCATGTACTCAGTTCATGTCATGTTCATGTTTTATTACCTAGAACTGTGCTTTGCTCCGCTCCTGAATAGGATATGTTGCAGGTGAATTGGAGACCCTGTGCGACTCCTATTATGGACAGGATGTTGCTATTCTTGCTGAGCCAGATGGAGCTGTGTTGGACATAGAGGCTGCAGAAGCCTATAGCTTACCTTAGCACTTTACAGTTTTACCTTGTACTTGAGACTAGTAGACTCTATCTTTTATTTTGTTAGAATGTAATAAATTCTGAGATTTGTACTTTACTCTGGATTTGGGGACACATTTATAGATGCTGTAATTTTATACTTGTTCATGTTTATCTGGTTAGTTTTCCTAGATTGGTACAGCTTACTTTGTTGTGTCTAACGACAAATGCTGGACGTGTCCGACTTGTATCCGATTATTCGGGAGCGGGTCGTGACAACCATAGACGCACTCGCCCTTGTACCGACGCAAGGTGAATATGCCTCATTCCTTCCCTGTCATGTTATAAGTGTATCTCTAAGCAGGATCTATGTGCGCAGGATACATACGTGCCTGCACTTTCAACCCATCGTTCCTTAACTATATGAAAAGGACATTAGCGTATTCGCGCCAAAATAGACTAAAGGCGTCTCTCTTTATCTTTTCTTTCTTTCTTTTCTCTCTTTCTTTTCTTTCTTTCTTTTCTCTCTTTCTTTTCTTTCTTTCTTTTCTTTTTCGATTTTGGGTAGCCCGACGCTTCACGGGTTGGGTTGCTATCCCAAACAACCGAAGCTTACCGCGTGCATACCATCATTTGCGGCTTTTCACATCTTGCTAAGCGGTTGCTAATTGTCTTACGGAAGTGTGCCTATCAAAGATTATATTCCTCCTAGGCCAAACGGTCCCGGTGCCCCGGCGCAGCCCATTCGGAGGGAACGTTCCGTGCACGGAAGATTTCAAAATTATCTCAAGTCCATTCGACCATGCAACGCCCTATTATTCAAACAACCAAACATAGTCTTGAGTCCGAGACTCAGACTATATTATCTCGTATTTCTTTCATTAATTTTCTATGTTCTTACATTTTATACTTCGTTTCAATGTTCAATGGCATCATGCCTCAACTCAATATTTTATAACCGAACGAACCGAAGGTCCCGAACACCTTTCGAGGCATCATGTTATATTCGACAGTTCTGCCACATTCATGCTACAACTGTATTCTTTTGCAACGAAGCCATCTTTTATGATCTCGTGCACGTTGGCACGTTTCGACATATTTATCATCTTTCCTTCGCGTCGTGCACTTGATGTACGCATTGAAGCCGTATTTTTATGTTTTATGCCTTAGTATTCAATGTTCATGGCTGCACGCTAGGGCGCTCGCCTATTATCATTTAATGTGGTAGCCTTTCTAACTCGTGCACGAAGGCACGGAATGGCTCATGCACGAAGGCACTCGCCAAATACAGTTATCCCATGTTCTTGCGGCTTGCGCACTGAGGTGCTCGCCTTGGCGACATCCAATGTTCCATAACGACTCGTGCATTTGATGTACATTTCATTTCAATTGTTCTAACTAATGTTTGACGTACACTATAATTTCTTACGATCGGACCACGCCCGTGGCGTCGATAGGTTAACTTAGCATACAATGTTACATTCTTACTTAGGCATGAAGGAGTAAAAAGAAGAGTCAATCCTCCCACCGTGAGTCGATACGCCTTGTCGTTTTGCAGAGCCGATAAGGCTCAATTTTATAACTTTGTTGCACGGCCAACTCTCCTGACTTAGCCATTTGAGCACTTCATGCTTCATTGAATTATACGTCCGATTTGGCTTACCGTGCCAACGCCTCAGTCCGTCGCAAAGCAACGATTGGTTTCACGGACCCCTTTCTGAATAAGACAAAATATCACCCTCTAATATTTCAGTGTAAACGTATAGCCTACACATGAAACCAATTAAAATCAATACTTATTCGAATCGGTCAATTGCCTTGCATCGATTCGATTTCTTAGAATCTTCGAACCGACTCACTGCTTTCCCTCGGGCCAACTTAACACTTGCATCGATCTTACTCGATGCGTTTCTCGGGTCAATGTAACTATCCGACTCGATGCATCCTCTCGGGACAACGTAACTCTTTGTATCGATTCGCATCGATACGTAATCGGGTCAACGCAACTCTTTGAGTCAACGTCTCAGCGTAATGCGCGGTACGGAGTGGGGCATTACACATATATGCTAGTGGGCTGCAGACCATGAAATATAATTGTTTATTCTTGTTTATATACTTCTTGTGGATTAACTTATAGATTTGACTTGCCATGATTAGGCACATTACCATATTCTAGACAGCGTTTACGTATTCGAGTTGGACTGGAGTCCGTTTGATACGTAGCTGGCTTGCTCACGTGCTCGTATCCGAAAAGCGGGTGCGGGTCATGACACGAGCTGCTCGAAACTCGAGTCGATAAAAGCTCATTTGAGCTTGGTTCGTTTAGTAAACATGCTGAGCTCAAGCTTTATTTTCGAGCTCATTTAATTAACGAGCGAAGTTCAAGCTTAGAAGTACCCGACTCATTTGAGCTCGCGAGCTGGCTCATTTAGAAGCTCGTTTAGGAGCTTGTTTAGAAGATCGTTTGTTCTTTCTTGAATTCTAATTATATATATATATATATATATATATATATATATATATATATATATATATATATATATATATATATATATATATGGTTGTGTTCATTAGATATTTATACGTCCTTAATATTTGATAATAATGAACTTTTTGATTAAGTTTTTAAATATATTGTTAATATTATAGGTACTTGAATTCAAGCCTAACTAGCTTGAACTCGAGCTCGTTAATTTTGAAACCAAGCTTCATGAGATTGAAATAAAGTTAAGCGAGCTTGAAATCAAGCTTAATGAGCTTGATTTTGAGCTTATCGAGCTTGTTTTATCAAGCTTGCTTATCAAGCCAAGCTAGCTCGGGCTCAAACCAAGCTAAGCTCAAGCTTAATATAAACAAGCACAAGTTCTAAAATAAAAAAACTTATCAAGATCGAGCTCAAGCTCGATTAATTCTAGACAAGCGAAGCTCAAGCTTACAAAAGCTTTGCTTGGCTTTCGTTTGCAGCCCTACAACCCCCCAGAGATCTCCCTTGTCACGCCCTGATCCTGTAGGACAGATCGTCCTTGCTAACGCGTGATATCGTATGAGCCTAGATTGCGCTCGTACAAGGCGATTTTATAATAGCCAATTACAACAGCTTGTGACGTGATCGTCGTACAGAAGTCCCAAGCAAAAAATATTGAATATACAAGGCAACACAAGCATTGAAACAAAATTAGAGTCTTTAATTGATAATGAATATATGATTACAAAGGCGCATAGCCAAGATTACATTCACTCAAGCTCACTTTTCTCTCTGATTACAAGTCACGCAGCTCTCTCTCATCTCTCAATACAATTGACGAGCCAGCGGATGCTTCAGATAGGCGATGTCCATACATTATGTCCCATATAAGTCCAGAATCCATGCGGCCGCACGTCTCGAAATACCTAGGTACTCCGTGCTTTGATGCTTCCAAGCGAGCTTGGTACCAACGAGCCTCTACCTGAGCCAACACATAAACACTGTATGGGTGTCAGTACTCAACTGTATTGGTGGAGTGAGCTCCTCGCCCACCCATACAAAACCAAAACGTTTATTTATTTTGTGCAACATAATCTCTTACGATTTTCATTCTATTTTTGTCTTAGGATCGATTTTAGGACATAGACGCCTGGCCTATTTGTGTCTTTAGACCATCATCGTGCTATCGCACCGATAACTTCCTTATCCTTGCCTCTAAACCATTATTGTGCTTACAACATCAACGTGTCGACTCATGCTTGTCTTATGGCCTATTCTTTGGGATGCAACAACATGATTCGTGTCATCGACTTGGTTCGTGCTTCAACGTAGAGGCCGTGCCTCGCAACTTAGCATGACTTTACCAAACTTGCCTTACGACCCTTCTTGACTTAACTCGAAACAACTCAAGTCTGACTTATGTAACTCTATGCCAATGACTTAATATTCGACGCCATATTTCGTGCCGAAGCACGTATCTTTTCTATAGACAAATCTTAGGCTTCTTACGACTTGTATTGCAACCGTGCATACCATCTTTATCCCATTCTTGTCGTGCTTGCACTTTCTTCTATTCGACCGACACCATGCATGCGGATTGTCGCTCAGTACGCCAACTTATCTATATGAAAGGTTACTGGCAATTCAAGCCATCTTGGACATGTAGGTGGTGCAGACGAGACCCTTGCAGCTAAAGGTAGCTAGCCATGCTCAAGTCCTTGAATCATCGGTGTCGTGTTCTTGTCTAACTACCTGGCTTCCCTCCTAGGCCAATACGGTCCTGTGGCCCCAGGCTACTGAATCGAGGGCGCAAAACCTTGTCGACAAGTTGTCCATGACCACGCACCTACAAGAACTTCTAGACTCAACGTAAATGCATGGCCTAACCGTCACAACTTACTTTCCTTTAGTTTACTTCTTTTCTTTTCCATACTTCTTTTGCAGAACCCAAACCAGGGTTACCTCGGCGACTGACCTACAGTCCCGACATCTTTCTTCGGTGACTGGCCTACAGTCTGGACATCTTTCTTCTCGGCGACTGACCTACAGTCCTGACATATTTTCAGTGTTTCCATACTCTTATTGACTCAACTCATGAATGGCTAATTGATAGCCTTCAAGCATAACTTGAACAAAATGTGTTCTTCATGTGCCATAGACCGTGGCTAACTTTTTCTTGAACCAACTGTGGCTCGTGCCTTAAACCGACTTGTGTTCTATGCGACGCTACCGCCCAAGTCATACTTCATATGACGAGACTTGAGATCGTGGGACTGGGTGTGAGCACCGTGAATTTTAGGGTTTATTTCATAATTTTTCTAAATGAATTATTCTCAATAAATATTTTATTATAATTATTTTTTATCATTAAATATTCTTTTTCACGATTTTGATTTTTAGAGCGTCAGGGATGTCAATCTCTGGAAACTTTCTTTATGAGTTTTATGGTAGACAAGATTACTTTCATTTTGGTATATGATGTTCCACTCAAACTTATTTCCTTGTATTCTTTTTGTATCGTACAACCTTCAGATCAATTTAGGCTATTTGATCATCTACCATTAAATGTGACCTAACTTCCAATTTAATTTCGGGGCACGACATCGATCCAACATAATCGATCCAATATATGGTTTTGACATATTTTAAGCCTACTATGCGCATGCCACTTGCTTGCCATCCAATTGAGCTCCCGTATTCCATCAATGATTATAAATGACTAAATTTGTAGTCATGATCGCACCTAGCCCAATCTAACCCGAGCCACCCAACCCAAGTGCCTGTAAACCCCTTGATATATTATTTTTCTTCTTGTTTTCTCTCTCTTTCCCCTAGTTACTGTGACACCCCAGAACCAGAATACTGGAGAGCGGGGCGTACATAGCCAGCTACGTATATTGAAATGAAATCCACTTCGCTATACGGTCACGGCTGTCTAGATATGAGGATTTACTACAAGCCAACGGTCTCTTAAGGTCAAGCCTATTGTCTCAATCTCAAGCAAGTAATATAGTTACAAGATGTTAGGCCACCAAATATACAATAAAAGGTGTCCCAAATATTACATATTGGATGATCATGAAGCTAGTCGTACAAAATGTCAAGACTAGCAAGAGTTCAGTCATACATGATCAACCCTAGGATTTGTTAATCATGTTACAGCCCGTAGGCAGACAGTAAGTAAAGATGCATCGAGCTAACAGGTGCTCGTCGGCTAAACGCCTCAAAAGAATAAATTTATAATGTAGTGGATGAAACAAAATGGAAAACCCACTCGTAGCCCGGGTTCCTTCTAGTCGCCACCATCGGGTTGAAGGTTCGGTAGATCCTCGGGTGCTGCTCCGAAATCTGGCCACACAAAACTAGATGGGTCAAACCCCAGAAAGAGCAAGTGCCACAAAGGAGGCTACAAAATAAGAACAAAAGCCAGCATATCAGAATCATAAGAAAATGGGAGAAAAGTACAAGTAATAAAGAGTACAACAGGACAATAAACGTCTAGGGACATGGAACCATTCCGGGAGCCAGATTACAACCCGTAAACCAAACAAGGACCGGGGTTGTAACCCTTCGCCTGAATAGCACTTGTCTCTATCCATTTATTGTTAAGACAAGTAAAACAATCATGTTCAGGGGGGAACTAGGTACTGGGACTAGACAAGACTTAGACAGGGATAGACAACATCCATTCACAAGCAGCCAAGCAATTACTACGGCTTACTACTTTAACTAACTAGGGTTTTCACAAGCCTAATTACTAACAAGATGCAATGAGAATTTCACAGTCCCAAGCCCTGCAGACTATCTAGTTATCCTTCCGCGGGTTGAGAGTATGGTTGGGTACATCGCCCAGGAGACGATATACCCTTAGGTGACTTAGAGGGTGCAACACATGACAGTGTGCTGGAAATGTGCCCTACTCGTCGGCAGGCTACAAGTCCGTTTAAAGCGCCCAGATAACGAGATCGCCTGTGACTGGAAATTCTTCATGAACTATAGTTTGATCTAGTCATTAGCCTAATCCATATTCAGTGTGAATTCCTGACCGTGGTAACCAGGGAGTCACGTCCTAGACATGATGCAAGACAAGACAGGTAGATTGCACAAAGCAGCAAGAATGAACACCCACGTAGTCAGAGTTGATTATACGAGTCAAGTTAGCCATCGCAACAGCATCAAGTCAAGTCAAGTTACAAGTTACAGGTTACAAGTTACAAGTCAGGAGTGCGCCGCCACGGGCCACTATCAAGTTATCCAGTATCAAGATTAATCATGAGTTACAGGTTAAAAGTTAAGGGCGCACCCCATCGGGTCACCATCAAGGAGATCAGAAAGTACTAAAATCATACTTCACAGAAATCACGAAAACCATACTAGTCGTAAGCAAAACACCGAAAACTGTGCCAGTTCGTGTTGGGTCGAGACAGTCGTGTTGTGTGGAACAAGATCTCAAAACTCCAATCCACTAAAGAGAAGCCAAGTCCAAGAAATAAGACCAAACCATCATAGACAAGTATATTGCGCAAGGGGGGTCAGGTTGCGCATGGGTTGGGTTGCGCTAGATCCAAGCGCGCTGGGTCGGGTTGCGCAGGGAACGAGCTGCTCTAAGTCGGATTGCACAGGAAATGGGCTGTGCTGAGGATGGATTGCGCGGGGGTTCGATTGCGCTGGATCCAAGAGCGCTGGGTCAGCTTGCGCAGGGTGAACTACGCTGAAGCCAAGCCGCGCTGGGGGAGCCGCGCTAGAATCAGGTGGCGCTGGAGGATGCGCGGTTCACCAAAGGGCAAGCTGCGCTGGTCAGCCAGCGCTAAAGAACACTGGCCGAGGAAGGCTGCGCGTTCAGCCTTGCGCTAAAGAGCGCAGGCCGAGAGGTCTTCTTCTCTAGCTAGGTTGAGAAGATGAACCAAGAACACCAAAAACTTTAAATCTCCATATCTTGGCCAAATCAAAACGAAATTTGGATTTTCAAAGTTCTAACTTGTGTAAAATTGAATTCTCTTCCACATAAAAGCCTCAAAACAAGCAAAAATCAAAGTTTAATAGATCAAAATCAAGAAAATCCAAAAATAGTTAAAACTTAGATCTATAACAATGGAGACTCCAAATCACAAAATTCCAAGTTCTAATGTTGTTCTCCATGTCCTAATCTAGTTAATGGACAAATAAAATATGGTGCCTATTTGGTGGCAAGGTGCACTTGCCTATGGTGTTGGTAGAGGAAGGAGGAAGAAGAAGATGGAGAAATTAATGGAAATTATGGAGGAGAGAGAAAGTTAGGTGGGGATTTAATGAGGGTGGTTATGGTAGAATGAGGGTGGAGTATAGGTTAAAGTGTTCCATTGCATATTAAACCAAACCAATTTCTCTCCCACAAAATTAAACCAAGCCAGGTCCAAAACCCGTTTTTCGAAAAAATCAAAATCCGCAAGTTAAGCCAAAACATAATTACAGGCCATAATCTGAGAAAATAAAATACAGGTCCAAAATACATATAAGCCTAATTAAAATACGTATTCTGAAATACGGACATTACAACTCTACACACCTTAAAAGAATTTCATCCTCAGAATTTAAATCAAGATGCTTAGAGATGTAAGAGCCAGCTATACTATCCATAAATAAGCTAGACTAAGCAAACAATTAAACAATCATACATGCAAGCAAGGGATAGAAACTATAAGGCATAAGAAAGATATTATACCTTACGAGCCAAACAAGTCGGGATATCGCGATAGGATGTCGTCCTTACGCTCCCACGTTGACTCACCTAGAGAGTGATGACCCCAAGCAACACGGACTAAGCTAATAGTCTTGTTCTTGAGTATCTTCTCTCTCCGGTCCAATATAGACACGGACCTCTCCTCATACGAAAGGTTGGTACCAACAACCAATTCCGAATGGTCTAGGATATGGCTCGGGTCCGGAATATACCGCCGTAATTGGGACACATGGAATATATCATGCACCTCACTTAGCGACGGCGGAAGAGCAAGACGATAGGATACATCTCCTACTCGCTCCAGGATATCGAACGGCCCTATATACCTAGGACTAAGCTTTCCCCACACGCCAAAGCGAATGACGTCGCGGTTAGGCGAGATCCTAAGGAATACATGGTCGCCGATAGCAAACTCTAAGGGACGCCGATGGGCAT
Source organism: Iris pallida (assembly GCA_029216955.1). Classification (NCBI taxonomy): domain Eukaryota; kingdom Viridiplantae; phylum Streptophyta; class Magnoliopsida; order Asparagales; family Iridaceae; genus Iris; species Iris pallida. The sequence continues at coordinate 7,391,601 of JANAVB010035620.1, read as the reverse complement.
CGGCCCAATATCGCTGGCGATCTTGGGCAGCTCGAAGATGATCCCTGACTTTTCTGACTACTTCAACTGCCTGGGCAATCATTTCTGGGCCAATCATCTGCCTCTCTCCAACATCATCCCTTGCTAACGAGGATCTGCACTTCCTGCCATACAGTGCCTCGAACGGGGCCATCTGAATACTGGCCTAGAAACTGTTGTTGTACGAGAACTCCACCAGGTGCAGGTGATCTTCCCACGAACCACCGAAGTCAAGTGTACAAGATCTCAACATGTCTTCAAGTGTTTGGATTGTACGCTCCGACTGACCATCCGTCTGCGGGTGATAAGCTGAGCTAAACTGAAGGTGAGTTCCCAAACTCTCTTGCAAGCTACGCCAAAAGTGTAATGTAAACCTTGAATCTCGGTCCGAGGTGATACTAACGGGCACTCCGTGAAGCCTGACAATCTGCCTGAGGTACATCTCTGCTAACTAAGCCGTAGACTGACCAACTCTGAATAGAAGAAAATGAGCCACCTTCGTGAGCCTGTCAACTATAACCCAAATAGCATCTCGACCAGCTGGGGATCTAGGCAATCCTTTCACAAAATCTATGGTCACATGCTCCTCTTTCCATTCCGAAATCGGCAAGGGCTGAAGAAGTCCAACGGGCCTCTGATGTTCAGCTTTAACCCGCTGGCAAACCAAACACTGTGAGACAAACTGGGCTATCTCCCTCTTCATGCCATTCCACCAGAAATGCTGACGAATATCACGGTACATCTTCGTGCCACCGGGATGAATAGAATACTGTGAACTGTGAGCTTCTGCCGTGACCTTCTGTCTGATATCTCCACTGGGTACACAAAGACGAGTGTGTGTCAAAGTGTACCATCTTCATGGATACATAACTCTGGCCTTCTCCCTGCCTCACACTCTGCTCTGAGTCGCTGAAGTTTTGAATCTGTAGATTGCGCCATCCGGATCCTATCAACTATGCTGGATTGATCCTGTAGACTGGCCATCAACGCCATGTTGGTAGGAAGAACCACTTCAATTTCCATCTTCTGAAGATCTGCCAATAATTCTGGTTGCGCCGTTAGGAAGTAAACTCCGGCTCTCGTGCTCAACGTATCTGCTACAACGTTGGCCTTCCCTGGGTGATACTGCAAGTCCACATCGTAGTCCACCAGTAGCTCGAGCCATCTCCTCTGTCGCATATTAAGGTCCTTCTGGGTGAAAACATACTTCAGGCTCTTGTGATCAGTAAATATCTCCACTCTGTCTCGGTACAAGTAGTACCGCCAAAGCTTAAGTGCAAACACTACTGCTGCCAGTTCCAAGTCATGGGTCGGGTAATTCTTCTCATGATCACGAAGTTGACGTGACGCATAAGATATTACCTTTCCATGCTGCATCAAGACACACCCCAATCCTCTGTCTGAAGCGTCGTAATAAACTGTGAATCCTCCGGTCCTATCTGGAAGTGTGAGAATGGGAGCCGTTATCAAACCTCGCTTCAACTTCTCAAATGATTCCTGGCACTCTGATGTCCAAGCAAACTGCACATCCTTGTGGGTCAACTGGGTCATCGGTGTCGAAATCCTTGCAAAATCTGAAACGAATCGCCGGTAGTAGCCGGCCAATCCAAGAAAGCTGCGAACCTCTACCGCTGAACTAGGTAGTGGCCATGACTCGATAGCCACAATCTTCTGGGGATCCACTTCCACTCCTCCTCGGGTAATGCTGTGACCCAAGTACGAAATACGATCGAGCCAGAACTCGTATTTACTAAACTTGGCGTACAACTGATGCTCTCTAAGCGTCTGAAGGACGATCCTGAGATGTTGCTCATGCTCTGCTTCTCTCTTGCTGTAGACCAGGATATCATCTAGGAACACGGTCAAGAACTGATCCAAGTAAGACATAAAAATGCGATTCATAAGGTCCATGAATACAGCCGGCGCATTGGTTGCTCCAAAGGGCATAACAAGGAACTCCCAATGTCCATACCTCAATCTAAATGCTATCTTCGGGATGTCATGCTCTCTGACTCTGATCTGGTGGTATCCTGACCGTAAGTCTATCTTTGAGAACACTGAAGCCCCTCTGAGTTGATCAAACAAGTCATCTATCCTCGGGAGAGGGTATCTGTTCTTGATTGTCACTGAGTTCAAGGTACGATAATCTACACATAACCTGGACGTACCATCCTTCTTTTTCACAAGAAGTATCGGGGCTCCCCAAGGCGATCCACTTGTACGAATGAATCCTTTGGTCCTTAATTCTTCAATCATCTTGTACAAAATCTCCAACTCTGAAGGTGCCATCCTATAGACTCTCTCTGATACTGGTGCTGTCCCGGGGATCAAGTCTATAGTGAACTCGATCTCCCGTTCTGGCGGCATCCCTGGAAGTTCCTCTGGGAAGACATCTGGAAACTCTTTAACTATCCTGGGTAACATTATTGCTGCTACGGCCATCCGTAATACTGGAGAAGATGGCTCCACTGTGCCGCTAGAAAATGAAAACTCTAGCTCGCCTAGAATACTAAAGACAACCCTGCCAATATGGCAGTCTATCCTAGCATACTGGTTCCTCAACCAATCCATGCCTAAGACTACATCATAGTCTACCATAGGAAATTCTATGAATCTAGCGGGGAACTCTCTACCGCTAACTACGATCCGACACGAGGAAAACACTCGATCTACTCCCACAAGACCGTTACCAGTAAGTATATTGAGCCTTACTGGTAATGACTCGGGCTCCAATCCTATCCGTGTCGCGAATCGTACAGACATGAATGAATGCGATGCACCAGAATCAAATAATACCGATGTTGGAGAGGAGTTGACGAGAATAGTACCTGCCACTACCTCACCTGGTGCAACTTCTTCTTCCATAGTCATCATCATTGCCTGACCTTGTCCTCTTGCTGCGGGTCCCCTCTGCTGGAAACCTCTCTGCCTGCTCTGCACTTGGGCTTGGGTGTACTGCTGCTGGTTCTGCTGATGAAATGCCTGGGCCTGAGGCAATAAGGGCCTCGGGTACTGCTGCTGCTGCATAGGTGCTGGTCTCCTAACCGATGGACTGGTTAGGTTGGAAGAGGATGAACTACCCCTATTCGGGCAGGCTCCTATCTTGTGATCTGCCGCTCCACAAGACAGGCACAATCCCTGCGCCCTACGACAATCCACCACTACATGGCCTGGCTTCCCGCAATGAGAACATCCCATCGCAGAAGTCTGCTTCTACTTCTGCTGCTGTGGGTACGTCGGGGTTGAATGCTGAACCGACGTCACTGAGACCGCCCGCCTCGGAGTTCCAATAGTCAAACTTCTAGCTGTCGGGACTGGAGCTGAGGATTGGTGCATCTGACTGTGGGACCTCTTCCTACCTTCGGTCCTATCCACGATCCTCTGGGAGGTGTACTCATGCCTTCTAGCTGCTCTCAATACTGTATCGAACGTCTGGTGCTCGAACTGCTCAACTGCCAACAAGATCTCCAAATGTAGTCCCTGTTGGAACCGCTGGGCCCTATCAAACTCGGTTGCCACCAAGGTGGGGGCAAATATACTGAGTCTAAAAAACTCAGATGCATAACCGTCGACCGTTCTGCCTCCTTGCTTCAAGTTGGTAAATCTCGTCTGTAGGTCGTACCGAGCTACAGCATCAAAATACTTCGTCTGGAATCTTTCTCTAAACACCGCCCAAGTAATGGGTGCCACTAATCCCATAGCTTGCGCTGCCCACCAACTGCAGGCGTACCACCGCCACCTTCTCATTCTCAGGTGTCCTAGCTGCTTCCAGAATCACCTCGGTATCCTGAAGCTAAGCGTCCGCGGCAATCGCATCTTCGCTGCAGTCGAAGAATGGAGGGTTCAGGCGCTTGAAACTGTTGGCTGCGTTGTTCCCTGGATGACCGCCTCTTGTCAAAGCATCTGCCACTACCTGGTGCAAGGCGTCTCTTCTACGATCCTGGTAAGCTATCAAGGTCCTGATGAGACCTACCAAGGTACCATCGTCAGGCTCTGCAGGCTGGACGGGCCGGACTGGGGGTTCTCCTCTAGTAGGTACAAATCTGGAGGCTACTCCGGAGTGCTGGACTTGGTCTCCGGGTTGCTGCTGGTCCACGAAAAGTGCTCCACCTTGCTGATCGGCGGGGTCAGGTACAGTACCGCTGAAGAAGACGACACAAGAAACAATAAGGAAGGACCAGGATAGATCAACGATACAAGAATGTGACCAGGTCAAGATTCTCAGGAATTTGAAGATACGAGCAGAGATCAAGGGCGAATACTGATTGAGACATCTATCCAATAAACCCTCACATTCTTGAATGCTAAGACCTGCATGGGCCACCACTTAAACCATGTGACGCCCCAGAACCAGAATACTGGAGAGCGGGGGCGTACATAGCCAGCTACGTATATTGAAATGAAATCTATTTCGCTATACGGTCACGGCTGTCTAGATATGAGGGTTTACTACAAGCCAACGGTCTCTTAAGGTCAAACCTATTGTCTCAATCTCAAGCAAGTAATATAGTTACAAGATGTTAGACCACCAAATATACAATAAAAGGCGTCCCAAATATTATATATTGGATGATCATGAAACTAGTCGTACAAAATGTCAAGACTAGCAAGAGTTCAGTCATACATGATCAACCCTCGGATTTGTTAATCATATTACAGCCCGTAGGCAGACAGTAAGTACAGATGCATCGAGCTAACAGGTGCTTGTCGGCTAAACGCCTCAAAAGAATAAATTTACAATGTAGTGGGTGAAACTAAATGGAAAACCTACTCGTAGCCCGGGTTCCTTCTAGTCGCCACCATCGGGCTGGAGGTTCGGCTGATCCTCGGGTGCTGCTCCAAAATCTGGCCACACAAAACCAGATGGGTCAAACCCCAGAAAGAGCAAGTGCCACAAAGGAGGCCACGAAATAAGAACAAAAGCCAGCATATCAGAATCAAAAGAAAATGAGAGAAAAGTACAAGTAATAAAGAGTACAACAGGACAATAAACGCCTAGGGACATAGAACCATTCCAGGAGCCAGATTACAACCCGTAAACCAAACAAGGACCGGGGTTGTAACCCTTCGCCTGAATAGCACTTGTTTCTATCTATTTATTGTTAAGACAAATAAAACAATCATGTTCAGGGGGGAACCAGGTACTGGGACTAGACAAGACTTAGACAGGGATAGACAACATCCATTCACAAACGACCAAGCAATTACTACGGCTTACTACTTTAACTAACTAGGGTTATCACAATCCTAATTACTAACAAGATACAATGAGAATTTCACAGTCCCAAGCCCTGTAGACTATCTAGTTATCCTTCCGCGGGTTGAGAGTATGGTTGGGTACAACGCCCAGGAGACAATATACTCTTAGATGACTTAGAGGGTGCAACACATGACAGTGTGCTGGAAATGTGCCCTACTCGTCGGTAGGCTACAAGTCTGTTTAAAGCGCCCAGATAACGAGATCGCCTGTGACTGAAAATTCTCCATGAACTATAGTTTGATCTAGTCATTAGCCTAATCCATATTCAGTATGAATTCCTGACCGTGGTAACCAGGGAGTCACGTCCTAGACATGATGCAAGACAAGACAGGTGGATTGCACAAAGCAGCAAGAATGAACACCCACGGAGTCAGAGTTGATTATACGAGTCAAGTTAGCCATCGCAACAGCATCAATTCAAGTCAAGTTACAAGTTACAGGTTACAAGTTACAAGTCAGGAGTGCGCCGCCACGGGCCACTATCAAGTTATCCAGTATCAAGATTAATCATGAGTTACAGGTTAAAAGTTAAGGGCGCACCCCATCGGGTCACCATCAAGGAGATCAGAAAGTACTAAAATCATACTTCACAGAAATTACGAAAACCATACTAGTCGTAAGCAAAACACCAAAAATCGTGCCAGTTCGTGTTGGGTCGAGACAGTCGTATTGTGTGGAACAAGATCTCAAAACTCCAATCCACTAAAGAGAAGCCAAGTCCAAGAAATAAGACCAAACCATCATAGACAAGTAGATTGCGCAAGGGGGGATCAGGTTGCACATGGGTTGGGTTGCGCTAGAGCCAAGCGCGCTGGGTCGGGTTGCGCAGGGAACGAGCTGCGCTAAGTCAGATTACGCAGGAAACGGGCTGTGCTGAGGATGGATTGCGCGGGGGTTCGATTGTGCAGGATCCAAGCGTGCTGGGTCGGCTAGTGCAGGGTAAACTGTGCTGAAGCCAAGCCGCGCTGGGGGAGCCGCGCTGGAATCAGGTGGCGCTGGAGGATGCGCAGTTCACCAAAGGGCAAGATGCGCTGGTCAGCCAGCGCTAAAGAACGCTGGCCGAGGAAGGCTGCGCGTTCAGCCTTGCGCTAAAGAGCGCAGGCCGAGAGGTCTTCTTCTCTAGCTAGGCTGAGAAGATGAACCAAGAACACCAAAAACTTCTAATCTCCATATCTTGGCCAAATCAAAACGAAATTTGGATTTTCAAAGTTCTAACTTGTGTAAAATTGAATTCTCTTCCACATGAAAGCCTCAAAACAAGCAAAAATCAAAGTTTAATAGATCAAAATCAAGAAAATCCGAAAATAATTAAAACTTAGATCTAGAACAATGGAGACTCCAAATCACAAAATGCCAAGTTCTAATGTTGTTCTCCATGGCCTAATCTAGTTAATGGATAAATAAAATATGGTGCCTATTTGGTGGCAAGGTGCACTTGCCTATGGTGTTGGTAGAGGCAGGAGGAAGAAGAAGATGGAGAAATTAATGGAAATTATGAAGGAGAGAGAAAGTTAGGTGGGGATTTAATGAGGGTGGTTGTGGTGGAATGAGGGTGGAGTATAGGTTAAAGTGTTCCATTGCATATTAAACCAAACCAATTTCTCTTCCACAAAATTAAACCAATCCAGATCCAAAACCCGTCTTTCGAGAAAACCAAAATCCACAAGTTAAGCCAAAACACAATTACAGGCCATAATCTGAGAAAATAAAATACAGGTCCAAAATACATATAAGCCTAATTAAAATACGTATTCCGAAATACGGGCATTACAGTTACCCTAGTGAATGAAATCTCGGACTTAGGGTCATTATTTTACCATTGTATTAACTAGTCACAATTTAGTTTATTTAGAAATATTAAATACTTCTCGTACATGTAAATAGTTATATGCTTATATGTTTACATGAATATACCTTGTGAATGTGTGTGTTCGTATTTTTGTTGTATATATTTATGTATATATAATTGTATAGCTATTTATGTGTTTATATATATATATATATATATATATATATATATATATATGAGTGTAAACTTTTAGGGCCTTGTATTTCGAATTTAAATCATTTTAGGTCAAGCCCATAACCCCTAGTAACTAGGACAGGAGCCCACATTATTTTCCCCCCACACTCTAAACCTAGCCGCACACCACAATCACCTCCATTCCATTTTAATTTCATCTTCATCATTTTCTTCCTCTTTTAAGAGGAACCACACCACCACCTCTCCGCTTTACCACTTCGGCCAGCACACACTTCGACCGTCGCACAAAGCCGTGCGCCACCCCCTTGTACAGCCGTACGTCAACCTTCCACAGTCGTGCGCCTCCCACGAACAGCATCGTGCGCCGGTGCGCAGCACCGTGTCCACCCGTGCACAGCGCAGTGCGCACACCGCACCGACAGCGGCGCCCAACCCCTGGCCCCCTCCTAGGCACCACCATGAGCGCCCATGAGCGGCCATGCAGCAGCGCACGTGAATAGCACCACACAACCCACGCCGCGACCAACCGCCGGCGACCCCACACCAGCGTGCGAACTCGGGAAACCCCTTGCGTACATCCAGCCCTCCTTCCCAACACTTCTTCGCTCTTTTCGACGATCACAGGAGTCAATTTCGACTTCAGAGTCGAAATCCCGTCGTGACGTGCGTATTTTGAATTCAGAAAGTACGCTTTGTGGCAGCGACTTCGTACACATTTTTTGAAAAATTCGATCGTTGGATCGTCGATCTGTTTCTTTCATCTCCATCTTAGTATATACCTCTCCACTCCTCTAAAGTTTCAACCGTTAATTCGTTTATTTGATAGATCAAAACCAGCCGCCAAGTTGACCGTTTAAATTACGTATATTTGGACAGTTTTATGGAGCCAACTTCGTGGACTTTTATTTCTGCCGTCATAGCTCTGTTTGATGTGATACCAGTTCTTGTGCATAGCTGGTATAACCAACTTTTTGTTCTTAAAGTTTTGTTCCTTTGTGAGATCGTTTAATTGGTTGAATTTAATGCCAAAGTTGGTCGTCCGAATTTATAATTTCCAACTTGTAAAATTCTAACTTTGAAGACGGGACTCCGAATTCAAGTTTCGGCACCACCAGTGGACTCGTGGTATCGTTCTGGCATGAATTTATAGATAATTTGCTGAGTTTGGAGCAACGTGGCCCCTTCACGTGTAACGACAATAGTCCGTATTACGTATTTTGGTATACGTGTACGTATTTTGACTCGTATTATTGCAGCCGCTGCCCATTCCCGAGTGGAAATGGGAGCATATCACTATGAACTTCGTATCAGGATTGCCGCGTACACCAGAAAAAAAAGATGCAATTTGGGTCATCGTTGACAGGTTGACCAAATTGGCCCACTTCTTGCCATTCAAGGTGGGTACGTCTACAGAGAGGCTGGCGGAGATGTACATGCGGCAGACAGTCAGGATTCACGGGGTTCCGGTCAGCATCGTCTCAGATCGGGATAGTCGCTTTACTTCCCATTTTTGGAGGAGTCTGCAGACCAGCTTGGGCACTCAGCTCAAGTTTAGTACTGCATACCACCCCCAGACGGACGAACAGTCGGAGCGAACTATTCAGACACTTGAGGATATGCTGCGGACGTACGTCCTAGAATTTGGAGGTTCCTGGGAGGTTCATCTTCATTTGGTGGAGTTTGCTTACAACAATAGTTTCCAGGCCAGCATTGAGATGTCACCTTTCGAGGCTCTGTACGAGCGTAGGTGTCGTACACCCTTATCATGGGATGATGTTAGTGAGCGAGCTTTACTGGGGCCAGAGATGGTTGTTGACGCAGTCGAGAAGGTGAAGCTCATCAGGGACAGACTTCGCGTGGCGCAGGACAGACATCGATACTGAGCCGATAGCCACCAGAGGCCCTTGGAGTTTGAGGTACAGATTAGAGTAGGACTAGATTTAGGTTTGTTTTGTTTGTGATTTTGATAGTGTTTTTATTTAAATAGTATTTTTATTTACCAATTCAGATCCTAACATGTCTAATGATGTATGTAGAATTAGTTTACATGATTAAGTTAGGTTTTTATGTAGAAGTTTGGGATTCGAATGATAGAGTAAAGGCTTGGCTGATACATTCTGATACCTTGTTTTTCAGTATTTTTCCTGACTTTTTAATCTCAGTTTTGTTGATGATTTTACTGCTAATTAACCCCCACATGTTTGATAGTTCACATTTGGTTTGGTTTTACAAATCAATTGATTTTTGGATGTGAGAATGGAAATTGACACATGAGTTGGATTTCGAATTCCTGTACACCTGATACATGTTGATACTGGGATTTATTTGGTTAAACTGAGTTTATTCTCAGTTTTAGTTGAATGGGATTCTACATTGAAGGTTCCTGTTTACTGATAGAGTAATACCAGTGAGTACCACTAATACTCTAATGCAATGAACTGGTTTCCTTCCCAATTCCTTCAACTGTTAGCTGAGATATTGATTAGAGGATTAATTGATTCCTGAGTTTCATTAAAACTTGAGATAGTGTAGGATTGAGATGAATTGATTTCCTTTTTCTTTCTCATGAAATCTGAACTAAATTAATAGGAATTATTATATGTGGTATTGGTCCTTAATTCTAACCTAAAATCTGAATTTAGGCTATATGTGCACTGTCAAATTAATCCCTGAGTTTTTATAAAAATCTGAGATTTAATGAGGGTTCAATGAACTGATTTGCCATTCCTAAACTCAAACTTAATTGGTTTTCTTCCCATTTTGCACTGACACATAGCTACTTAACCACACACACAGGTTTTCTGATGCATCATACACACACACTGCATACATGTCCTGCCACACTGCATATATTTCCGGCACATATACAAATCTGAGAACTCTAATACCCATTCCCACATATTGATACACCACACAGCTCACACTGTTACATTTTTCCTGTCACACTATCATATGATCACATATAATCTCACACTCTTGAATTCATGTACTCTCTCTCACACACAAGTCACACACACACTTTTACTCTCTTCACTCACTCACACATATTAGCATGCACACTTGACACCATGTTCACTCTCTTACACCCTCATGTATGTCTCATACCCACACACACACACATTTGCATTCATGTGACACACACACACTTGAGTGCATGAGTGCCCCCTCTCTTTATACATGTATATGTATATATGTATCCTATATGTATGTGAGATATCACATAGATAGCCTATATGTATATTCTAATATTAGATAATATAGTTATATCTATGTTTGTATTAAATATAGACATATTGTTATGTGTGTAATGTTATGATTTGGTTGTAGGGCATGATATTGCCTAGTAAGCCTAGATTAGTCTTGTTAGAACCTAGAATGGTTTATTAGACCTAGAATAGACTAGTTTGACTTAGGTTTGACTTGGTTGACCTAGTTTGACTTCTAGGGTTGACCAGAGTTGACCAAGAGTTGACTTTGGTCTAAATTGACCTAGATTCATGTAGAATGCATTGTAGTGTTTCAGTTTACCATTCTGGACTTATTGTGACCTGTGCTGTTCTGATTAGGAGCCAGACACCACTCCTCGGACAGTACTTTCATATTGGACACTCAGATACCAGGCGAGTACATTCTCTGATCATTTCATATCCTGCTTAGAATTATTTTCTGCATTAAATTACTTTACTTGTTACTGTCACATTGGTCACACGGATTGGTACTATATGGATCCCTACTTGAGATGTTATCCTTAGGGAGCATCGGGTACTACATGTTCTGTGCGTTTCACTTACATGGCGTATCACTATGCTTCACTGGTTCTTTGATCACTTGTGACATATACTCTTATGATCACAGAGTCTCCTAGAATCTCTTATCCCATTTACTGGATATCCTAGAATCCCTATTTATGGGACATTCATGTATCACCCTTCGGGGGCTTTGCATGGAATCATAACATAACCTGGTTGGATCCTTGTGTATTGATTGGGGGTACGGGGGAGTAGAAGTAGACATGTGAATAATACCCAAGTAGTATTTTATCAGAATCTTTTCCATAGTGTCTTATCAGAATCTTCTATGCCATTTATATGTCTATATTGTACTCTGACTCACTAGCCACTGTTAGTCTCTATTTATAGTAGATATTTCTATTACAGCTCTCTCTGTTTACATACTGCACTTCTTTCAGTACCTGTATCTTACTTTACTGCATGATTATATTTTCTAACCTGCTATGAACTGTTGAGATGTACTGTACTCGCTCCTGTCCTGACTGGACCTGTTGAAAATATTGCAGAGGACGAGGAGGAGACCTGTGTGGATACCTTCTACGGGGCAGCCTTAGACGACACTTGCGAGCTGGACTCTCAGGAGGACCCAGCTCTAGCTGAGGACATCACCCCCATTGCCTAGACTAGTTTAGTTAGGCTTATCTTACTTTATGTTGTCTTGAGACTGTTTAGCTAGACTTTATTTCTGTTCAGAGATGTTGAGTTGTATATATTCTTTCATGTCCTATAGCTGAGTTTGTACTCTGGATATTGCTGGAATGTTATCTTAGACTACTTTATCATCTATTTTCCTTGAGTACCATATCATATCGTGCTTTCTTCTTCCTTAGTTGTGATTGAGTTTATTTACTGCTATGTCACCCCCATTCGGGGAGTATAAACTGTTTAGAGATATAATTGTTAGATGTATGTTGACCTAGGACAGCGTTCTACTGCCGACACTGCGGCGTAGGCTGGACGTACCCACGTCTCGTGCCCTTACTCTAGGGTGTGGGTCGTGACACTTCTTCTCGAAAAAATAGAGAAGAAGAACAGTACCCTGGCGCATGCTTCCCAGCCGCATAAACTTAGCCGCATGGGACCTGACCGCATGGCCTTCCTCCGCATGACTCAAGTTGGCCCATGGCCGTATGAACTTCTTTTCCCCAGCCGCATGAACCCGATCCTCCTGACCGCATGGGACTTAGTCGCATGGCATTGCTTAGCTCTGGCCGCATGACTCTGACTGGCCCGGACTGCATGAACCTTTCTCTCTGAGCCGAATGAGACCCAGTACCCTCTAGCCGCATGCGCCCTTTAACCCCAGCCGCATGAGCTCATGTCCCCTTCTTGTCGTATGGCTTGAATGATTCTCCAGCTGCATGAGCATGATCCCCTGCCGTATGAACTCGATCCCCTGAGCCGTATGGGACCCATCCCCTCCCAGCCGCATCAGTTTACTTTCCCTGGCCGCATGAGCTTGTTTCCCCACTGCCGCATATGCCCGTTCTTCTCGAAGCTGCATGAGCCCGCATGTCCCCCTGGCCGGATGCGCCCTCTTCTCCTGGCCGTATGAGCCCGAGCCGCATGGCCCGACACCTCGAGCCGCATGACTCTTCCATTGCCCCTTGTATTTTATGTTGCGTTGTTACATTTATACTTTTATCTTATGGCCCTCTGTGTACTTGGGTCCCTTGATAGAATGTCATGAACACGATAGTGACCCGTAGGGGTGCATCCTTGAAAAGTAATATGACATGCTAGTGGCCCGTCGTGGCGCACTCCTGACAAGTAAACCTGACATGATGTACTTTGATATGTTGTTGCGATGGCTAACTTGACATGACAAGAATGAATGGCCTGGACACCGTGGACGATTGTGCTTGTATAAATAAACCAGTATTGTCTTGCATCATGTCTAGGAAAGGGACCCCTGAGTACCACGGTCAGGGGTACCTACTGAAATTGACTAAGACTAATAACTAGAATAATCCAGTAGTCATGAAAAGATTTTCCAGCTACAGGCAATCCCGTTATCTGGACGCGCATGTGGACTTGTAGCCTGTCGACGAGTAGGGTGCATTTCCGGCACACCGTCATGTGTTGTACCCTTCATGAATGGATATTCGACCTGGATAACCTGGATAGTATGTAGGGCTTGTCGCTGTTGGAATAATCTCATTGCATCTTGCTAGTAACTAGGCCTGTGATAACCCTAGTTAGTTAAAGTATCAAGCCGTACACATTGTTTGGCCGTGATTGATTGGATGGAGTCTAGCCCGGCTTAGTCTTATCATGATCCTGTACAAGAATGTATCATGACATGATTATTTATGCTTATCTTAACAATAATGATCAGGGGCCAAGTTTTGTTCAGGTGAAGGGTTACAACCCCGGTCCTTGTTTGGTTTAAGGGTTGTGACCTGGCTACCTAAATGGTTGCCTTGTACTCACTTCACTGTTGTTGTCTCTGTTACTATCAAGTTCTCTTATATTTATCTTTAATATTCATATATTATATGCTAGTTTTAGTTCCAAAGTGAAGCCTCCTTTGTGGCACTTGATCTTTCTGGGGTCTGACCCAGCTGGTTTTGTATGGCCAGATACCGAAGCAGCTCCAGAGGATCTACCTATCTTCCAGCCAGATGGTGACTACCAGGCGTAACCCTGGCAACGAGTGGGTTCCTTTTGTTTTTCCACTTTATTGTATAAATATTCTTTTAAGGCATTTAGCCGGCGAGCACGTGTTAGCTCGTATTGCACCTTTATTTACTGTCTGCCTACGGGCTGTAACATGATTGACAAATCCTAGGGTTGATCATGTATGACTGAAACTCTTGCTAGACTTGACATTTTGTACGACTAGCTTCATGATCATCCAAATATGTAATGTATGGGACGCCTTACTATTATATATTTGGTGCTCTGACATCTTGTAACTGTTATTACTTGCTTGAGATTGAGACAATAGGCTTGTTCATGACCTTAAGAGACTGATGGCTTGTAGTTAAACCCTCATATATCTAGACAGTCGTGACCGTATAGCGAGGTGGGTTGTACTTTAATATACGTAGCTGGCTATGTTCGCCCCCGCTCTCGAGTATTCTGGTTCTGGGGCGTTATATGGTTTAAGTGGTGGCCCATGCAGGTCTTGTAAATCAAGATATGTGAGGGTTTATCGAATAGATGTCTCAATCAGTACTCGCTCTTGATCTCTGCTCGTATCCTCTAAATCCCTAGATTTTGGACCTGATCACATGCTTGTATCTTTGATCTGTCATGGTCCTTCCTTATTGTTTCCTATGTCGTCTTCTTCAGCGGCATTGTTCCTGGTCCTACCGATCAGCAAGGCGGAGCACCTCCTGTAGACCAGCAGCAACCTGGAGATCAAGCCCAGCACTCAGGAGTAGCCTCCAGAGTCATGCCTACTGGGGGTCAAGAGCCACCAGTCCAGCCTGTAGAGCCTGATGATGGCACCTTGGTGGCCCTCATCAGGACATTGCTAGCTTCTCAAGATCGTCGGGGCGACGCCCTGCACCAGGCAATACAAGATGCTCTGAGCAGAGGTGATCATCAAGGTAACAGTACGGCCAACAGTTTCAAGCGCTTGAACCCTCCCTTCTTCGACGGCATTAAAGATGCTATTGTCGCAGACACTTGGCTTCAGGATACAGAGGTTATTCTAGAAGTAGCCAGGACTCCAGAAGACGAGAAGGTGGCTGTGGTGCGTCTGCAGTTATTGGATTTGGCCTGCAGCTGGTGGGCGGCCAGGCCATTGGATTAGTGGCACCTATTGCCTGGGCAGTATTTCATGAGAGATTTCAGACCAAGTACTTCGATGTTGTAGCTCGGTACGATCTACAGGTAAGGTTCACCAATCTGAAGCAGATGGACAGGACGGTCGACGGATATACGGCCGAGTTCTCCAGTCTTAGTCGGTTTGCTCCTACCATGGTAGCGACCGAGTTCGACAGAGTCCAGCGGTTCCAGTAGGGGCTCCATCTAGAGATTTTATTGGCAGTAGAGCAGTTTGAGCATCAGACTTTTGATACGGTATTGAGAGCAGCCAGGAGGCACGAGTATACCTCCCGGAGGATTGAGGACCAGACCGGAGGTCGAAAGCGATCCCACAGTCAGATGAACCAGTCTTCAGCACTAGTCCCGAAAGCTAGGGCTTTGACCATTGGAACTCCGAGGCAGGCGGCCTCAGTTACATCAGCTCAACATTTAAACCCGGCCTACCCTCAGTAGCAGAAGCAGAAGCACTCTTCCGCAATAGGATGTTCGCATTGCGGGAAGCCAGGACATGTGGTATTAGAATGTTGCAGGGCACAGGGATTGTGTCTGGCTTGTGGAGCACCGGACCACAGGATTGGGAACTGCCCGAATAGGGGGAGTTCATCATCTTTCAACTTTTTTAGTCCCTCGGTTAGGGGACCAACCCAGTACCAGTCCAGCAGCAGCAGCAGCAGTACCCGTTGTCGAGGCCCTTGTCGCCTCAGACCCAAGCTTTCCAGCAACAGAACCCCCAGCAGTATGCACAAGCCCAAGCCCAGATTCAGAACCGGCAGAGAGGATTCCAGCAGAGGGGACCAGCATCCCGAGGGCATAGTCAGGTGATGGCGATGATCGTAGAAGAAGGATTGGCACCCGGTGAGATAGTGGCGGGTACTATTCTCGTCAACTCTTTTCCAGTATCAGCGTTATTTGATTCTGGTGCATCGCATTCATTCATGTCTATACGATTCGCGATGCGGATAGGACTGGAGCCCGAGTCATTATCAGTAAGTCTCAATATACTTACTGGTAGCGGTCTTGTGGGAGTAGATAGAGTATTTTTCTCGTGTTGGATCGTGGTTAGCGGTAGAGAGTTTCCCGCTAGATTGATAGAATTCTCGATGGCCGATTATTATGTGGTCTTAGAGATGGATTGGTTGAGGAACCAGTATGCTAGGATAGACTGCCATATTGGCAGGGTTATTTTTAGCATTCCAGGCGAGTCAGAGTTTTCCTTTTCCTGAGGCGAAGTTGAGCCTTCTCCTCCAGTATTGCGGATGGCAGTAGCAGCAGTACAGTTATCCCGGATAGTCGAGGAGTTTCCAAATATTTTCCCAGAAGAGCTTCCAGGAATGCCGCCAGTGCGAGAGATTGAGTTTACTATCGACTTGATCCCAGGGACAGCCCTAGTGTCAGAGAGAGTCTACAGGATGGCGCCGTCAGAGTTAGAGATATTGTACAAGATGATTGAAGAACTCAGGACCAAGGGATTCATTCGTACAAGTGGATCGCCTTGGGGAGCCCCGATGCTTCTTATGAGAAAGAAGAATGGTACGTCCAGATTATGTGTAGATTATCGTTCCTTGAACTCAGTGACAATCAAGAACAGATACCCTCTTCCGAGGATAGATGACTTGTTTGATCAACTCAATGGGGCAGCAGTATTCTCGAAGATTGACTTACGGTCAGGATACCATCAGATCAGAGTCAGAGAGCAGGACATCCAGAAGATAGCTTTTAGATCTAGATATGGGCATTAGGAGTTCCTTGTTATGCCATTTGGAGCAACCAATGCACCGGCTGTATTCATGGACCTCATGAATCGTATCTTCATAACATATTTAGATCAGTTCGTGATTGTGTTCATAGACGACATCCTGGTCATCAACAAGAGTGAAGCGGAGCATGAGCAGCATCTCCATATGGTCTTTTAGATTCTCAGAGAGCACCAATTATATGCCAAGTTCAGTAAATGCGAGTTCTGGCTCAATCGCATTTCGTACTTGGGCCATATCATTACTAGAGGAGGAGTAAAAGTGGACCCCCAGAAGATCGTGGTCACCGAGACGTGGCCAGTACCCAGTACAGTCGCAGAAGTTTACAGTTTTTTTGGCTTGGCCGGCTACTACCGGCGGTTTATTTCAGATTTTGATCGGATTTCAGCGCCTATGACCTAGTTGAGCCGCAAGGATGTGCAGTTTGTTTGGACGACAGAGTGTCAGGAATCTTTTGAGAAGTTGAAGCGAGGTTTGATGACGGCCTCCATTCTCACGCTTCCAGATGGGACCAAAGCATTCTCAGTGTATTGTGATGCTTTAGGCAGAGGTTTGGGATGCATTTTGATGCAGCATGGAAAGGTAATAGCTTATGTGTCACGTCAATTTCATGATCATGAGAGGAATTACCCAACCTATAACTTGGAGTTGGCAGCAGTAGTGTTTGCAATTAAGTTGTGGAGGCACTACTTGTACGGAGATAGGGTGGAGATTTTCACCGACCACAAGAGCCTGAAGTATGTGTTCACTCAGAAGGATCTTAACATGCATCAGAGGAGGTGACTAGAGCTACTTATGGATTATGATGTCAACCTGCAGTATCATTCTGGAAAGGCCAACGTTGTTGCAGATGTCCCGAGCAGGAGAGCCGGAGTTTATTTCCTAACAGCACAACCAGAGTTATTAGCGGATCTTCAGAGGATGGGTATAGAAGTTGTCCTTCCTACCATTGTGGCATTGATGGTCAGTATGCAAGTCCAGTCCAGTATAGTCGAGAGGATCCGGATGGCACAGTCAACAGATTCCAAACTTCAGCGACTCAGAACAGAGTATGAGGCAGGACGACAGCCAGAGTTATGCATTCATAAAAATAGTACACTTCGACATGTAAAGCATCTTTGTGTACCCAGTAGAGATATCAGACAGGAGATCATGGCAGAGGCTCACAGTTCTCAGTATTCCGTTCATCCCGGTGGCACAAAGATGTACCGTATATCCGTCAGCACTTTTGGTGGAATGGCATGAAGAGGAAGATAGCCCGGTTTGTCTTTCGATGTTTGGTTTGCCAACAAGTTAAAGCTGAACATCAGAGACCAGCTGGACTTCTTCAGCCCTTGCCGATTCCAGAATGGAACTGGGAGCATATAACCATGGATTTCGTGACTGGATTACCTAGTTTCCCGGCCGGTAGAGATGCTATTTGGGTTATTATAAACAGGCTCACGAAGGTGGCTCACTTCCTCCCGTTCAGAGTTGGTCAGTCGACGGCTCAGCTAGCAGAGATGTACCTCAGGCAGATCATCATATTTTATGGTGTACCAGTCAGTATTACCTCGGACAGAGATTCAAGATTTATGTCGCACTTTTGGCGCAGCTTACAAGAGAGTTTGGGAACTCACCTCCAGTTCAGCTCAGCTTATCTTCCGCAGACAGATGGTCAGTCAGAGCGTACCATACAAACCTTGGAAGATATGTCACGGTCTTGTGTACTCGACTTTGGTGGTTCATGGAAAGATCACCTGTACTTGGTGGAGTTCTCGTACAACAACAATTTCCAAGCCAGGATCCAAATGGCACCGTTCGAGGTACTGTATGGCAGGAAGTGCAGATTCCCGTTGGCATGGGATGATGTTGGTGAGAGGCAGATACTTGGTCAGAGGTGATTACGCAGACAGTCGAGGTGGTCAAAAGGGTCAGAGATCATCTTCGAGTTGTCCAAGATCGCCAGCGCCATTGGCCCGATTCTCATCGGCGTCCCCTTGAATTCTTGGTCGACGACCATGTATTCCTGAGGATTTTGTCTAATCATGGCGTCATTCGTTTCGGCGTACGGGGAAAGCTTAGTCCTAGGTACTTAGGGCCCTTTGATATTCTGGAGCGAGTAGGTGATGTATCATATCGTCTCGCTCTTCCGCCGTCGCTAAGTGAGGTGCATGATGTCTTCCATGTATCCCAACTACGACGGTATATCCCGGACCCGAGCCATATCCTGGATCATTCAAAATTGGTTGTTGGTACCAAACTTTCGTATGAGGAGAGGCCCGTGTCTATATTGGACCAGGGAGAAAAGATACTCAAGAACAAGACTATCAAGTTAGTCCGTGTTGCTTGGGGTCATCACTCTTTGGGTGAGTCAATGTGGGACCGTGAGGATGATATTCGATCGCGATATCCCAACCTGTTTGACTCGTAAGGTGTAATGTCTTTCTTATACCTTATGCTTTCAATTCCTTGCTTTAGTGAATAATTGCATGATAGTCACGTCCCAAAAACAGAATACTGGAGAGCGGGGGACAGACACGGCCAGCTACGTACATTGAAGTGAATCCTACCTCGCAATACGATCACGACTGTCTAGATGCATGAGGGTTTACTATAAGCCATCAGTCTCTTATGGTCATGAACAAGCCTAGTGTCTCAATCTCAAGCAAATAAGAAATGTTACAAGATGTTAGATCATCAGACACAAATTAAGATATCCCAAACATTATATATTCAGATGATCATGATGCTAGTCAAACAAAACGTGAAGACTAGCAAGAGTTTCAGTCATACATGATCAACCCTAGGATTTGTCAATCATGTTACAATCCGTAGGCAGAGAGTAAGTAAAGTTGCAAACGAGCTAACACTTGCTCGGCGGCTAAACGCCTCAAAAGAATATTTTTACAAGGGAGTGGAGGAGCAAAATAAGAACCCACGCATTGTCAGGGTTGTGTCTAGTGGTCACCATCTGGCTGGAAGGCAGGGAGATCCTCGAGAGCTTCTTCGAAATCTGGCCATACAAAACCAGCTGGGTCAGACCCCAGAAAGAGCAAGTGGCACAAGGGAGGCTTCACTTAAGAACTAAAACCAGCATATTAGCACATGATACGAAAGACATGAGTTAGAGAAAGCCGGATGATAAACGATAAGATGACTAACGGACTATTCCGGTAACCAAGTTACAACCCATAAACCAAACAAGGACCGGGGTTGTAATCCTTCACCTGAACAGAACTTAGTCTCTAACCAATTATCGATAAAGTAAAGCATAAACAAGCATGTCCTGAGATAGCCATGTACTGGATCTAGGCAAGACGAGACAAGATAGGACTCCATCCATCATTCACGGCCAAGCAAAGAGTACGGCTTGATATTTTAACTAACTAGGGTTATCACAAGCTTAGTTACTAACAAGATGCATCGAGATGTTCCAACAGCCACAAGCCCTGCAGTCTTAATCCAGATTATCCGGTCACAAGTTGAGAGAGTTGGATTAGGTGACTTGGGGGTGCAACACATGACAGTGTGCTGGAAATGTGCCCTACTCGACGGCAGGCTACAAGTCCAATTAAAAGCGCCCAGATAACGGGACTGCCTGTAGCTGAGAAATCTCTTCATGAACTACTTGATCACTCTAGTCATTATCCTAGTCAGATTCAGTATGAATCCCTGACCGTGGAAATCAGGAATTTATATCCTAGACATGATGCATGACGAGACATGTAGCTTATACAAGCACAAACACCCACAGTGTCAAGACAAGATTTACTTAGCAAGGCATATCAAGATTATCATGTAGGTTTATTTTATCAAGTCAAGAGTGCATCACAATAGACCACCATCAAGAATTATCATGTCAAGTTACTTGTCAAGAGTGTACCGCGATGGGTCACTATTAAGAATTATCATGTTACTTGATACTTATTAAGAGTGCGCCTTAACAGGACACTATCGTGTTTTATTATTACATTACTATGAATGAGGGAAATTTTTATAAAATAACTAGTAACATATTCTTGAAGCCAAGAAAAAGATCTACAACTTTCATGTTTTGAGTTTTTCCAGATTTTAGCTACAAAACAGCTCAAAGAAGCAAAAACAGTCATTTGGAGTGACCTGCGCGCAAGTTGCGTGGGCAAAATCGCCCACAGCGCAAGTTGTGCGCAAGCACGACGCGCGGGCGTGCGGCCACACAAGTTGTGCATTGCGCGCGGGTAAAATTGCACACGACGCACGTTGCACGCAAGCGCGGCGCGCGGGCGCGGACAGAGAAGTGTGCGGGCGCGCGGCGCGCAAGTTGCGTATTGCGTACGGGCAAAATCGCCCACGGCGCACGTTGCGCACAAGTGCATTGCACGCAAGCACGACGCACGGACGCGCGGCAGCGAAGACACTGCGCGCGGCACTGTTCATCGTCCCGATAGCACCGAAAGGTGTGGGGAACCCATGAACTCAAAAATGGCATAACTTTCTCATACGAAGTCGAAATCAAGCAGTTCAAAAGCCAAAATTAGGTAGAATTGAATTTCCTACAACATGGAGCCATTTGATTTTGAAAATAACCAAGTTTCATAGATCAAAACCAAGAAAAACCAAAAAGTTACAAACTTAGATCTACAAGAATCTATCCACCAAACCCAAAAATGCCAAGTTCTAAAGAGGCTTAGAATGAAGTAAGGAAGGAAATGGAATAATAAAACTTGAGATCCATCATGAAACAAGTTTCACTTGTCTATTCTTGGTAGGTGGGAGGAGTAAATGAAGAAGATGAAGAAGTAAATGCGAATAATGGACGAGAGAGAAGAAGTTGACTTATATAGCAACCCCTCTCATCTCAACCCAATATAAACCAAACCAAGCCAAGCCAAGTCATATTGAACCAAGTTGAACCAATCAAGTCAAGATTTAAACCAAGGCTAAGCTAAACAAGATAAGTAAAAATACGGGCCACTTGTCAATTGTCATAAATTCGTATACGTATCCTGAAAATACGTATAACGGGAAACGGTAGTGACAACTCTTCCTACCTTAAAAAAATTCCGTCCTCAAAATTTAATCAAGAGACTAGAGGTGTCGGGGCGAGCTACACTAATACTGGCAATCTACGACTAGCAGTCAACCAAGCAATCATTCATGCAAGCAAGAAAGTAAAAGCATAAGGCATGAGGAAGACATTATACCTTATGAGTCAAATATGTGTTGATATCGCAATCAGATATCATCCTCACACTCCTACGTTGACTCACCCAAGGAGTGATGACCCCAAGCAACACGGACTAAACTAATAGTCTTGTTCTTGAGTATCTTCTCTCTTCGGTCCAATATGGATACGGGCCGTTCCTAGTACGAAAGGTTGGTACCAACAACCAATTCCGAATGATCAAAGATATGGCTCGGATCCGGAATGTACCATCGTAATTGGGATACATGGAAGACATCATGCACCTCACGTAATGGCGGTGGAAGAGCGAGACGATAGGACACATCACCTACTCGCTCTAGAATGTCGAACTGCCCTATATACCTAGGACTAAGCTTTCCTTGCACGCCGAATCGAATGATGCCATGGGTAGAAGAGATCCTAAGGAACACATAGTCGTCGACTAAAAACTCAAGGGGACACCGATGAGAATCGGCCTAATGGCGGTGGCGATCTTGGAAAACTCGAAGATGATCTCTAACTTGTCTGACCACCTCAAGAGTCTGTGTAATCATCTCTGGACAAAGCATCTGCCTCTCGTCGACATCATCCCAAGCTAAAGGTGATCTGCACTTTCTGCCAAACAGCGCTTCAAAGGGTGCCATCTGGATACTGGCCTGGAAACTGTTGTTATAGGAGAATTCTACGAGATGCAGGTGATCTTTCCACGAACCACCGAAGTCGAGTGTACATGAATGCAACATATCTTCAAGAGTCTGGATCGTGCGCTGTGACTGACCATCTGTCTGCGGATGATAAGCTGAACTGAACTTGAGACGAGTCCCCAAGCTCTCTTGAAGACTCCGCCAAAAGTGCGATATGAATCTTGAATCTCAGTCGGATACAATACTGACTGGTACTTTATGCAACCTGACAATCTGCCTGAGGTACATCTCTGCAAGCTGGTTCGTCGACTGACCAACTCGAAAAGGGAGAAAATGAGCTACCTTGGTGAGTCTGTCAACTATAACCCATATGGCATCTCTTCCAGCTGGGGATTTAGGTAACCCAGTTACATAATCCATGGTAATGTGCTCCCATTTCCATTCTGGGATCGGTAAAGGTTGAAGAAGTTCAGCTGGTCTCTGATGTTCAATCTCAACTTGTTGGCAAACTAAACAATGAGAGACAAACTGGGCTATCTCCCTCTTCATGCCATTCCACCAGAAATGCTGACGGATGTCTCGGTACATCTTCGTGCTACCGAGATGAATGGAATACTGAGAACTGTGAGCCTCTGCCATAATCTCCTGTCTGATATCACTACTAGGTACACAAAGACGCCTTCCATGTCGAAGTGTACCATCCTCATGAATACATAACTCTAGTCTCCGTCCTGCTACACATTCTGTTCTAAGCCGCTGAAGCTTAGAATCTGCTGACTGAGCTAACTTAATCCTCTCAACTATACTGGATTGAACTTGCATGCTGGCCATCAATACCACATTGGTGGGAAGAACAACCTCAATACCCATCTTCTGGAGATATTCTAATAACTCTGGTTGTGCTGTTAGGAAATAGACTCCGGCTCTTCTGCTCAATACATCTACAACAACCTTGGCCTTCCTAGGATGATACTGTAGGTTGATGTCATAATCTACATGTAGCTCTAGCCATCTTCTCTAACGCATGTTAAGATCCTTCTGGGTAAACACATACTTAAGACTCTTGTGGTCGATGAAAATCTCTACCCGATCCCCATACAATTAATGTCTCCACAACTTGAGTGCGAAAACTACCGCTGCTAATTCCAAGTCATGGGTTGGATAATTTCTCTCATGATCATGAAGCTGACGTGACGCATAAGCTACTACCTTACCATGCTGCATCAAGATGCATCCCAATCCTCTGTCGGAAGCATCACAATAAACTAAAAATCCTCCAGTCCCATCTGGAAGCGTGAGAATGGGAGCCGTCATCAATCTCTGCTACAACTTCTCAAATGAACTCTGACACTCTGCTGTCCAAGCAAACTGTACATCCTTACGGGTCAACTGCGTCAGTGGTACTAAAATCCGAGCAAAGTCTGATACAAACCGCCGGTAATAGCCAGCCAATCCAAGGAAACTCCGAACTTCTCCGACGGTGCTAAGTGCTGGCCACGTCTCTATGGCCAATATTTTCTGGGGGTCAACTTCCACTCCACCTCTGGTAATGATATGACGTAAGTATAAAATGCGATCAAGCCAAAATTTGCTCTTACTGAACTTCGCGTACAACTGGTGCTCTTTGAGAATATGAAGAACTACACGAAGATGCTGCTTATGCTCTGCCTCATTCTTGCTATAGACTAAGATGTCATCTATAAACACTATCACAAACTGATCCAAATAAGGCATGAAGATACGATTCATGAGATCCATGAATATCGCTGGCATATTGGTCACTCAAATAACAAGGAACTCCTAATGTCCATATCTAGATCTGAATGCTGTCTTCGGGATGTCTTGCTCTCTGACTCTGATCTGATGGTACCCTGACCGCAAGTCAATCTTCGAGAATACTGTTGCCCCACTAAGTTGATCAAATAAATCATCTATCCTTGGTAGGGGATATCTGTTCTTTATTGTTACAGAATTCAAGGTACGATAATCAACACATAATCTTGACGTACCATCCTTCTTTTTTACAAGAAGCATCGGGGATTCCCAAGGCGATCCACTAGCACGAATGAATCTCTTGGTTCTGAGTTCTTCAATCATCTTGTACAAGATCTCTAATTCTGAAGGTTCCATCATGTAGACTCTCTCTGACACTGGTGCCGTCCCTGGAAGCAAATCGATAGTGAACTCTATCTCTCTCTCCGGTGGCATACCTAGAAGCCCTTCGGGAAATACATTAGGAAGCTCTTCTACTACTCTGGGAAATTGAACTGCTTCTGCTACTGCTATCCGCAATACTAGTGGAGAAGGTTCTACTTCGCCTTTGGAAAATAAAAACTCTGCCTCACCGAAAATACCAAAAATAATCCTGCCAATATGGCAGTCTATTCTTGCGTATTGCTCATTCAACCAATCCATTCCTAGGACCACATCATAGTCGACCATCGGGAATTCTATCAATCTAGCAAAAAACTCTCTACCACTAACTATGATTCGACATGAAGAATAGACTCTATCTACCCCCATAAGACCATTACCAGTAAGTATATTGAGCCTTACTGATAATGACTCGGGCTCCAGTCCTACCCGTGTTGTGAATCGAGCAGACATAAATGAATGCGATGCACCTGAATCAAATAATACTGATGCTGGAAAAGAGTTGACGAGAATGGTACCTGCCACCACCTCACCTGAAGCTAACTCTTCTGCTACGGTCAGAGCCATAGCCTGACCTTGTCCTCTTGGTGCTGGTCCCCTCTGCTGGTGACCTTTCTGCCTGTTCTGAATCTGAGCATAGGCATACTGTTTATCCTGAGGCGGCAATGGCCTCGGAGGTTGATACTGCTGCTGCACTGGTGCTGGACCCCTAACCGATGGACTGGTTAGGTTTGACGACGACGAACTGGCTCTATTCGGATAGGACCCTATCTTGTGATCTGGTGTCCCACAAGCCAAGCACAATCCCTGTGCTCTACGACACTCTGATACTACGTGCCCTGGCTTTCCACAATGAGTGCAGCCCATTATGGAAGACTGCTTCTGCTTCTGTTGCTGAGGATACGCCGGCGTCGAGTCCTGAATCGAAGAAACTGTGGCGCCCTTCTAGGAGCTCCAATAGTCAAGACCCTAGCTGCCGGGGCGGGTGCTGAAGACTGGGACATCTGCCCATGAGACCTCTTCTATCCTCCGCTTCTATCTACAATCCTCTGCGAAGTATACTCATGCCTCTTCGTTGCTCGCAAGACGGAATCAAATGTCTGGTGCTCAAACTGCTCCACTGATATGATAATCTCTAGGTGGAGCCCCTGCTGGAATCGCTGGGCTCGATCCAATTCGGTTGCCACCAAGGTAGGAGCAAACCGACTGAGTCTAGAAAACTCGATCACAGATCCATCGACCGTCCTGCCCATCTGCTTGAGATTAGTGAATCTCGTGTGCAGATCATACCGAGCTACTACATCGAAGTACTTGGTCTGGAACTTGTTGCTGAACACCGCCCATGAGACGGACGTCGGTAATCCAACTGCTAGCATCGCCCACCAGCTGCGGGCTAAGTCTAATAACTGCAGGCGCACAACGGCCACATTCTCATTCTCAGGAATCCTAGCTGTTTCCAGGATAACCTCTGTGTCCTGAAGCCATGCATCAGCAGCAATAGCATCTTCAGTGCCGTCAAAAAAAGGAGGGTTCAGACGCTTGAAGATGTTGGCCGCGTTGTCCCCTTGGTAACCAACTCTGCCCATGGCATCTTGTACTGTCTGGTGCAGGGCATTGCCCCGACGATTTTGAGATGCAAGCAATTCCCTGTTGAGACCCACCAGGGTTCCATTATCGGGCTTTGCAGGCTGGACGGGTTGAGCTGGGAGCTCTAGATCCCCGGAATGCATGACTCGGGAGGCCGCTCCAGAGTGCTGGGCTTGGTCTCCAGGTTGCTGCTGGTCCACTGGAGGTGCTCTGCCTTGCGGATCGCTAGGACCAGGAACAATGCCGCTGAAGTAACGACATGAGGAACAATAAAGAAGGACCATGATAGATCGAGGATATAAACATGTGATCAGGTCAAGATTTCGAAAAGATTAGAAGACACGAGTAAAGATCAAGGGCGAGTGCTGATTGAGACATCTACTCAGTGAAACCCTCGCATATCTTGATTTACAAGACCTGCATGGGCCACCACTTAAACAGTGCCACGCCCCAGAACCAGAATACTGGAGAGCGGAGGACAGACACAGCCAGCTACGTACATTGAAGTGAATCCCACCTCGCAATATGATCACGGCTGTCTAGATGCATGAGGATTTACTACAAGCCATCAGTCTCTTATGGTCATGAACAAGCCTAGTGTCTCAATCTCAAGCAAGTAAAAAAATGTTACAAGATGTTAGATGATCAGACATATAAAGTAAGGCGTCCCAAACATTACATATTCAGATAATCATGAAGCTAGTCATACAAAACATGAAGACTAGCAAGAGCTTCAGTCATACATGATCAACCCTAGGATTTGTCAATCATGTTACAGCCCGTAGGCAGACAGTAAGTAAAGTTGTAAACGAGCTAACACTTGCTCGA
This sequence comes from Iris pallida, assembly GCA_029216955.1. Classification (NCBI taxonomy): domain Eukaryota; kingdom Viridiplantae; phylum Streptophyta; class Magnoliopsida; order Asparagales; family Iridaceae; genus Iris; species Iris pallida. Next base: position 7,364,658 of record JANAVB010035620.1, on the reverse strand, counting down.
CGGCTAAACGCCTCAAAAGAATATTTTCACAAGGGAGTGGGGGAGAAAAATAAGAACCTACTTGTTGCCAGGGTTGCGCCTAGTGGTCACCATCTGGCTGGAAGGCAGGAAGATCCTCGGAAGCTACTCCGAAATCTAGCCATACAAAACCAGCTGGATCAGACCCCAGAAAGAGCAAGTGCCAGAATGAAGGCTTCACTTAAGAACTAAAACCAACGTATTAGCACATGATACATAAAGGATATCGAAAGACATGAGTTAGAGAAAGCCGGAAGATAAACGATAAGATGACTAACGGACTATTTCGGTAACCAAGTTACAACCCGTAAACCAAACAAGGACCGGGATTGTAACCCTTCACTTGAACAGAACTTAGTCTCTAACCAATTATCGATAAAGTAAAGCATAAACAAGCATGTCCTGAGATAGCCATATACTAGATCTAGGCAAGACGAGACAAGATAGGACTCCATCCATCATTTACGGCCAAGCAAAGAGTACGGCTTTGTACTTTAACTAACTAGAGTTATCACAAGCTTAGTTACTAACAAGATGCATCGAGATGTTCCAACAGCCACAAGCCCTGCAGTCTTAATCTAGGTTATCCGGTCACAAGTTGAGAGAGTTGGATTAGGTGACTTGGGGGTGCAACACATGACAGTGTGCTGGAAATGTGCCCTACTCGACGGCAGGCTACAAGTCCAATTAAAAGCGCCCAGATAACGAAACTGCCTGTAGCTGGAAAATCTCTTCATGAACTACTTGATCACTCTAGTCATTATCCTAGTCAGATTCAGTATGAATTCCTGACCGTGGAAATCAAAAATTTATATCCTAGACATGATGCAAGACGAGACATGTAGCTTATAAAAGCACAAACACCCACGGTGTCAAGACAAGATTTACTTAGCAAGGCATATCGAGATTATCATGTAGGTTTACTTTATTAAGTCAAGAGTGCGTCACAACAGACCACCATCAAGAATTATCATGTCAAGTTATTTGTCAAGAGTGTATTAAGAATTATTATGTTACTTGATACTTGTTAAGAGTGCGCCTTAACAGGCCATTATCATGTTTTATTATTACATTACTATGAATGAGATAATTTTGCATAAAATAACTAGTGACATATTCTTGAAGCCAAGGAAAAGATCTACAACCTTCATGTTTTGAGTTTTTCCAGATTTTACCTACAAAACAGCTCAAAGAAGCAAAAACAGTCATTTGGAGTGACCTGTGCGCAAGTTGCGCGAGCAAAATCGCCCACGGCGCACGTTGCGCGCAAGTACGGCGCACGGGCGCGCGGCTGCGCAAGTTACGCATTGCGCGCGAGCAAAATCGCCTACGACGCTCGGCGTGCAAGTTGCACATTGTGCGCGGGCAAAATTGCCCATGGCGTACGTTGCGCGCAAGCGCGCAAGCACGGGCGCACGGCAGAGAAGTACGCCGGCATGCGGCGCGCAAGTTGCTCATTGTGCGCGGGCAAAATCTCCCACGACGCACGTTGCGCGCAAGTGCGGCACGCGGCAGCGAAGACACTGCGCGCGGCACTGTTCATTGTCCCGACAGCACCAAAAGGTGTGGGGAACCCATGAGCTCAAAAATGGCATAACTTTCTCATACAAAGTCAAAATCAAGCGGTTCAAAAGCCAAAATTGGGTAGAATTGAATTTTCTACAACATAGAACCATTTGATTTTGAAAATAACTAAGTTTCATAGATCAAAACCAAGAAAAACCAAAAAGTTGCAAACTTAGATCTACAAGAATCTATCCATCAAACACAAAAATATCAAGTTCTAAAGAGGCTTAGAATGAAGTAAGGAAGAGAATGGAACAATAAAACTTGAGATCCATCATGAGGCAAGTTGCACTTGCCTAGGCTTGGTAGGTGGAAGGAGTAAATGAAGAAGATGAAGAAGTAAATACAAATAATGGAGGAGAGAGAAGAAGTTGACTTATATAGCAACCCCTCTCATCTCAACCCAATATAAACCAAACCAAGCCAAGCCAAGTCATGTTGAACCAAGTTGAACCAATCAAGTCAAGATTTAAACCAAGGCTAAGTAAAGCAAGATAAGTAAAAAATACGGGCCACCTGACAATTGTCAGAAATCCGTATACGTATCCTGAAAATATATATAACGGGAAACGGTAGTGACAATGGTGGACTGTTTACTATAGCTTGTCGATGATTGGTATAGCTTGTCCTTGTCTCTCTAGCCTCTTAATTAAAATTCCGAGGACAGAATTCTTTTAAGGTGGGTAGCGTTGTAACGACCATAGTCTGTATTACGTATTTTAGTATACGTGTAATTGCATGTTTCATTGCATGGTTTATTTTTAGTATCATATTGGTTATGGTTCATGTTGGTTTGGCTTGGTTTGGTTTGCTTTTGGGGTCATCATGGGCCAAAAGAAAACCCCACCTACCACCATTATCATTTATATCCCACCTACTTTTCTCTCTCCTAATAACTCAACATTTACTTCCTCTTCTTCCTCCCTGGCGTAGAGCTCCACCTATTCCCTCTCCCACCGGCAAGTGCACCTTGCTTCATGGAGGAACTCAAGTTTTGTTGTTCCATTTTCTTCCTCATGAGATTCTAAGATACTTTAGTACTTAACACTTTTAATTTTCATGGCTCATTTTGTGTAGATCCAAGCTTGTTGTATTTTTGGATTTCTTGGATTTTGAACTATTTAACCTTGTTATTTGCAAGTTTTGAGTGTTCCAGGTTGTAGAGAATTTTGTTCTACCCTATTTTGACCTATGAAAGTCTGAGTTCTGACCTTAGATGATGGATTCATGGAGCTTGGGAGCAATGGTTTTATGGTTCTTCTTCTCGAAAAATGGAGAAGAAGAACAGTACCCTGTCGCATGCTTCCTAGCCGCATGAACTTAGCCGCATGGGACCTGGCCGCATGGCCTTCCTTCGCATGACTCAAGTTGGCCCCTGGCCGCATGAACTTCTTTTCTCCAGCCGCATGAACCCGATCCTCCTGACCGCAGGGGACTTAGCCGCATGGCATTGCTTGGCTCCGGGCTGCATGACTCTGACTGGCCCGGGCCGCATGAACCTTTCGCTCTGAGCTGCATGAGACCCAGTCCCCTCCAGCCGCATGCGCCCTTTTACCCCAGCCACATGAGCATGATCCCCTGCCGCATGAACTCGATCCCCTGAGCCGCATGGGACCCATCCCCTTACAGTCGCATGAGTTTACTTTCCCTGGCCGCATGAGCTTGTTTTCCCACTGCCGCATATGCCCGTTCTTACCGAAGCCGCATGAGCCCGTATGTCTCCCTGGCCGCATGCGCCCTCTTCCCCTGGCCACATGAGCCCGAGCCGCATGGCCTGGCACCTCGAGCCGTATGACTCTCCCATAGCCCCTTGTATTTTACGTTGAGTTGTTATATTTATACATTTGTCTTATGGCCCTCTGTGTACATGGATCCCTTGATAGAATGCCATGAACACGATAGTGACCTGTAGGGGTACACCCTTGACAAGTAACATGATATGCTAGTGGCCCGTCGTGGCGCACTCTTGACGCGTAAACCTGACATGATGTACTTTGATATGCTGTTGCGACGGCTAACTTGACATGACAAGAATGAATGGCCTGGACACCGTGGACGATTTTGCTTATACAAATGAACCAGTATTGTCTTGCATCATGTCCAGAAAAGGGACCCCTGAGTACCACGGTCAGGGGTACCTACTAAAATTGACTAAGGCTAATAAGTAGAATAATCCAGTAGTCATGAAGAGATTTCCCAGCTACAGATAATCTCGTTATCTGGGCGCGCATGTGGACTTGTAGCCTGCCGACGAGTAGGGCGCATTTCCAGCACACTGTCATGTGTTGCACCCTTCATGAACGGATATTCGACCTGGATAACCTGGATAATCTGCAGGACTTGTGGCTGTTGGAATAATCTCATTACATCTTGCTAGTAACTAGGCCTGTGATGACCCTAGTTAGTTAAAGTATCAAGCCGTACTCATTGCTTGACCGTGATTGATTGGATGGAGTCTAACCCGGCTTAGTCTTGTCCTGATCCTATACAAGAATGTATCATGACATGATTATTTATGCTTAACTTAACAATAATGATGAGGGGCCAAGTTCTGTTCAGGTGAAGGGTTACAACCCCGGTCCTTATTTGGTTTAAGGGTTGTGACCTGGCTACCTGAATGGTTGCCTTGTACTCACTTCACTGTTGTTGTCTATGTTACTATCAGGTTCTCTTATATTTATCTTTAATATTCATTTATTATGCTGGTTTTAGTTCCTAAGTGAAGCCTCCTTTGTGGCACTTGCTCTTTCCGGGGTCTGACTTAGCTGATTTTGTATGGCCAGATACCGGAGCAGCTCCAGAGGATCTACCTATCTTCCAGCCAGATGGTGACCACCAGGCGTAACCCTGACAACGAGTGGATTCCTTTTTTTTCTTCCACTTTATTGTATAAATATTCTTTTACGGCGTTTAGCTGGCGAGCACGTGTTAGCTCGTATTGTACCTTTATTTACTGTCTGCCTACGGGCTGTAACATGATTGACAAATCCTAGGGTTGATCATGTATGACTGAAACTCTTGCTAGCTAGTCTTAACATTTTGTACGACTGGCCTCATGATCATCCAAATATGTAATGTATGGGACGCCTTACTATTGTATATTTGGTGCCCTGACATCTTGTAACTGTTATTACTTGCTTGAGGTTGAGACAATAGGCTTGTTCATGACCTTAATAGACTGATGGCTTATAGTTAAACCCTCATATACCTAGACAGCCGTGACCGTATAGCGTTGTGGATTGCACTTCAATATACGTAGCTGGCTATGTTCGCCCCCGCTCTCGAGTATTCTGGTTTTGGGGCGTTACATCACGCATTTCGGTACAAATTGGGTATCCACAGTCAGAGTCAACGAACCATTTTCAGATCGACTCATCGAAATCCAATTCTGGATATACCGTCGGGTTCGTATCATCATTCTGGATCCATTGATATATGCTTTGATAGATTTAGTAGACTTTGGTTCTGGTACGCATTTCCGTGCAGACCAGATTCCAAATATCCGGACAACATATGATTTTGAGACCGGCTCAACGGAATCCAATTTCGAATATACCGTTGGGTTCGTATCGTCATTCTGGATGCGTGGGCATATAATTTGCTAGGTTTAGACTTCTATTCTAGTACATTTTTGGTACAAAGTGGATCCAACGACGGACATTATTTTGACATAAAATTATTATTCTGCCCTTGTGTCCTAATTGGACTCATGTGTAGGTTATCCTATCTAATTTGACAATTCTGGACACGTTGGTGATATTTGTTTTAACATTCGACGACAATCTGTAAATTTTTCTTTATGTATCACCCTTAAATTATAATTAATTCTTATTATGTTCATATTTCAGAATTTGTGCATCAGAACCGAGATCAGTCAATTCCAGTGATCTCACATTGCTGAAATTGACAAGATGACCTTGTGGAATGCTACGATACGATTGTTAACCTTATGGTTGATCGTCTTGCCTCGATTTGCATGTCGTAGGTCTCGATGTATGAATAACGAGGAGCAAACTTGATATTTTAATAACCTACAACTTATAATTCATATTATTAGTATATATGTATATAATTAATTTTGTAAAACTCTAAAATGATCTTTGAGTTTCTAATGACTCTAAATGTTGGTTATAGGCTTAGTGTCACCTCAAATTGGTCTTCTATGCTAGGTCATCACTTAGCTAAGTGTCCCAGTTAGAAGTCGCATCACACCATTAGTGTTAAAGTCTTGAACATAGAATAGGAACTGAGGTTATTATACCCTTTTTGACAGTGACAGGACACCAGGCTTCTTCCTCTGCATTCTTATCACATTGCCTTGCTCGAGGCAAGTACCCCTACAAACTTTATTTACTGCATATGATAATGAATTGCGTATGAACCATGTTAATACAGTTACTTAAACGAAAAATTATATCTTCCATGTTTCTATATAACTACAGTATGCTTCACATGCTTTAAACTGCTCTCAATATCTTTCACATGCTTTAAATTGCTCTCAGTATCTTTCGCGCATTATAACTTGGGTTAAGGTGAAATTGCTAGCTGATTACGTGATCATGCCCCCCTCTACAGTATGTATGTACTGAGCGATGTTGCATTACATGCAAACCTTGTCGTAGGCCTTATCCCGCATATTTGTACGTATGTACATCTATTGCTTGTAGACTTGTGCGTACGTATATTTTATTACATATAGACTTGTACACTAGTACATTTTATACCTATTGACCGATCATGTATCTGCTACAGTTTTAAACATTATATATACATATGTCGTCATGACAAATGTATTTGTTACATGATAGACTGTGATATGACATGATTCTTATTTATTACATCTCTTTTCATTCCATGCTCAGTATATTTAGTTTGTAAAACCACTACTTGCTCCCTTCCTGACAGAAAAATATTGTAGGTATACTTTCTGATGAAGAGTTGCTCTGTGATCCTTACTATGGGCCCACTGCAGAGGACCAGGTCATTGCTCCCGAGGAAGTCCCCGCAGGGAACCTCACTTGGTAGTCTCACTTAGATTCCTTTTGGCTTAGTTGTTGAACTATTTAGACTCTATCTTGTGGTCACTGGACTTTATCTCCAGTTTAATACTTTGGAAGTGTAATAATTAAATCTGAACTTATTGTACTTTTGCTTATAGATTATGTGTTATGATAAACCTTTAAAGTGTGATATTAGAACTGTTAGCAACTTAGATCCTTTACTGCCTATTTTTTAGAACAGCTTACTACGCTATAACCAAGCGTAGGCTGGACATGGCTCGGTCCGGTCCAATAATTTGAGTAGCGGGTCGTGACACCGGGCGACTTAACAACCGCAAAAAGCATGGGACAGTGCTTAGAACGACTTCGATAAGCTGACATAACTTTTTTCTAACTCAATCGTGCAACAACTTAACCGTTGGAACGAGCAAAGGCTATGCCAAGCCTTGCATCGTAAAAATTTGCACTAAGACTTAAGGGATACTTTGGCTATGCCAAGTATCGAACGATTGGACCGTGCATGTTTTATCAAGCATTTATGTGTGACGCCTATGACTTAGGCTAAGTTCATAACTTCATGGCAACTTAAACCAACTTTCCTTCTCCCAAGTCACGGGACGAAGGATCGAGTGTCATTTTGGAAGCACGTCGTGCAACACTTCTACGTCGACCGTGGGACCTTTCCATATTCTAACTCAATCCGACCTAACTTGGAATTATTTTCTTAGCTATGTGGATTCGTCTCTTTTATTATCAAGCCTACTTGTGCAGTTAAAAACTTTTGTTTTATTAGTGTGAAGATCAAGCTTAGGCAAGTTCACCGAAGTCACCCACCTAAGCGAGGAGTCGCCTCGACCGAGCGGGTCTTCGAGCAGCCATTGCATGACTAAGTCCGAACGTCGTTGGCGCTTCGATTCCTCCGATTGAGCTAAGCGGGATGTGGCATTACATCCCTTATCGCAGAAGATGATTCTCCAAGTATATCTCTTCTTCCAACCGTCTCGAATGACGAGCCCTAAGAGATAAGTAGGGACTTTCTTTTATATTTCCTGTGGACTTGCATCCTGGATCTTCCGTATATGAGCTTCTCATGCCAACCACCCTCAACACATATATATAGGTTTAGAAATATATTTAGGGTTTTAGAAAAACCCTAAAATAGCCAGCACCAATCATGGACGTCCAAATTTGATCTTACGAATATTGGATGCTGATATGGGATCCACACTATTGTTATTCGTCGTCAAACCGACACTAACCGGATTCGATCAGCCTAGGCCAACACGTTCTATTTGAGTATGACAGAGTTCGAACCAAATTCAGGCAAAACTCGACATTTTCTCAAGAGAACTACTCCTGACGACGCTTCGATATTCGGATTGTCCTTCCAGACACCAAGAATCGAGGCTGGACCCAAACACTACTTTAGATAGGGCAATGTGAAAAATCAAATATAGTAAAAATATAAATTTTACTCGAAAAGTTAAGTAGGCTAATGTTTAAAAGTTTGTTATGTATTCATTAGAATAAACATGGTTCAGATACTGAAAGAAACCAAAATTTTAATAGAGCCCTTATACAAATATATGTTCCCCCGAAATTCAGGTGGGACGTGGCCCCCTACGTTCTACATAAATGATCTACCCTTGACTCAAAAAATATAATCAATTAAGATTGCAAAATTCTAATAAAAAATATAAGTTTTTATTTCATATATAGTCGATATTGTTGATATTGTCGGTGGAGTCCCAAATCTCTGTCGATGATTGTAAATGATGATTGTCATATGCCAGTGATTTGGTATCATATACAAAGAATTGCTTGTTTAATGTAACACATGATATTCATTCACAACTGCACAAGGGATATTCAAACTTAAAAAAATATAGTAGTATAGAATATAAAGTTTTACGTGCAAAACTGTGATTTTAGATTTCTAGACAATTTCTGTAGTAACTTTAAGAAATGGAAATGGTGTTATTTTGGGTAAGGAATTTTTTTCATTTATTTGGTACGGTAATTACTATAAAAAGGTGGAAATGAATGATGGTTTGATTGAGCAGCCTGTAAGTACTATGAGTTGAGAAAGAGAGAGCGCGCTACTTGGCCAGCTAGGAATGGTAGGAGTGAATGAATGCTGCTTGCTACCTGCCAAGAAAAGTGGCAGCGAAGAAAGGGATGGTGGGGACTCTCTGTAGTAGGGGTGAGCATTATTCGATTTTGGACTGAAAATCGAACCGAATCGAACCGAATCGAATAAGAGGTTCGGTTCGATTTTAAAAAAATTCGGTTCGATTTAGATTTTGATAATACTATTCGGTTTCGGTTTCGATTTTGGGTTTCGGTTTCGGTCCAAAACCGAAAACCGAATAAGAAAATTTAATTAATTAATTTATATATATATATATATATATATATATGTGTGTGTGTGTGTGTGTGTGTGTGTGTGTGTGTGTGTGTGTGTGTGTGTGTGTGTACTATATATAAGTATTAATATATATAGGTACATACTAAATATATATAGGTATATACTAAATATGTCTATATATATTTAGTTACTATATATATTAACAAAAAAAAAGTTCAAAAAAATCAAAAAAAAATGAATAAACCGAATAAACCGAAAATCGAACCGATTTAATTCGGTTCGGTTTGATTCGGTTTTGGGCCAATTCGGTTCGATTTCGGTTTTGCTTATTCAGTTTCGGTCCAATTCGATTTTGGATTATTCGGTTCGATTTAAATCGAATAAACCGAATGCTCACCCCTACTCCGTAGGTATTGGTGGGACGTGTACGCTTCTAAGCTCTTTAATTTGCTTAAAGAGGGAACTCCTACTGTTACAATGTGTTCTCTATCTCAGATCGCAGTCATCCTTTAGCAGGGAGGTGGTATAACCCTTAGAATTATTGTTATACCAAAGATTATAACTAATGTTATGACTACAACCAAAGATTATAACCCTTTTACAAATTATCACGTGTCCAAGAGAGAAGAGGTGGCACCGGATAAAATCATGTGAGGATAAAGTAAAGTACGTTATAAAAAAATTGTAAAAATTTGATAGTAAACTTAGCATTATTGTTATACCAGAGACTTACACTCGAAGGAAATTTTGTGAGAGGGTAGTGATTTTGATCAATAGGAATATACACATTTTCGTAAGAAAAAATGTTTATACGAGAAATACTATATATTTCAAATTTTTAAAATTTTAAATTTTAATATTTTTGAAATTAAATTTTCTGAAAAATTATATTTTCAGAAATAAAATAAAAAAGCTGAAAAAAATAAAATAAAAAAGGATTTTTTTTTTAAGTATTTAAAACCTAAAAAATAAGAATCATTCTTAAAATAAATAAATATAGATAATAATCTATAAACCAATAAAAAATATTCCCAAAAGAATGAAAAAGATGAAAAACTGAAAGGAAGAAAAAAGCCGAAAACAAAAAAACAACTTAAAATAGTAAAATAAAGACAATTCTTGTTGTTTATGTCGGTTCTCCACATTTAGAAAACTACTTTTTACTGTTCCCCTTTTGACAACTCCATTAGGTGCAGATTTTCTCACATACACCACTAATGTCTTATAACTGTCTACCACTAGTGTCTTATAACTGTCTGACCGAGAAGTCAAGTTTAGTAAGGCCCGATGTTCATCTTCAATCATTTCATCATAAAAAACTAATTGATGATTGCCTAAACCTCGCTCACATCGTGTGACATTGGAGTGGCATTCATCTATTTCGAGTTGACAAGTTGATAAATAAAAAATGCCTTGTTTTCATCTGTCTTTTGGTCGTACAAAGAGGACATCTTCTTCCATAATGCGTTCGACGAAATCTCCATGGAAACTACATGATCATGAAACACCGTATCATCAAAACATTAGCGGACGAACCCAATTGTAGGGGTGAGCATTATTCGATTTTGGACCGAGAACCTACCTAAATCGAATATGAGATTGGGTTCGGTTTGTTTTGGTTTTAAAAATATTAAAATTCCTTATTCGGTTTTAATTTCTATTTTGAGATTCAGTTTCGGTCAAAATCTAAAGCCTAATAAGATTTATGCAATTACATAATTATCTTTGATTTTATGCATATTTAATGATAAAAATGTATATATGTTTGTGTATAATAATCGAATAAGAACTATGAATGTAATTCAAAACCCATTTTGGTACTTTAATAAATATTCCAAAATTGGGCCAAACTTTGAGATACAACAGACGTATGTATAAAAATTATATATTTAAAATTTAATTTAACTTTAATTTCGAATTGGGTCCAGCCCATTAAACAATAAACATAGTCCAACCGAACAAACTGAATAAACTTAATTGATTTTCGATTTGATTTCGGTTATGGCTAATATTGGTTCAGTTTTAGTTTTGAATTTTTAGAAGTTTGGTTTATTCAGACTATTTCAGTTCCGTTGAAATCAAATAAACTGAATGCTCACCCCTACCCAATGGTCTTCCCATAGGCCCTCGTTCATTGACTAACAATCTTATCCGCTGTTTTGGCGTTGTCGTCCTCCAACGAACCATGCACGTTCATGCTACCACAGTAGATGCTCTATCTTTGACTTCCAGATTCACCAGTTTTTTTTTCCTTTTTTCAGATACATGTTTTTCTTAGAGTTATTTGTATTTACCCCCATTCTTCCCCCTCCCCAGTTTTAATATAATCACTATTAAACCCCCCTCCCCCCAAAAAAAAAATTCTAACGACCAGGAGCTGACGTTAAAGACGGAAGGGAAACAAACGACACATCAGCCCATATACATATTGAAAAAACCAAAACACCCTTAGGGTTAAATAAAACAAATTGTGGTCAAATAAGAGGAAAAATTTTCACATAAATAACCAAATGGCTGAAACAAAGAACCCTAAAAAATCTTGCTTCATGATTTAATGAGTTGATTTGCATAATGAGTCAAATTTTCAGGCTAGCCTTGTTTTTTTTTTTTTTTTTTTTTGGCCAAGAGGTTAGTCTTGTTTCATCATACATTTTTTCTATTTTTCATATGTTAGAATTTTGAAATACAACTTTATGTTAAAACCTTGCTCCATAAATGCTCCTATTTCCATGTATGAAATTGTTCTTCTTCTTTTTACCATCAACGTAGTTGGCCTTGTGCTTAGATAAAACCTGAAACAACACTGTCATAGTGGGTCCAATCATCCGGTCCTTGAGTGACTTTCAGTCAAAATATCAATGGGGTGATTCATGCACCATTCACACAAACTGTTGGTTTTAGTGTTCTTTTTTGTTAATAAATTGTTGTTATTTTGGTTGGATGATTGTCTATCATTTTGTGTGTGTTTTTTTTTATCATGGACTACTTTAGTGTTTTCAGACGATGGTTGTTCATTGTTATTATTTTCGTTGGATAAAGGTTATGATATTATGTTATGTTACATTGCATTGGTTCATCCTACTATGTCCCGGACCTTTTGCTCTTCTACCATTTCTCATAAAATCCATTAACTCCTCAACATATGGCGGAGGAATCTCCTATCCATCTTGAGAGTGTTGGTGTCCACCAGTTTGTCACCGTATTAGTTCAAAAGATCCACCATGTTGTAAGTCTGCATTTAGTTTACACTGGATGGTTCACAAATTGGTTTGAGCTTATTCACTGAAGGGTTCTTTTTTCTCCACTCATTAAGTGCTAGTTTTGTGCATTTGAGTTTCTGCACAAACTAAAACCTAAACATCGTCTGGCATGACATTAGTCTCAAGGATGTTTTGGTCTTTTTAATATGTAAATGGAATGACGTGGCATTTTTTTTCCTTCCGTCTCTAACGTCATCTTTTGACCATTAGAAGTGGGTAATAGTGATTATATTAAAAATGGGGGAGAAACAGAATTATGAATTAAGAATGTGGGGCTAAATACAAATAACTCTTTTTCTTATGATGTATGAGCTAATTCTATTCAGAGCTATAGCCGTACCTTCATCCTCTTGAACCGAGAGCTCTGATACCAATTGTTATGATTCTGATATCCAAGCGGCATCAAAATCAAATATATGATTAAAATTTTCTTTATACCAAAGGACTGCAGTATGGATTCCAAGGGCACCATGAAAGTAGGTGGCAGGAAGGGAAAAGTGTTTAAAGTGATAGGACGATGGGCTTTTTCGGACGTACAATTATAGAAAGCCAGACCACTCTCACAATGATTGATGACGATGGGTATTAAGAGGATGAATATCTTGAAAGCTAAATACTTGGTATGATTGAAGTGAGGGCCATGAGAGTAATGATGCGATAACATCGAGTGATTAAAATCGGAAAGATTAAGATGATCATTACATTTGCAATATCATCTTGGATTAATCATCCCTTTACTTGACACAGTGCTTTTGATAGACCAAAGAAGTTGGGACTTAATGCGATGACTCTGAAAGAGTGATAATGTAGTCTGAGAAGCCCGCTCCCTACAATTTCATATAGTTGTTACCAAGAAAGTGAGTACCAATTTTTGTGACAAGTACGATAAAAAATTAGGTCTCGTTTGGTTCACTGTAATACAACCGTATTCGCAATATAATCAAAAAAAAAAATTTATTTTTTTTTAATTTATTTAATTAGATTACGATTACGATTTTTTTTAAATTTGATTACATTACGATTATAATTATATTACATTTTGAGCCAAACGGGGTCTTAGTCTCATTTTCTTGGGAGCATTCAGTCGACAATTGTATGAAGATTCGAATATTGATGAGGCCCACGTACGAGCTCTGTAGTTGAGGCATTATAATTCAAGCTTCTTTCTTTTATATTGATGCTTCACATTATACATAGTTTTCTATGATTAGTCCGTTTTTGTTTACCAGTCAAAATTTGTGTAGATGTTCATCATTTAACTCATATAAACTTATATGAATGTTCGGCATTCCACCCAAGGACTTTAGTTTTAGTTCACTTGTGACAAATCTTGAAAGGAATGGTGAAACATGCACACAAGTTTTGGTGGATGAACAAAAGTGGACCCTTTCCAAGGTTGTGCTTGGAAAGATCTGACCTGGATACATAATCTCTTTTACTAGTCCTTTATTTGGAAACAAAAACTAGAAACGTTGTTTGAAGATTACAAAGTAGAAACAGTTATATTAATTCCCAAGCCAAGTGGCAGGCAATTAAGTTCATACTTCTTTGTCCAAAATTAAAGTTCTTCCTACTTCTTAGCCATGGCTATTGAATACTTGTTGCAACTTGCAACCCAAATTTTGGTTCAATAACAAACATATTGAATTCTTGTTCTCTCTCCACCGATCCTTCTTCCGCTAAGATTTTATTCCAACACCTAATTAATATTAATATTTAGCAACGCACTAAATCCTTTGCTTAGACAAGAATCGACCTGCATCTAGCTTGTCCAATAGCAAGGCAAATGATGCAGAAAGGACCATTTTGCATTATATAGTCATCCATTCTTTACTTAAGAAGAGTGAAAGCTAATAAAGCTTATGCACTAGCACTTTCATTAAGATTATTGCTCATTAGCCCTAGCAGTTAAAATAAAGTTATATATTTCTGTTAAAGTTAAGAATGTTTTTTTTTACCATTTTGTTCTTTGATCTTTCTTCATCCTCAAAACTCGTCAAATTATAAAACAACCATTGTTTTTCATCTTTCAACCCAACCACTGGTCATTATTATTAGGCTTAATTGTAACTTGATACCCTCAACTATTTCTATTTTTCAACTTGATATCCTAAATTTTTTTACTCGACAACTTGATACCATCAACTATTTAATATTTTCAATTTCATACCCAAAATTTTAAAAAAGATAAAATTATCACTCCCTTTCATTTCCCAACCGAACCCAGCTCCTCTCCCCCCACCTCCAGGCTCCAGCCACCCGTCCACCCCCGCCTCCTCTTGCCACCCTCGACGCCTCATGCTAGCATGTAACTCATGATTACAGATTTACTGGTATTTTTTTTCTTCTTTTTCTGAGAAGTAGATTAGGCCGGAGGGGGGTGAGGGGATATGGGGGGAGGGGAGGGGAGGGAGAGAGAGGTGTAGTTTTAAGTTTAGATTAGGGATATTTTTGTCCAAATTTTTTCAGGGTATCAAGTTGTTACTAAAAAAAGTTTAAGATATCAAGTTGAAAAACTGGAATAGTTGAGAGTATCAAATTATAATTAAGCCTTATTAGTAATTGGTGCACACTTTTTACTCACCACCCACCCATATCTTCCCTTGGCTATTTTTCTGCATCATTTTCTTCAACTTCAAATCCGACAAATCCATCCAAGCTCTAAGACAAAATCGTCATTTATATAGTAGGACTAAGATTGAGTTTAGGACTAAGTTAGTTTAGGTTGGACAGAAGCTAATGTAGGGGCTCATTTCGAATTAGACAAGTTGGGGGCTTATGATGAATGAGTAAGATATGAGGGACTTATATAAAAAAAACCCATGAAAATAAAGCTTATTATATATAACATAAACATGTCCAACAAAGTTGCATCAGTTCTAATTAATTAATCCATGCCCTCTCTTGACTTGAATTTGTTTATTTTTCTTCTTCTTTTCAGTTGCAAGTGCTAGTACTAGTGCAGCTTCTTTCTGTCTATTTTTTTTCAACCAGGTGGAGGTGGGATCTTAGTTACAACACTGCTCCAATGGTTATGCACAGCCATGCATATATAGTACCATCATCGTCAAGAATCATGCATGAATATATTAGTTCAATGCACAGTCGGATATTAGAAGAGGTGAATATTCTTTTAAAAAGTAAAGATAATTTCTTTTATATATATATTCTACTATATAATATGAAAATTTGATGGTAAAACTTTTGAATTTCTGAAATAACCTCGAATATTTTATAAACATGATGTTATTATGTCAACTTGCATGTCATTTACGTTTAAGAGTCAAAACAATAAAATTTTCATGCAATTTTCATTTTTCCATACAATTTTTCATGTTCCATTGGTAAAAAAATTCTATCCTTACCATTTTTCAAAGATTATTATTCTCAATAGAAAATTAAAAAAAAAACAAAATTTGTACTTTGATTCTGTTGCTATTGTAAAAAAAACACATACACACACATGAATAATCACATAGAAAAGACCTGATCTTATGATATTCTAATTAAAATACGTACAAAGCACGTACATGCATGTAGACTTATATATATATATATATATATATATATATATATATATATATATATATATATATATATATATATATATATATAAAGTAATTCTATTAATAACTTCCCAAATACATAAATCAGCCTGACTCAAGCCCCCTATTTATCATAACCAATACATCTCGCTCAATATTATGGATAATTTCTATATTGGGAGTTGTCAACCCCTCAAAAATACGTCTATTGCGTTCACGCGCGGCCAGACATACTATGCTATAGAAGTCAACCTTATGCGCGCTTCAAAGTACCATAATACATCATCTTCCTCTTGAACTAGTGATCAACTCCATAACACCTTCCATCTCCCGTTCCTCCATCAATCCGCAGCTTGCCATCCTGGACTATTTGACCCAATTAAAGCATCTTCCTCTAGAACTCAACAATCGTTAGCCACGTGTCCTCTATTGCTGCATCGAGTACACCGGGGCCCTTGGTCATGTCCTTGATAGCCGTCTTGGTTGTCGATGTTGTGACGCTTAGACGCGTTGTTGTCTCCTGCAAAGCTACATGACGTTTGTGATGAGAATTATGCACATCGCCGACAGCGGCTGGAGGATACTGGGGCTCGAGACGGATAGCATGGTCGAGGGCCGCCCGCACCGTTTGATACTTTAGAACGACCATATGTGCGACGATGGAAGGCCTCAAACCCTCTTCGAAACCTCGCATTCTACTCGAAGTATTAGACAGAAGCGCACTTGCAAACTTGTCAAGCTTATTGAACTCAGACGCATATTGGCGAACTGTCATGTTCCCCTGCATTAGTTGCATGAACTCGTTCTCCTTGTCTTGTCGAACAGTCGGAGGAAAAAATTCTTCTTTGAATGCTTTGCGAAATATGACCCATGTGATCTTCATCGTCCTATGATGCATCAAACATATGCAGTAATCTTTTTTAAGGCAATATATCCTCCAACTATCTTATGGCACAAAAAATTACACAAAATATATGTGGTTATCAACTCAACGTATACATAAATATATGTGATCATCAACCATATTTCCTCCAATTTTTCTGACACACCTAGGCAATTTTTTATGCATCAGATATATGCGATCAACAACTCAACAGATGCATCAAAAATATAGTCGTCGATTTTTTATTATTTTTTCTTATAATTTCTAATGATGAGTAATATGAGAAAACGAGAATAGACGATGGACCAGCAGGTTGAAAGCTACGGATCGGTTCAAAGCAAAAAAAAAAAAAAAAATGGAGGAGATTTCACAATATTTTATATGGCAAACAAGTATTTATGACTTTTTAAACAACTCTCCCTCATTTTTCCTTGATAACTCCGATTTGGAGGGTTAAAAATTTGACAAAAGAAGGTTAAATAAATCTTCATTTAACCCTAGCTCTGTCAAATATATGATTATCGGTACAGATAGGACAATATCCATATCCGTATCCGATTGATTTCTTGTAATATCCAATCCGATCCGATATCTGAACGGATATCTCTTTTGACATTTAGAATTCATATTCTTCTAGTTTAGCGGATATCAGATAATATCCGACCCGATTAGCTAAAAAGTTCGAAAATTATTATCTGAATATCCAAAAGAAAACCGAAATACTAAAAATTTAGTTATTATCCGACTATTCGAATTAGATTGTTCTATTTGAGCCCTTTCATCTTCTCTTGAAACTTTCAAGAATGATCAACTGACTTGCTCTACATAATATTGCTCTATTTGAAGTTTTGAACCCTTTCATCTTCTGTTCAAAATTTCAAGAATGCTCAGCTGACTTGCTCTACATACATATTGCTCTATTTGAACCCTTTCATCTTCTGTTGAAAATTTCAAGAATACTCAGCTGACTTGCTCTACATATTGCTCTATTTGAACCCTTTCATCTCCTATTGAAAATTCCAAGAATGCTCAATTTGAGACAGCCATATATATTGCTCTATATATTTGAGCCCTTTCATCTTCTGTTGTAAATTATAATTAATATATATTACTATTATAGTTACATTATACTATAATATAAAGGTAGAAAAGTAATAAATGAATTGAATTATGTAAAAGTCAGTTAAGAATAAAATCTTTTAGTCTTCTCTAGTAATTAATATATGTTATATATGTGTTATAATATAATATATATAAAAGTTTGGCTATCCGAAATCAATACCTAAATTTTGCAATTTAAATTGGACCGAAAATTAACGGATTCGAATACCTTAATATTCGAATTCGTATCCGAAAAAAGATAATATCAGAAAAATATTCGGATATCCTAATCCGATATACAAATTTAGTTCGGATGCTAAATCGAATCGGATTCGAATTTTCGACTATCCATTGATGTGCCTACTTAACCCTCTATAACTCCTCCTAAACTCTCATTCTCAAACAAAACAGTTTATTTTCTCACTTAACTATGTTCACCCCCAATCTGAAAATTATTGTATGAAAGCCGGGCTTACCATACACCGTTCATTGTCATCCATTGAATGTCATTTGGATGACAACTCTCCATGCAATTTAATGAATGGCATGAAAAATGTACGAACATAACAATTTCTACCTAAATCCGAACAAACCCTCATAGACTTGTTATATAAAGAAGAAGAACCATGTTGTGGGCGGAGTGGGCTCTGCTCACCAATTTTTGTTTCATGTTTTTTTTCCTCCCTATAACTATAAGTTAGTCCACACCTAGCACGAATTTAGCCCACCTCTTATGGAATTTATGGTTCCTCCTTGGTTATATAACATACCTAATCCAAAAATCATAGCCACTACAGCCCATTTTATGGTGACAAACTTGAGAAATATCTCATCTATGATCTATGGCATAGAAGAATTTTGTTATCAGCTTTTACCATTTTATGGTGACAAACTTGAGAAATATCTCACAATAGCACTAGATGAAGCTAGCTAGTAAGCAATAACCACCGTTACTCTTTGCATACATAGCTACAATTAACAGATATTTTCCCATTCATCGACAATACAAACCATTCAGCCACGTCGGGCCCTGTTGTAGTCTGGCGTCGCGCCGACGCTCTGCTGCCGCCGCAGCTGCTCGTAGAACCTCCTGATGAACGCCTCCGCCTCCTTGTCGACCTCTCCGACGTCGGCCGCCTCGTCCTCCTTGATCGGGAACGGGGAGTCGGTCACCCTCAGCTGGCGGACCACCGCGGGGCTCTTCCCGAACCTCCACATGGGGGTCTTCATCGGCGAGGGGGCCACCGAGGACTCCGCGTCGGAGGCTGCTGCAGACGCGGCCTCCGTGTTGAGGATATCGAAGGCCATGGAGATGGCGGCGGCGGCCTCGTAATCGTAGTCGCGATGGTTGTGTCGGTTCTTGCTGCGTTTGGCGAGGGAGGGGTAGGAGGGGGTGTTGCTGCAGCTGAACTCGACCTCGCGGGGGTTGTAGAAGGAGAGGTTGGGGTCCATGGAGCGGCAGGAGAAGCCACCACTGCCGATGCCAACGGAGGAGGCGGCGGTGGTGGTGCTGTGGTGGTGGTGGTGGTGGTGGTGGTGGGAGTGGAAGGTCATGAGGTTGGCGAGGGCTTTGCTAGCGATCTTTCCGCGCTTGAGGAGGAGATGGAGGTCCATCATGAGCTTCCTCTTGGGCATGCCTTTACGTAGCATGTAGTACACCACCTGGAATATGTGCCACAGCTTCTTAGCTATAGTTGGAGGCCTGCTTGATTCCATTTTTTTTTTCTTTTAGAGGAGAGAAATTTTTTTTTCTTGATCGAGAGAGAGAGAGAGAGAGAGAGAGAGAGAGAGAGAGAGTGAATGTTGTTGCTGTTGAGTAATTGGTTTGGTGCGAGTAGGGGTGAGCATCGGTTCGGTTCGGTCCGAACCGAACCGAAGAAATTAAAACCGACTCAAAACCGAACCGACCAAATCAAAACCGAACCGAACCGAATTAGTTCAGAACCGAACTTGAACCGAACCGAATTGGTTCGGTTCGGTTCATCGGTTTTTCGGTTTTATATATATTATATATATATATATATATATATAAATAATATATATATATATATATCTATATATATATATATAAATAATATATATATATATATATATATATATATATAAAGTTATAAACCGGTTTACAAGTTCGGTTTTCGGTTCGGTTCGAAAACCGAACCCAAAAACCGAAAACCGAACCGAAAATAAAAAAAAACCGAACCTTCAAACCGACAACCGAACCGTTTAAAAAAAAATCGAACCGAAACCTTATTTCGGTTCGGTTCGGATCGGTTTTCGGTTTTCAACCGAGTTTTGCTCACCCCTAGGTGCGAGTAGAAGAGAGGAAGGGTGGATGAGTATTTAAGGGTACGTAAAGCAAGCATGGACCAGAATTACATTTTCAAGGCTTCAAATTTGTGTAGAAATTCTTATGTCTTTACATGCCAAAGCTAGGTTTTATAAGAACCCACTAGGACCTTTTTACTCGTTACAGCACCAACAATGACATATTATTATCAATTTTAAACAAAAATATATATTTAAAGTAGTAAGATGTTAATAAAAATACTATATAGAAACACCATCCAAAATCGTAGAAGTTGAGGAACTTAAGAGGCAACGACATTAGTAATTTAAAACAAAAATGCTATTTGGCTTCCAAAAAATTTGGATAATACCATCTTCCATTATGTGGCATATGACATGGTTGCTGACATAGCAGCTGACATGACAAATTTAATATTAAATTAATATTAAAATTAAAAATAATATTAAATTAACATTTAATTAACATGATAATTAATATTAAGATTAACCTTAACATTAAAATTAACATTAATATTAATCTTAAATTTAATATTAACATTAACATTAACATTAATATTAATATTAATATTAATATTAACATTATCATTAACATTAAAAAAATTTGGATAATTAATTTTTTGGGTTAAAATTTGCCATATCAGCTGTTATGTCAGCTGCCATGTCAGATGCCGCATAACGGAAGATAACATCACCCAAATATTTTGGGAGCCAAATAGTATAATTGAATTTAAAAACAATCATGCTATTCGGCTCCCAAAATTTTTGGGTGATGCCATCTCTCATTATGTGGCATTTGACATGGCAACTGACATGACAGCTGATATGTCATGTTTAAACCCAAAAAATTAATTACCCAAATTTTTTTTATTGTTAATGTTAATGTTAATGCTAATTTTAATTTAATGTTAATGTTAAAACTAATGTTAATGTTAATTAATGTTAATATTAATATTCATATTAATTTGATATTAATTTTAATTTTAATTTTAATGTTAATATTAATGTTAATTTTAATTTAATGTTAATATTAATTTTAATGTTAATATTAATTTTAATATTAATGTTCATGTTAATTTGATATTAATTTTAATTTAATATTAATTTTAATGTTTAATGTTATTTTGCCATGTCAATTGTCATATCATCATCTATGTCATCTGTCACATAATGGAAGATGGTATCACCCAAATTTTATGGGAGCCAAATAGTAATTTTGATTTAAAAAATAGGCTAATTTACATGAATCAAAGTTGAGGAACTTAAGAGGCACACTACAAAAAAAATAGGCTTTTAGCGACGGCGGGATCCGTTGCTAAAAGTCGTTTTTCCGTCGCTAAAGCCAGATAGCGACATATCAGCGACGGAAATGGTTTGCCGGAAAATCACGTATCGCTAATTTAAATCAGTCGCTAGTTTGTCGGAAATAGCGAGTGATTAGTGACGCATTTAGCGACACGCTATTTATTGGAAAATGCGATGTAATAGCAACGAAAACTTTGTCGCTATAGTTACCGACGAACTACCGACGTCGCAGCGGCGTAATTCAGCATGAGAGTAGCGATGAGCTAGCGACGGAAAATTACGTCGCTAAGATATTTCTGATACGCTTTTGGTGTCGGACAGGAACATAGCGACGGAATAGTAAGTAAAATTTACGTCGCTATACTAGAATATAATATTTTCCAGAACCTTAGCGACGGAAACTACAGTCGCTTCGGTAGCCTGCAAAGTAAATTTTTCAGGCATGTAGCGACGAAAAAATTGTCGTTGTTCCGTCGCTAGCCTGCAATGTTCCAGTTTTTCTGTCGCTGTTCTGTCGCCATTCCGTTGCTAAATACAATATTGCATGTCAGTATTTGTGTTTCCTGTACTCTACATCCCTGTCGACAGTCACACACACAATATACAGTCATATAAACAGTTTCCAAATACAATATCAGTATTCGTATTTTCAGCAGTTCTTATCCCTGTCGACAGTTTTACAGTAGGCACACGTATCAGTATTTGTGTTTCCTGCAAATTCTCAGTTTCATGCACACGTATCCCAAATATTTTAATACAACACATACACACATATCCAAAATTAGCTTCATACACACATATGAATAATGTTTTAATATAAGAAATATTAATACACATATCCAAAATGTTTTAATACAAGAAAGTATTGGTACAGTAAATCTAGGTCATCGGGCGTGATGGAAACCTCTCGGCGGGCATGATGAAGACCTCTCGGCGGACTTAATGAAGATCCAAGCTGCAAACGTGAACGTCGACCTCTCGGCGCCATAGAAAAATCTGAAAGAAATAATAAGTGATGATGTGTTAAAAATAAAAACTACTGTCATGTCATTATACTAATGGAACTCGTATATTAAATTAAAACGTACGTACTAGCCTGATTCATTTTCCCATGAGTCTTCTGAATCATCGCTTGATTCCGAAGTGTCTTCTGCTTCTTCATTTTCACTATCACTATGATCTTCATCTTCCAATACTTCTTCCTCAACATCTTCCAATTCTTCATCAACGTTAACCTCCATAACGTCATCTACCGCAACCTCCATATCTTCTAAATTCTCTTCCTCAACACCAGCCAAACTTATATATGTTGGTTGAGGCTAGACCACCTCTTCCTCTTGGTAGGCTACATCCCCAACATTATATGTATTTCTTGCTTTGGTTTTGCATACAGCCCAGCAATCCAGGGTACTGCGCCGTCGGCTAGGATAACTCGTATAGTACTGTCAGCCCCTGTTTTTCAAAAATTAATTTAATTAGTGTTAATCAGTTGCTAATGGCCTAATTAGCTTTTAAATAATTTATTATGATTTTAGGAATTTTTCTAGAATTTTTAAATGATTTTTAAATAGTTTTTAAATCAATATATATCACTTTGTAATTAATTAAAATATTTTAATATAGTTTTGTAATTTATTAAAATATTTTAATAGCAGTTTGTAAATACTTAAATTGTTTCAGTGGTAGTTTGTAATTAACTAATTGTTTTAAGTGCGGAATGCAAATTATTATTTGCATTCAGACAGTTAGGGACCTATCTGTAATTCCTAATAGTCTAAGGACCTAACTGTAAAACCTATTTCCTACCCACCCCCGACGACCCGACCAGCTGCCGACGACCGGCCAGTTGCCCCCCCCGCAATTTTCGGCCGACCTATCCCCTAACACCGACCTAAAACCCCTATAAAACGACCCCCTCACTTTCCCCGACCCACAACCACCACCACGACGCATCCACCGCCCAGCTCCGCCCATTTCTTCCCCCATTAAGCCTCGCCGTAACCCTAGCTTCGACGAACCCCCGTCCAGCCCCCACAACAACCATCACCGCCTACAACCACCACCGATCAACTCGCCGTGTTGAGGAGAGTCCACTACCAAAATACATGGATTTACCGACGGCCTTATCCGTCGGTAATCCGTCGCCAAAAATAAATACCGACGGATTACCGACGGATATTTTGGTAAAACAGCCGTCGGGAATAACCTCGTCGCTAAAACATATCCGTCGCTACTCCGTCGCTCAGCGACGACTTAGCGACGGAATCCCGTCGGCGCATCTAAATATATATAGCGACGGATTACCGACTAGCTTTCGTCAAAACATGTATCAGGATATAGGGTTAGCGACGGAAAACTCCGTCGCTAACCAGTCGACAAAATCGTATCACTGATTTTTTGATACCCAATATCCGTCGCTAATCCGTCGTAACTTTGTCGGCAAAAGCGTATCAGAGATTTTCTGATACCCAATTACCGACGGACATTCCGTCGCTAAACCGTCGCTCAATGTAAAATTCTCCAAGTAGCGACGGATATTACGTCGCCAATCCGTCGATACATTAAATTCCTACAGTTAGCGACGGATAGTCCGTCGGGACTTTGTCGCCAGTCCGCCGTAAGTTAGTCGCCAATCCGTCGCTAATGCTAAAATTTATGGACATCAAACAGCATCAGTTCGACGGATCGTCCGTCGCCAATCCGTCGCTTTATTGAAATGCTCCATGTAGCGACGGATTTTACGTCGCCACTCCGTCGCTAACCTCATTTTCTCCAGTTAGCGACGGATAATCCGTCGCTGAGTGGTCGCCAGTCCGCCGTAAGTTAGTCGCCAATCCGTCGCGAAAGCTAAATTTTTGGACATCAAACAGCATCAGGTCGACGGATCGTCCGTCGCCAATCCGTCGCTTTATTGAAATGCTCCAGGTAGCGACGGATAGTCCGTCGCCACTCCGTCGCTAACCTCAGTTTCTCCAGTTAGCGACGGACTATCCGTCGCTGAGTGGTCGCCAGTCCGCCGTAAGTTAGTCGCCAATCCGTCGCGAAAGCTAAAATTTTTGGACATCAAACAGCATCAGGTCGACGGATCGTCCGTCGCCAATCCGTCGCTTTATTGAAATGCTCCAGGTAGCGACGGATTTTACGTCGCCACTCCGTCGCTAACCTCAGTTTCTCCAGTTAGCGACGGACTATCCGTCGCTGAGTGGTCGCCAGTCCGTCGCTAACTGCTAATTTTTGAAAAAAAAAATACTGCAAACAGACTCTTTCCTGTTTATACAACACATCCAACACAATATCAAACATGCAAAATATCTATATACAACACCATATATCCATATCCAACACGAATATCCAACGTATCCAATATCCAACACCATATATCCATATGCAAAATATCCATATCCGACACCAATATCCAACGTATCCAATATCCAACAAAATATTACCAACACAATATATCCAATATCCAACATTAAACTATCCAAACATAAAAAAAATATCCGAACATACTCAGTATCCAAATGTCTACAAAACCAACAACAGAAACAAAATCAAACCCCGTCCGTCGGATCGTCTCGTGCTCGTGCCGCCGCATCCGCTTTGCGTATGTACTCCTCCACCGTGTGTGCCGGCACTTGGGACAAGACATGGTCTGGAAGCGCGCGTAGCTGCTCTGGCGACATCATGTCAAGGAGCGTCAAGATGGTGTTATCCGATACGATGCGGGCGTCCGTAGAGCGGTTAAACGAAAGCCATCCGGGGGAAGAAGGACCAGGTCGATCCGAAGCACCGGCAGCAGCAGTAGACGGATCGAGAGAAGACGGACCGGGAGCAGACGGACCGGGAGCAGACGGATAGCGCCCCAACACTATCGCCCGCAAATATGACACCGCGGAGGTCAGAGTCGCAAGCTGCGCCCTCACATCGTCAACCGGGGGCGCTGGGGGAGGCGGAGGCGGTGGATATCTCGGGGACGGCTGCAACGAGGGCGCCATGGAACCTAAGCCGTAGACGCGCCCTTTCCTAACGCCGCCGACAGATTCTACGAACACGTCGTCGTAGCGAGCGGCCATAGAAGAGTGCGTCTGGGTGGGCATCGTTTCGCCGACATTCTCGGAAGGGGGCTCGATCTCAAGCCGACTAAGTGCCTCACGATACGCAGCCTATCCAATGAATGTGTTTATACTATAAGTTTTTCTAAGTTATAATCTAAATCCTATGTTTCCCTAAGTTATAGTCTGAATCCTAAGTTTATCTAATTAACTTAACAATAATTATATTTCTAACATAAATCTCATAAACGTAAGTACTTACATCAGTCTCCTCGGCCCTCGCGTCGACGAAGCTCCCGTCCTTCCACCTCTTGTGCGTATGCACGAATACATCGTGAGCGGTGACCGTCTCCGTCTCTTTCCCCTGCTTCACCGCCCGTTGGACCTGCATACGTAGAATTTAATTAACTTCTTATATTAATAGTACGAAATTAAATAATAGAATGAATTTGAATTTGCGCTATCTCACCAAATCTGCACGCGTCAATGCGTGGGGCCTTGATCCCCCCGTATGCAGACCCGCGACCTGTCGATTAACCTTAGCTTTCTCCGATTTCAGCTTGAACTGTGGAGTATCCATCTTCTCCAACATCTGCTCATAGTACTCCGCCCGGATCCAGTCCTTCCTCGTATGCGCCGTACGAAGGTCGTACACCGCATCCCATATCTTTTTCCCGGCGGCGGCTTTGTAGGTCCTGCGGATCGCCTCCTCGCGATGGGGGGGCCACCAGAACGTCCTCTGACATACAAATTCAAATATCATGTAATAAAAAATTTAATGATTTAAAGAATAATTAATAATTCACCGATGGATTTATACCCTCATCTCGTCGAGCCAGACGTACTTCATGTCCTGAGGCACCTCAGAAAAATTGAGGTAGGGGCCATGGTAGTTATCCCGGATAATGCGCCCTAGAATCCGGGCAGCATCCCACGGGAAAAACCTATAAAGAAGCAACGACTGGATTATTAACTTGAATAAATGAAACAAATTTAATAAATTAACTTAAATTTACTTACGATTCACCAGCGGGCCATAGCTCTCGTCGGAACTCGCCCACCAGCCTCTCTGGTGGCGTCGGGGGATCCGCGGGTCCGCGTACGTACTCCCCGGTAACAGGATGAAATTGAATCCCGGGGTACTCCGAGGCCCACCCTGCAGTAACTGCTGGGCCCCCTGCTGCATCTGCTGCTGCATCCGCTGGTACATCCGGTGGCGGAACGGATCCGCTAGCGGATGGAGTCACAGGCCTCGACGACGATGTCGGTAGCACCGAGGAAGAATGACGGCAGGAAGAGCCTGTGTCCGGGCTCTCCAAGTCGGGATCGGAGGTCACATCCGGGGAATGCGGCTGGCGACCACGACCGCTACCACCACGCCCACGCCCACGCCCACGACCACCACCACCACCACCGCCGCCGCCGCCGCTGCCACCGCCACGACCACGGCCAGCACCACCAGTACGGGTGCTCGCAACCATGCCCTGTAATAGAACACATAAACAAAATACCGACAACATAGATTTATAAATGAATATAAAACTAAACATATCCATACCAGCAGCAGGGCGATGAGTGCCGCCCAGACGAGTAGGCCTAGGAGTGCCATCTGCAAAAAGAAACTCATACAATAATACGCAAATATTCCAAACTGAAATAAATATTACAATCAGAAGTGAAGTACGAATAAAAGCTAGATACACAAAATCTGATAAAATCACGCACCAATACAACAAAGTACAATTCTTGTAACTTTTGATGAAAGGGCATCTTGTGTTCCACTAGACTTGTAATTGTAAATCCAAATGTAATAGGGTAATTTAGGATTCGAGACTAGATATTGGGTGCTTCAAGATACAACTGAAATATAGCGATATTTAATCATCATCATCGTCCTCTTCCTCGGCCTCGGCCTCATCATCATCATCATCCGCATCGTCGAATTCATCTGTATCCTCATCCTCATCCTCATAAAGTTCTTCTTCTTCTTCTTCTTCTTCTTCTTCTTCTTTAGTCTCAATACTTGGGACAAGACGCCTCTTTCTCCCCTGGTTGACATCTAAGTCTTGTATATCAACCTCTTCCTCCCCTCTATTTTCATCAGCAAGAGGTATATCAACCTCTAATTCAACATCCATGTCACAAGACTATTGTCCCAAGTATTGGGGCTTTTCGATCTGGTCCTCTTGGTATGCTGGGTCTCCAACGTTGAATGTATTTCTAGATTTAATCTTGCATACTGCCCACCAGTCAAAGCGATCTCTACGACGCCTTGGGTAGCTTGTATAGTAGACTTGAACAGCCTGACTTGCTATCGCAAACGTGTCGGACCCTCTATACCTCCTGCGATGATTTATATCGACGAATCCAAATTGTTTATCGATTCTCCAACCGATATTTGGTGTCGTATCGAACCACTCACATTTGAACATAACAATATGCATATCAAATGGGGCACTATATTGTAATTCTACAATATCCCGAAGCACTCCATAATAGTCAAAGTCCGGCTCGTCGTCATAGATTGTGCCTCTTATGCAAACACCAGAATCCTTCGTACTGAAGTCGTCATTGAGAAATTCGGCATTTATAGGATGTTGAGTTGTCTTAAACTTGAAGCCATTAACGACATAGCCGGGCCAAGTCTTTGCATGCTTCTTCGGTCCCAATGACAAATAACGAATGCTCTCATTTGTGAGTGTACTTGGTTCAGCTAATAAAACCTGTAAACTTTAAATGTTTTAGTTGCATATATATATTTAAATGGTAGCCGCATAACATATTATCTCAGTTACTTACGTAATCTCGAAACCATGACGGAAAGGTAAAATCAACCTCTCTTTGAAGTCCCTCATCGGTAATATCGGGTGTCCTTATTTTGACTTCATCTCTAAATACACTGTTAGAGAGAATAAAAATTAGTGTAGTCACTTACCTCACCAAATTAGAGATTATAACGAGGTGTAGTCACTTACTTCTCCAAATCTCTCACTTCTTGTATGTCACAATTTAACAAGACATATCGGTGAGCGGCATCATACTCATCGTCACTCAACCACCGTTTCTTACTAGCCCCAATAGGCTTGCCCCTTAAATTGAATATACCTCCTTCCTCAACGTCTTCGTCATTCCTTTGAGGTCTATTTCGATTTGTCTCAACATGAGTATCAAAATAAATGGAGCAAAAGTTTGACACCACCTCGATAAGATATGCTTCGCATATTGAAGCCTCTATATGAGCCTTGTTGTCAACTTTCTTCTTTAGATGATGTAGATACCTAGAGAGACAAATTATCTTGAGAATTAACAATGAATTATAAAATCTACTTAAATTATATCAATTTTATTTACCTTTCAAAGGGGTACATCCATCGATAATGAACAGATGCACCGACACGGACTTCGTATGCTAGATGAATCGGTAGATGCTCCATACTGTCGAAGAAACCCGATGGAAATATTTTCTCTAACTTACAAATTGTTAAGACAATCTTCTCCTCAAGTTTTATCATATGTTGCACCGTGAGCTTAGTTGAACAGATATCCCTGAAGAATGTAGACAGCTCGGCCAACGGAACCCATACAGCAGAAGGCAACAACTCTCTCAACGCAATGGGCAGTAATCTTTCCATAAACACGTGGCAGTCGTGACTCTTCATTCCTGTTAGCTTGCGTTCATTGAGATCAACGCATCTAGACAAATTCGATACATAGCCGTCGAAAAATCTTAAAGTAGATATCCACTTGCAGATTATTAATCTATCTTCCTTGCTCAATGCGTATGGCGCTATCGGCTTAGTTACTTGTCCACCAGCTCCCCTTTGTATCAAGTTTAGATTATGACGTTTGCATATCTCGGCCATGTCTTGTCTTGTTTTTGGATTGTCCTTCGTCTTTCCTTTAATATCCATAACGGTATTGAAGACATTATCGAACACATTCTTTTCGATATGCATGACATCAAGATTATGCCTAATAAGATTATCTTTCCAATAAGGCAAGTCCCAGAAGATACTCCGTTTGGTCCAGTTATAGCTTTGTCCGAACCCCTCGACACGATTGTTCGATGGATCTTCCATTGCGGTGGGCAATTCCTTTACATCTTCCCAAATATCGTATCCCGACAACATGGCAGGAGGTTCAGAAAATTCTTGTTTTCCATATCTGAACGCGTCCTTGTTCTTTCGCCAAGGATGTCTCGTTGGCAGAAATTGACGATGACAGTCAAAGAAAGAAGTTTTTCCTCCATGTCTAAGGCGGAACGCCTTACTATTTTTCATACATATCGGACAAGACATGTTGCCGTGCGTACTCCATCCCGACAGCATACCGTATGCTGGAAAATCATTGATTGTCCACATGAGTGAAGCTCTCATCTGAAAGTTTTGTTTTCTAGAAATATCATAGGTCGTGACGCCGATCTCCCACAACTGTTTCAGCTCATCCACCAACGGCTGTAAATATATATCGATGTTCTTTGTCGGATTTTTGGGACCGGGTATGATAGCTGTCAAGAACATATAAGGAGTCTTCATACACATCCATGGTGGCAGATTGTAAGGGGTAAGAATGACCGGCCAGCATGAGTATTGAGATCCCGACTGTCCGAAAGGGGCGAAGCCATCAGAACATAGCGCCAGGCGTACATTTCTAGGCTCTGCAGCAAAATCTGGATGACACAAATCAAAATATTTCCACGCCTCCCCATCCGAAGGATGTGACAATTCTCCTTCGTCCTTTATGCGATCTTCACTGTGCCACGTCATGTGTTCTACTGTATTCAGAGACATATACATCCTCTGTAAGCGCTTCATGATCGACAAGTAATGCATATACTTGTAAGGACGTTATTTTCTAGTTGACTTTCCTTTTCCCTGTACTGTCTTGTAACGATCCGCATTACAGAACCAACAACTTTCTAATACGCAATTCTCTTTGTAATACAACATGCATCCGTTGCGACGGCAATCTATCTTCTCGTACCCCAGTCCCAGTTGTCGGACCATCATCTTTGACTTGTAGAAGTTTCTTGGGAGCTCTTTTGATTCCTTCGGTAACACCTCATTAGTTAATTGTGTGATCCGATCATAGCAAGCTTGTGGCAAGTTAAAATCAGACTTTATGTTCAACAACCGCATCGTCACTGACAGTGCGGAATGAGTCTCACAACCAGGATATAGAGGAGTATCTGCGTCCTTAAATATATCATAGAACTCCTTTGCCTCGGGATTAGGATCCTCCGGATCAAAATTAGGCCCTGCCGCAGCATACACCATATCTCGTGCAAGGTTCTGCATGTCTCCATAATCCACAGAGTATCCGTCGTCTTCGAGGACATCCGTTGCAGCATTATCATCAAAAGCATAAGTACCAGCTTCTGCAGCCTGTCTTTCTGAATATAATTCACCTTGCGATGACCACATGCCGTAATCACGTACGAAACCCTTACGGGTCAAATGATCTCTCACAGTCATCACTTCTTCGAAACGTCTATTGTGACAATTAACACATGG
This sequence comes from Iris pallida, assembly GCA_029216955.1. Taxonomy (NCBI): domain Eukaryota; kingdom Viridiplantae; phylum Streptophyta; class Magnoliopsida; order Asparagales; family Iridaceae; genus Iris; species Iris pallida. Next base: position 7,333,743 of record JANAVB010035620.1, on the reverse strand, counting down.
ACACTTGATTTTGTTATCGTCCATGTACTGAGTTTTGCTCATGGCATACTTAAGAAATACTTTCACACCTGCCTGAAAATCGTCACTCACACCAATTCTGCTCTCGTGTTGTCGTTTGTACATCCATGTACTATCAACAAAGTAACGATTCATGCTCGATTTGATGTGAATATCTGTATCGTAAGACAAACTAAACATAAGAATTAATAGCCCGATACAGATACTCATATCGTAAGAAAAACTAAACTTGTGGATAACACGCTAGGCCTACGACGAGGCTACTTAGTATCACAATCTAACATAATTAGTATATAATCATGTAACTGGTGGATCCGCTAGCTAGTAAGCCGGATGTACTTAATATCAGAGAGTATCAGATTAGTATCAGTATATAGGTTAGGTAGACCGTATCAAACGCATATCGGAATAGTAGGCCGAATAGGAGGCCGAGATAGTCGAATGAGAAGAAGGGAAGAAAGGAGGAGCAGATGGTATACTTGACTAGTTCTGGGTCAAATTAGGAGTCCAAGTCAACTCTGTCAAAACTAACCTTAATTAGGCTAAACTTCTACCTTAGCTAATCAAATATATATACTAGACTTCACGACGTGTGTCTGTGTATATATATATATATATATATTATTAATAAATTACTTAAATTATGCCTATATATATATATATATATATAATTATATATGTCTGAGTGTGTGTGTATCCGTGTGTCTGTGTCCGTGTGTGTCCGTGTGTGTGTGTGTGTGTGTCCGTGTGTGTGTGTCTGTGTGTGTGTGTCCGTGTGTGTGTGTGTGTCTGTGTGTGTGTGTCCGTGTGTGTGTGTGTGTGTGTCCGTGTGTGTGTGTGTGTGTGTGTCTATGGGAGAGGAGGAGGAGGACTCCTGCGCGGGGACTCCAGAGTCCCTCCTACGCCCCCCCTGCCCCGACCCCCCCCAACCCCTGCCCGACCCCCTCTCCCACCCCACTGCCCCCTCCTGCCCCGACCCCCCAACCCCTGCCCGACCCCCCCCAACCCCTGCCCGACCCCCTCTCCCACCCCCTGCCCCCCCCTGCCCCGACCCCCCCAACCCCTGCCCGACCCTCCCCCAACCCTGCCCGACCCCTCTACCACCCCCGTGCCCCCCTGCCCCGACCCCCCCAACCCCTGCCCGACCCTCCCCCAACCCCTGCCCGACCCCCTCTCCCACCCCCCTGCCCAGACCACCCCCCCACCCTGCCCGACCCCCTCCCCGACCCCCCCTGCCCCTCTCCCACCCCACCCTTGCCCCGACCACCCCACCCCTACCCGAACCCCCCTGCCCAGACACCCCCCCCCCCCACCCCCTGCCCGACCCCCTCCCCCACCTCCCTGCCCCCGACCACCCCACTCCACCCTTTGCCCCGACCACCCCCACCCCCGTACCCGAACCCCCCCTGCCCCACACCCTCTTCGACCACTACGACAGCCCCCAACCCCCCAAATCGTAAAGAGAGAGAGAGAGAGAGGGGAGATAGAGAGAGATAGAGGGGGGGAGAGAGAGCATACCTTAGAGAGAGAGAGGGAGATCGCCGGTCGGAGAGAGCGAGATTGTCGGAGAGAGGGAGAGGGAAGAGAGAGAGTGTTTTGGGGGGAATGAAAATTTCTCCCCCGTCGGTTCAATTTAAGTTAGGGTACAGAAATTAGCGACGGCTTAGCGACGGATTATTCCGTCGCTAAGTAGTCAGTAAATCTCGCGCCAGAGTAGCGACGGATTATTCCGTCGCTAAGTCGTCAGTCAAATCTCGCGCCAATATTTTAGGCTTTTCCCGCCAAAATATGCGACGTTCTAGCGACGGATATAAAACCGTCGCTACATGGCCGACGACCTATCGACGGCGTAGCGACGGATATGGACATAAAAAAATAAAAAAATTGTCTACTGCTTTCCGTCGGTATTTCGTCACAAATCCGTCGGTGATCCGACGGTAATAGCGACGAAAATTTTCCGTCGCTAAATGGCCGTCGCTAAAATGCTGTAATTTGGTAGTGGTCCAGCGCCACCTGAGCGCCACGCCCCGACGCTCCTAGCCGCCGCCAGCACTCGAGAACCCCTCCCCGAAGTCGGACACGTGAGTAGCAAACTAGATCTATGTCGTGCGTGTCTCGTGCACGTGTATATGATTCGCCGTATCCTGACGAGCATGATGGTAAGACTGGACGAAGGACTAGACCCGTACGTGTCGTGCTTAGCACGGACACGTGACTCATGTGTCCTAACTGTCAGGACACAGAGTTGTTTATCGGGTTTCAAAACCCATTCCCTTAAACCTAATTAAATCTAACCCAACCCTACCCCTAACACAAAGCTGGGCTGACCCCCTGGCCAGCCCGACCGCACCCGAGAACTCGACCCCCTTGGGCCGAGTTCGAGCCCCCCTTCTCGTTTGTTTTGTTGTTTTATTAAGTATATATATATATATTCTATATATATATATATATATATATATTATATATATATATATATATATTTTTTTTTTTTTTTTTTTTCATTTTTTTTTTGGGGGGGGCGGGGGGGGGGGGGGGTCGGGGGTGGGGGGGGAGCCCGGGGGGGGGGGGGCCAGGGGGGGTGGCCGGCAACGGGTGCCACCCGGGGCCGTGGCCAAAGCCGCCCAGCCACCCCGGGTGGAAGGGAAGGCTCGAACCCAGCCCATCCCTAGGGGAGCCAACCCTCCTAACCACAAGAGCTAGGCCCGCCGGACATATATTATATATATATATATATATATATATATATATATATATATATATATATATATATATATTATATATATATATATATATATGTGTGTGTATTCTTTATGTACATGTATACTATTATATATTATATTTACTGTTTTATATATATATTATGTATATATGTATATGTATATATTATATTTATTTTTATATATATATATATTTTATATATATATATATATATTATATATATATATATATATATATATAATATATATATATATGTTATATATGTATATGTATGATAAATAACTATTTAGCCTCTATAATTTACGTAATATTGTACATATATTATACTTTAATATATGTAAATAATTTGTCATATTTATATGACATGTAAATTTTACATTGTTAAAATATTAGTATTTATTATGTACTTTTACCTCTTTGTATTTTTGTGTATTTTAAGTACTGCAACCATTTGGTGTCCAAGTCTAGTGTAAAGCTTTTTGTGTACTTATGAAAACTGATTTTTATAAAATACATGTACTGGTTAATAAATTCCAGAAGAATTATAATAAATTCTCTAATTAACAAAGATCATTTGATACTTTATTTTATGTAAAATTAAGCTTTTTGCCTATCTCAAAAATTGTTGGAACACAGTGTACAGTTGATTTATTTATTCAATAGTTACGAGTTTTAATGTTTTGTGTTAATTTGATTTTTAGTCGTATTGAACCCCCCCCCGCACTAGTGTAAAGGTCCTAGAAAGTTAGTTATAGTATTGAGTCACCCCACATTAATTCCTATGCTAAAGTCATCATTTTGGCTAGGTGCCCAGTCACAAGTCGTGTTGTATCACTTAGTGTCTTAGTGTTTAACTTAGTGTAAAAACTAAGTTATGTATTTATTTCTACAGTGACGAGTCACCAGGATCTATAGCATTTTTATCGCTGCTTTGCTTTGCTAGAGACAAGTACTTTCTACAAACTTTACATACTGTTACATCATTGAACTGCGAATCCAACCATGTTAAATGCTGATCCTTGGGGTAGCAAGTTAAAACTTCATGTTGTATTACTTTCTTATCCCTACCATGTTAGAACAGTTTTATATCTCTCACATGATTAGAATCTGGGTTGTGGGAAAACTGATAGTTGAGTACGTGATCATGCCCCCTCTACCGTACGAGCAAAGTTTATTTTATATATTACTGTGCCGTAGGCTTTATCTCAAAGCAGATTTGTACGTATGTACATCTATCGCCTTATCACTTGTACGAAAGTACATTTCATTATGTGCTCCTGCACATTGTACACCTATTGACGATCACGTACCTGCTACAGTTTTAAACATTACATATACATCTGTCTCTAGACATAGTGTCCTTGCCATGATAGATTATGATATACCATGATTCCAGTTTATCACATTCATGTTCATTTCATGTTTCGTATATTAGTTTGCTAGAATCATACTTGCTCCTGTCCTGACAGGATAACGTTGTAGGTATCCTTGCTGTGGAGGAGTTGCTCTGTGACTCATATTATGGAGTACTGCCGAGGACCAGGCTTTGTCTTACGAGGATGTACCTGCAGGGAAACTCGTCTAGTTTGCGTAGTTGCTCGGGATATTTAGTGTAGTCAGTATTAGACTACGTATTTGTAACGGACATGTATCCAGTTTACATTCAGACTTGTACTTGGACTTATTACTATATGAGACGACTTTTATGTTTGGAGCATTTATGACTCTTATTACTTATAGAACTGTTAGCACATTTAGTCTTATCTTGTATTTTAGAACAGCTTACTGTATTTTATCTCAAGCGTAGGCTGGACATAACTCGGCCGGCCCAACAATTGGGGTAGCGGATCGTGACATATTTTTAGTGGGCCCATGCAGGTCGAGACTAAATTGTTTGGTTACGTTATTGTACCAAGCATGCCTGCAATTAGGAACTTAAGGTAATTAGACAATATTAGGAATGACACTTGAGGAATACTAGGGTTGCAACATAGGAAATACATCACATGCTTGCTACTATAATTAGATTTTCTTGTCTATGATTGTTTAACTTTAAAGAGTCCTTATAAGTCCTTTTTATTGTAATTAAATGGTACTCACTCGTTCATCCCAGTATGTTACAACTGAGAATGGCACACTCTCTATACAGTCAGCTGATCAGTTGACGATACACCTCCACCTACCATATTCCCCCACTCCACAAATCTACCAACCCAGATGCCTCCACCACCTTCCACATCACAGTCCCAGCAGGACCGATACTCCCACCACCACCTATCACTATACCTACCCCAGCTTCCGTCACACTCGACGGGAACCAACTGCTCACTCTGATCCAGGGGTTCCTAACAACCCATCAGGAGCAGACATACTCCGCCAGAGCATGGAGCATTCTGAGGAACGTACCGTGGTCCCACCACCTGTAGAGCCACGGCAGAGAGCGGGGACGATCAAGGCCTTCATAGGTCTGAACCCAAGGAGTTCTCAGGGAATGAGGGCATAGTAGTAGCAGATGACTGGCTAGACTCGGTAGAGAGGAAGCTCCTTGGAGTTAGGATACGGATGGACCTCCAGGTCGAGGCAGCGGGATTTTTGCTGATAGACTTGGCAGGAGTTTGGTTCCGGAATGAGCGTTATTTGAGAGGGGGGCCACTTGGGATCAGTTCAAGACCCAGTTCAAGAAGAAATTCTTCGACCACCGCTAGGGTAGCCATGGGGCTACGATTTCCAGAACATCCAGCAGGGGAACCGTTCTGTTGACGAGTATACGACAGAGTGAGTCGTCTGAGCCGTTTCGCTCCTAGTCTGGTTGCAGACCCTAAGGAGATGACGCGTAGGTTTTGCCATGGTCTAGTTACAGACATTGGCATTCTTATAGTGGCGAACGGTACGACTGACTACTACCAGAGCATAGAGTTGGCCCGGAGCATAGAGGAGCGTCTTCAGTCTTGCAAGAGGCCAACTTTTGTACACCTTGAGGGACCGTCCAAGCGTCAGGCTTTCCAGCCGAGAGCGCCGATGCCGCACCAGCAGACATACGTCCTCCCACACCACATCACCCGACCCGCCAGTTAGAGCCCCGGGACCCGGCGAGCTATGTGTTCTTCTGTGGAAGACTAGGGCATGATTACTCCATTGCAGAGAAAGAGGGTTGAAGCAGTGCTTAGCTTGCGGGTCTGCCACCTATCAGCTTCGGGACTGCCTAGCAGCCAAGGGACTAGAAGGCCGCTCCCGACTCAGCAGCAGAGGTTTGGGCAACATCTGCAGCAGCAGAAGGGACTCAGGGAAAGACTTATAGTCTAGCTCTTGAGCCGGAGCCGGAGCAGGTGTCGGAGCCAGATTATTTGGCTGACGTAATCACAGGTCATGTTTATTTGCATACTTTTCTAGCTCTATGCTTGTTTGATTCTGGTGCATCTCATAGCTTCCTATCGTTAGAGTTTTTGCATAAACACCACTTAGTAGCTACCTACCGAGGAGATTAGTAGAGTAATGATGGGAGGCGGACCAGTGCCCATTAGAGCTATCTATAGATGCTCTATTTTATAGCGGAAGAGAGTTTAGGGGACGACTTTGTGATGCCACTCCCCGGTTATGATATCATATGGGGATGGACTGGCTTAGCTATGCCCATGCAGCTATAGATGTCATGAGGGTAGTATTTGTTCGTCCCCAGGCACAGCACATTCAGTGTCAGGAGGACAGGGCCGAAGATCAGCCTAGAGCCGAACTGTTGTGCGACAGTTGGGGACGTAGCACCGCCACACCCTATCATTAGGGAGTTTATGGATGTATTCCCAGAGGATCTTCCACGACTTCCGCCTGACGATATGTGGAGTTCATCATAGATTTAGTACCGGGTTCATCACCAGTATCCGGTTTGCTATGTTAGAAATTGTAGGATCTTCAATCCTTGTGAATTTTGAGGACGAAATTTTTTAAAGAGAGAAGACTTGTCTGCCCCTTTTTTCAAAAATTAATTTAATTAGTGTTAATTAGTTGCTAATGGCCTAATTAGCTTTAAAATAATTTAATATAATTTTAGAATTTTTTCTAGAATTTTAAATAATTTTTTAAATAGTTTTTAATCAATATATATCACTTTGTAATTAATTAAAATATTTTAATCTAGTTTTGTAATTATTAAAATGTTTTAATAGCAGTTGTAAATACTTAAATTGTTTCAGGTAGTTTGTAATTAACAAATTGTTTTAAGTGCGGGATGCAAATTATTATTTGCATTCAGACAGTTAGGGACCTATCTGCAATTCCTAATAGTCTAAGGACCTAACGTAAAACCTATTCCTACCCACCCCCGACGACCCGGCCCGCTGCCAACGACCGGCCAGCTGCCCCCCCCCCCCGCCATTTCCGGCCGACCTAGCCCTAACACCGACCTAAAACCCTATAAAACGATCCCCTCACTTTCCCGACCCACCACCACCACCACGACGCATCCACCGCCCAGCTCCCATTTCTTCCCCATTAAGCCTCGTCGTAACCCTAGCTTCGACGAAACCCCCGTCCAGCCCACAAGACCATCACCGTCTACAACCACCACGAATCAACTCGCCGCGCTGAGGAGAGTCCAGCGCCACCTGAGCGCCACCGCCCCGACGCTCCTAGCCGCCGCCAGCACTCGACGAACCCCTCCCGAAGTCGGACACGTGAGTAGCAAACTAAATCTGTGTCGTGCGTGTCTCGGCACGTGTATATGATTGCCGTGTCCAGACGAGCATGATGGTAAGACTGGACAACGAAGGACTAGACCCGTACGTGTCGTGCTTAGCACGGACACGCGATCATGTGTCCTTAACTGTCAGGACACAGAGTGTTTATCGGGTTTCAAAATCCATTCCCTTAAACCTAATAAATCTAACCGAACCCACATAACACAAACCTCGGGCTGACCCCGGCCAGCCC